>VWZZ01000951.1:1822740-1879741 GCA_013399095.1 Psophia crepitans | reverse complement strand
CAGGGGAAGCGCTGAAACGTACCGGGGTGCCGGTTGAAACAGCAGCAGCAGCCCCCTCCCCGAGCGGGGAAGCGGTGTGGAGGGGCGACGTTTTCCCCGGGATCGCGGCTTCGCTGATGTTGTGTTTACTGCTGTCAGTGACAATATTCCTTTCACGGAGGGAAACGCGACTGTAGTTTTGCTGTGTGTGGCACAGTTCAACTGCAGCCCTGTCCAGTGTGGGGGCTTCTGTTGCTGTTTTTGCTGGTTTCCTATTCTAGGTGAAGCGTTATTGAAGTTAGTTTTGGAAGTGGGAAGATCAGTCCCTGTGATATTATAACAGGTCTCTTTTTTTCCTCCTCCTCTCTACCTCTTCCTTTTCTTTCTTTTTTTTTTTTTCTTTTTTTAAGAGTAGAATTTTAGGTTTATATTGCCCTGCGAATAGGTGCACACCTTGAAAAGGTCGGTGCATCTGTTTAAGTGTATTGTAAACTTGTTACCAAAGTGAATGTTAAGGAATTTTCGACGGGTAACAAGTAGCTGGGAAAGTTAGAATTCGGGTGGGTGTTTAGTCACTTCCCCGGCTGGTTAACGAGGTTATGCTTATTCTTTGGCTGGTTTTGTTGGGTCTTTCTTCACTTTTCAATTTAGCGAATACAATTCTTTAACTATGCACGGTGAAATTCGGTGGTGGGTTACTGCTTTGTTAAGTGCTTGTGGGCTGGAGTGCAGTTTGCCAAGGAAGAAAGAGACTAAACCACTGTATTTTGTGATCCTAATCTCTAAATGTCACACGGATTATATGTGCATGTGCATTTGGACCTCGTGTTTTGGAGAGGGTTTACTTTACTTTGTTGATAATATAAAGGTATGTCTAGGAAAAAGATAATATATTTAGTTAATAACTATAATTTTGCCAAACACAGTCTAACAGCTATGGTTGCAAATCCAAGATAATCAGAACCAAATACCTGTCACGTTCTGTTTTACAGCGATTTGGAGTAAATCCTTGGAACCATAAATTACACTATATCAATATGAATCTGTAGGCAGGCGTTTTGGATCATGTGCGTGTTTTATCAGCTCTGCATAAACCGTCGTATTACATCTTTTAATAACCATGCTGTTGTTATTTAAAAGTAATAATCACAATAAAATTAGTGCTCAATTAAATATTATGCTTCTACCACACTATCTTTACTCTGCTGCACTAATTTATTTTGCAGACAACTGATAACCACCGTATTACTACTCAAATAATATTTGCATACAGTTTGCCTAATTTATAGTGTGGGTAACATCATTAATTTAATAGAAGCTGTTACAACCCAATATGTGGGTGTAGTTCAAATACTAAGCACATTATAGGTATTGAGTTTTAATGTTTGCTTAATAACTTACTTTCATTCGACTATGGTTTTATGTGGATTTAGAGATGTGCATCAGAAAGAAGGGAACTCTTGTGCCTCTGTTTTTCCATAAAATAGGAACATATTGCCACTCGTTCTAGAAATTCCATTTGCTTGCTTTTGTACAGTGAAATTTATTGGGTTTAGTGGTTTTAGGATCCATGAGGAAAGAACATTTTTACTTTGTTTCAAAGTGTTTGATATCTGCACAAACTCTCTATATGGTACAGGCATTCACACACAATTGCCTTCTGCAGAGATCAAGTTGGATTTAGCTTTAATAATCCAATTAGTATGTTCAAGCGCACATGTATATAATATGTAGGTATATAATCCACATATGTACACAAACATTACACGTGTTTTATTGTACGTGTAGATTTCTGTCTGACAAGTAGTTGCCTTGCTTAAGGAGAACTGAATTTAGCTCATCTATCCATCAATACGTACGTGTGTATATATGTAATACGTTATGCATGCATCATCTCTGCACACCCAGAAGTATGCATGCTCACCCATCCAGATTTGTTAATTTTTGCCTGTGCATCCAATATGGTATGGTTACTTCATAATATTTACAAATAAGTATATATAACATGATATGTGAATTGCTGCTTCTTATTTTGAAACTCTTCTCCTTCCTTCTGCCTGTAAGCTGGCCTCTGTGAAACGTGTTTCACAAGCATTTGTATGGCAATTAGAGACCCTCTCTGCATTCCTTGCAAACCCAAAACTTCTGCTAATCTGTGCTGCAATCGCCAAGAAGGCAAGCTCAGGCCTACAGCATGTGTGTGGGTGTTTATATACATTATCTGTATGCAAAGTACCACAGAAACACAGTTAGCCTGAGAAATATATATTAAAAATATTTATAGCTGAAGCAGAATTTTTTTTTTTATCTGACAAAAGGGTGTAAAGGTAACGCTTTCTGTGCGTTGCCATTATACCAGGAAATGACACCCCAAAAGTTTTGGACTGATGGGAAAATTACAGTTAATTACCCCCCCCCTCCAGTGGAGGTACATCTTTGCGTCACTTCTTGAAATGTATTTTGTCAAGAACTGTGAGAGTTACAGCGTGCACTGCCACTACACGTGTTCTTAAATTCTCACCTGGCCTTCGGGATGATTAGCGGGAGCTTTGTCTTAATACAAATTGCAGAATCAGCCCTTTAGTTTCCTATATTAGGAGAGATCACAGTAGTATGAGAATGAGAGTTCGTTGATCCTTCATCAAGAGCGTGGTTGGGATGGTAGCCGAGGGTTGGTGTGGGGTTTTTTCTTAACACTTGGATAAAATGTGTAAAATGCCACAGTATCCCAGTGGATGTTTTGCCAAACTTGGAACAGCTGAAAAAAACCCACAGCAAAACTGTTTAAATTAATCCAAATTCTAGCTGAGGTGGAAGGGCCAAAGCTAAAGTCTGCTGTGATTCCTGGATGAATAAGAAACGTTCACCTGGGCTTGCATTTAATATGAGCCATTCGATGAGGGAGAAAGGAAGGGAGATGGATATAATGAAAAGCTTGAATGCCTGTGTGCACCAAGGGGACCACTTGCTGTTAAAAATCAAATTTCATCTTTTAAATCACTTTCCACGCTTGTCTGTGGTAACCAAGTAAATGAAATCTTGAAGTGTCCTGGGACCGTGTGGCTAGATTTGAACCTGCTTACAGAGTAAGGTGGTGCCATTAATCAGCAGCTGGGAAACAACAAAACCCAACAAAAACCCAACCACCCCAGAATATATAGCACCTCACTAACACAAACAAAGGCGAAGAGATTCATGGTCTATGTTATGTTTACTGTCATCAGTATTAATGTTTTTGCAGTCCTCCAATCTTTAAAAAAAGTGGAAGTCAAGAAGATACTTAGTAGTAAAATGCATAATGAGGTATATAAAGTAAAACCTGGCAAAGGGAAATAAGGCCAGCAGGTAAGAGTAGCAGCGTTGCAGCTGTGTGGTTGCAATGAGGAAGACTTCTTGCTGCAGAGAAACAAGCCTCTTGAGTTTTTTTCTTTTTTATATTATGTATCACAAGTAGCCTAATTACACCAAAACCAGCAAACTGCCAGTTATACAGGAAGAGGCTTAAACTCACTAAACTGTTATATAAATAGAAAGTTCAAAGGTCTGTTTGTGGCTGACAAAGCTGAGAACAGGCCATCTGTGGGCCAGGTTCCTCTCCTGTATGAGTGCAAAACACACTGCATGCCACAGCAGCGTGTTCTTTCAGCGTAGTCCTCAACCTGGAGAGGGTGATCCTGCTCTCCAGACAAAGGTGAACTGTTTCGGTTCCAGCCTTGGCTATTTATTCCCCCCCCACCGCCTTCACCCACCTTCCCCATTCGCTCTTTGCCTTCTGCCTCTGCAGAAGACCTTCTCAGTTACTGTGCTTTCACCAGGGTCTGTAATAGCTTACTAAATGAGAAATCTTCTGGACATGGAAACAGTGTTGTGTTTCTGATGGGAATGTGTGAAATAGAGTAGATAGGCTCTTTGGGAATTACATTGATTATTTTTTTTTTTTTTTTTTGAGGGATGATGGCAAGAGCATTAGTATAGAAGAAAATCACATTTTGAATGAATTTCTGTAACGTTTTTCTCCCCCTCCCTTTCTTCTCCTTAAAAAATATTACAGTTGAATTGCAGTTACTTTTTGGACTTATATTACAGACATCCCCAAGTAATTATTTGAAAATGTTTCATTTTCAATTTGCTTTGAAAGTGTAAATGGATGGGTTGTGTGGCTGCTGGTGGGTGGGTGAGGGGGATTAGATGCTGTCAAAACAAGCAGCTGAGGAAGGCCAAAAATAGTCTTGGGCCAAAACCTGTACTTGAAGTACATCCTGATTTAGTAATTCTTCCTTGGCTGATACTGAACTCCATGGAGTGTAAATCTTAAAAGAATTTGGCCATTTGCAAACATTAAGCTCACATCTATCCTATAAGGCAAAATTACCATCAGTTTAACAGCATTTGAATTGTTTTCCTAATGATTCATTCAAGAATTTAATGACTTTTAAAATACACAAATTGGGATGGAGACTAGATACTCCAGATACTGTTCAGCTATTCTGAAGCCAGCCAGAACTTCAGAGCATTTAAGCACTTTGTATGTAAATGCCAATGATATTGTTTGGGATTTCCTTTCTGAGGAAAAGATGGTGGTGGTATGATGCACGTCCATCAGTCAAGCGGAATTATTCCTTTTGCCTGTCTGACAAGACTGTCACTGCAACCTGGAATTTAACTAAATAATTTAAGGGGAAAATGTGACATTCTCTAAAGTATTAAGTAAATATGCTAAGTGCTCCATGAAAAAAATGGGTGGATGCTGCTGGTCTTGTTGAACTTACTAGGACTAAGTACGGTCCAGCGTCGTGGAAGGAGTGTTGTGACGCTTTTTGTGTTATGAGGCCCAAATGGTGGTTTTATCTGAGTCAAGCAAAATTCCCACCATGCCAGATGGGGCAGAATTGGCTCTAAGACCTAGGAAAAGTACATGGGCCTTAACATAGCAGGGCTGATAGGCAGGGATGTAGGTTTGAGCACACAAGCAGTCCTGTTGAAATGACTCTGACTTCAAATTAACTGGATTCTTGATCACTCCCAAAATGCTCAACATGTTTTACTAATGACTAAACCCCAGTTCTACGTGTATTTGGTAATGGAAACTGGTATTATTTTTTTTACTGTATAGCACGCATCCATTTGCTTGAAATCTATCAGCAGTTTTACATGATTGCAGAAATAATTGGGCAGCCACAAAGAATACAAATATTAAATCTCATTAAAAAATAATCTAGAAGAATTGTATGAAGCGTTTTATACACTGAACCCATAAAGTATGTGGAAACAGCTTCTAAACGGATAGACCTCATTCTGTATTTCCCTGGTGCCTTTAGTTTGAGGTAATGGAATTTCTTTGTGTAGAGAACTTGAAGGATTGGGCTTCTGGATGCTTGTTAAATGTATATAATAAATAAATACTATAAAGTACCCATGTCTTCCTCCAGCTTAGGCCTGAGCTAGTAGCCAGTGATGTCAGTGGAGGTGCTCCCAATTGACTTCAGAGAGTGCTGGATTTGACCTTGGTTTGGCCAAAAGGCAGACTTCATGAAATGTGGAGCAACTCTCTAATGACCAGGATCAGAAAGGCACTTTGCACACACCTAATAGTATGCATGCAAAAAAACCTCCACAGAGCCCAATTCTGAACCTAATTCAAATTTACTGCCTTTCTTTTGAGAAGAAAGAAAAGAGAAATGGAGAGGAAAGCTTGAATCTTTTCTCTTGGTTGCAGTTAACAGAATAGATTTTATAAAGCTATCAAACACCTATTAACACTGAAAACTGAAACTGTGCCACAACTGTGGGTTTTGCAATGATACAAATTCTTTCTTAAGCACTGAAAAAGAAGATAGTAAATCCAGTATTATGTCAAGTTAGTATAAACTTCCAGACAACTCGTAATATAATGTAGTCAGGAAGTCACAACAGTGACTCAAAAAGACAGCTCTTTCATCCTTTTATTGTTACTGAATGTTCTATATTGATGCTTTGTAATCAAAATATTTGTTTAAATTGTTCTAATAGCTTTGGTCAGAAGTCAGAAGATACGTTACTCCTGACTATGGACAACTGTGGAGATAAAAAATGAGAGGAAGGACGGCAACGTGCGTGTCAGTAGCTTTTAAGCTCCATTTTGAATGATTTCTAATGATACAGTTCTTTGACCAAAGAGGCTCACAAAAGGGCATCTGATACTCAATCTACGTTTGTGAGTGAAGGTTCTGGGGCGCGAACCAGGGGGATTGTTTTCAAAAACTCTATGCTGAAGCCTAGTCTCACATAAACTTGAAATGAACTGCACGTTGCTCCTTAATTTCAACAAGACTGCTGTTGAGTGCAGCCGGTATGATGGGTTTACAAGGTTGGGCTCACAATGCTGAAAAAATAAGATGGAACTAGAGAGCTGAGGTAAAGGAATAAACCAAAACTTCCTGCAGTTAGCTTCCCAGCTCTTACAAACTGTTTTACCATGAGGAGACTGGTTTTTAACTTGTACATAGCACACCATAAATTATTATGACTTTTAAACAAAGGTCTAGTCAATACGCTCTTCTTCTGTAAAACTTTTTATCACATTTTAATGACATTTTAGGTGTTCAAATCAAGCCACCAAGAGAAGAAAACTCTTACATGTTGAATTTTTTTTGTTAGGTGACCTCAGCAGTTAACCTGTCTTTTTCCTGGAGATTATCAATAAGTCCTTATTCCAGGTTATTTGAGATGGGGAGGTTTGAGGAAAGTTGGAGATGGCACCACAACTAGGAGCTGATTTTCATTGTAGGTGACACAGAGAATGGGGGAATACCATTTGCTATGTACAGTGTGTAAGCCTTGTTTAGTGAGGAGCTGTAGTCAGCAATTCAGATTCCTGACTCAGATGCTGCATGGTGCTACCAGTTATAGTAATACATGAATAGCCCACTCATAATTATATGTTTTTCTAGGAGCGGGGTATTAAGCAGCAAAGAAGAAAACGAGATAGAGCACCAAGTTAAAAATCACTCAGTTGTTCCTTTGACAAGTATTATAATACCTATTTTTGTATCGCTGTGGGTGTACATGGTGTGGAATAACTAAATTCTGTAGCTCTACATTGCTTTCAGTGCCTGGGGCTCAAACTTGCAGATGTCTTACTACTGAGACTAGTGCTTTTTCCTTATGACACTTTGTGTGGACTATTGTCAGGATTTGACCGTAGTTTAAAAGTTTTCTTCTTGGTCATTCAAAGTGTAGGCCCTTATGATAGGTGATGGTGTTTGCATCCTACAAACTGATAGACACCTAAAAGGAAAACCAAAACAGTACTTGGTGGCTTGTGATCTGTGTTGAGAAGATGGCTTCACAATGAAATCTCTTTCATTTAAAATATTTTTAGGTCCAAGGGTAGCAATCCATTATGTAGGTCTATTGATTCTTTTTTTCATCCTTTACTGTATCACTGGTTTAGATCAAGATTTTACTTGTGAGAGGAAAAAAGCAAACAACCGTCAGTAGAGAAAGCAGATGCAAAGCTATAAATATAAAATCAGGAAATATAAAATGTCATTAAGGTTGCCAGTTCCCATTTATTTTAATCTCATGTCATGAGGGAAACTAAGATCCTGCAGTAATACAGTGTTCAGGTGAGTCTGTTTCTATGTTACTGTCAGTAGTCATGCTTATGTTTGAGAATGTAGTATTCAGGACTTGGAAGAATATGTGCCTCTTGATTGTGGACTTCTGTGTCTGCACAGAGGGCAGAGTCAGAAGTTATTTCAGGGGTCTTAATATCAGGAGGTTGCACACTTTTTAGGTCCGTGTCCTGAACTCTCAGGTAAGACACCCATAGCTCGGCGTAGCCAGTTCATGTATAAAAACTTTGGGCTGCTCTTTCGAATGTGGGGGTGATTTTTCTTCCAGTTTCTTTCCTGTAGAACAATGGAATGACATTCTTCTTGGTGTTTCCTATGAAGAATAATGATGAGGAATTATCTTCTCTGTCTACAAGTGTTTAAAAACTCATTAGTTAGGGTCCCTGAAAGAATTCCAATACAAGTCGGTGGGTGTGGTGAAGCTGATTGTAATGGGAAGCGGACTGGGCCCTGAGGCTGGTGGTCAGCAGGGAGGCAGAGCTGTGAAGAATACTGTGCATATGCTATAGTAAGCATTTTCATAGATCTTCTCTGTGGGAAAGGACAATGGCTTTGGAGCTCATATTTACTCAAAAAAGCAGCCCTTTGATTTTCATGGCTTCATGCTTCATTGCACATTGGAAGGGCCCATTTGTCTTCACCAAGCCTTTGAAGAGCGGTAGGTGAAGGGATTGAGGCACTGGCCAGTGTCTGAGGGTAGCGGTTGCTTGGAGAAGGAGCTAGGTTGCCTTGCTTCTTTTGGTTATATTTGGCAGAGTTTTTTTCTTTTTAAGTTGACTAAATCAAGGTGAATATATACTTAAGAGTAGAATGTGGATTCTCTTACTGGGTCTGACAATAGCAGATTTACTGCCTTTGGAAAGTCACTTTGGGTCTGTCAAAGTAGGGTGACGATATTTACAGGTTGGGTAATTTGCCTTTTTTTTTATTCAGGTGGAAAGTATGAGAGAAGAGCCAGCTATGTAGGTACCTGTATATGGTGTTTCTGTTCACTTTTTCATCTGAGCACTGTTTTTGACATTTTCTCTGCTCTGAACTTCACTCTAGCTATATAGTTCTTCACAAGCTTGCTTGTACTGCATTACCTCTAGGAGAAGCAAGCAGTGTTGACGCAGATTATCTGTGGCACAGTTTATGCATTGAGATCCTGTGTTGGATGCAACTTTTGTGCTGATGGTATCAGACAAATGTTTAGAAAAATGGGGTGACAGTTCTGGCCACAGACCTTTCAAGTAATGTTGATTTATGTGTCTCTGCTTTACCTCCTTGTGTAAAGTGAGAAAAATAACATCACAGACTTTTAGTGGTAGACTGAGGCATTTTGCAGAGAAGTCATTGTCATTACCCTTCTTACATGCGGGAGAATGGAAAGAGAGGGGCAAAGTGACTTGCAGAAGGACTTGGCGTTGGTTAGGACTGCTGTCAGCTGAGTTCCAGTTCACTGCTTGCCCACTGCGATGGGTATATTTTCCTATTCCGCAGGGGTGTGATGAGGTTAAGTCCCTTAATGTTTATGAATGTTTATGGTGATAGAGCAAGACAGGAACCTAGGCAGATATATTAGTAGGGAAAAGGCAAGCCCGTAAAGAGAAATGGTAGGATTTGGGCAGAGCGTATCGGCAAGAAAAGGTAATCAAAGCAGAGAAAACTCCTCTGAAGGGCAGAATTTATTTACAGTGTGCATATTTGATATAATTTACTCTGCTCTCAGCTGGACAGCAAAGGCTATGGACCTTTCAGAGACAGAATGATCTTGTTACTCCAGAAGACTTGTCATTTCCCAAGTCCTAGAGCAAAGCTTTGTATATGCAGCTGTAGCTTAACTAAACGTCATGTCTTGGACGCTTCACTGAATAGTACATCCACACTTTTTCAGAAGCATTGTTGCTCTTTGAGCCAGCTGCCTTTGTTTCTAGCAGACGGCCGCTTTGTTGGTTAACCTTGGGCATGAGTTTTCCTCACATATGTTATTAGACTGAACATATTTTCTATTTATACCACTTGGGGATACAAATTACTGTGTTGCGTTTAGCAAGCACTAGGAAGAGTACATCTTTGATGTAAAATAAATAAATAGGCAAAATTTTATTCAAAGATCCTTTCTTTCAAGGTTCAAGGGAAAATAGACAGCAAACCCAATTGTTCTTTATTTTTATGTCCCAGAAAAGCAGGAGGTATTTGCACGTATGTGTTTTAATAGATTATGTTGGTGGCATTTGGTTCTGAAATTAACAATGGGCTTTTGAAGGAGGGAATGTACTGTCATGAAATCCTGTGTATCATTTTAAGGCAATTAGGGAGATTGTTAGTAGCATACATACTTAGAAGTATTGTTTTCGTGGCGTTGATATTTGTGTCTGTGGGCCAGTGAAGTTGCACTAGAGGGCTGAGCGAAAGGCCACTGCAGCAGATTTAAGTTTTTCACTGATTTAGTAAACTCTAAAACATGCTTAGCCAGAGCTTCCTTTGCTTTCTCACTCCATTTCTGGAGAAGATGACCTTTACCTACTCTGTGGTAGAGCTCCAGAAACATTATGCAACCCATTGCAATATTTTTGTTACTGCTCAGTGTTTCCTGCTGTCTTTAAAGAGCCCTTGCTCTGACTGAAGAACTGACTGTTCTTTAATATGCATGTAGAGGGGTCATAGGTAAGGGAACATAATTAAAGAGGGGCTTGATATTTGTGTAGGAAAACACCTGTGTGCTCATTCAGAATCATGCAGACCCATCAAGCGGACATGGAGCACATTTGAATCGTAGACCATGACTAGGTGTATCCTCATCAGGATAATAAATAATACAATTTCCTGTCACTTCACTCTGGCTGGTTCTTTCCCCATTACACAAGACAAGCTGTTGTGTGAGAACTTAGCCTGGTTGTAGACTGCTCATGAATCTTGCAGTGCATGACATGCAAACATCTAACAAACATGACCAGAAACTGCAGAAAATACACAGACAACATGGAAGTCCTGTGTTTGCAAACACATTAGAGCTCCACAAATAATATCCAGATATTATTTCTGATATCCAGAAGGCCTTTTTCTCCCATGTATCCATAACCAAGAGTATTCTGCGAGCTGCATGTCAACCAGATCAGGAGTATTTTAGATTTTGTAATGATTCTCGCTTGTGTAAACTCATACAAACTACCTGCAAATTCGACTTCAATGATAAAAGGTCTCATCAAAAAATTGAGTCAGGCCAGAATGTTTGGTTAAGATTTAATATCTCTCTAACTAATTATAACGCAGTGTCAATATATTCTCTATTATCTGTGGAAAGAAAAGGAACATAAATGATACAGTTCCATTGTACCAGGTCTTTTGTAAACAATTAATGGTTAGGTGGATGTCTGAAGCAAGGGCGAGAGGATTGATAAACCTATTCCAAAGGGCTTGAAAAGTTGAAGTGAATTCTAAATGTAGATTAGGAGCAAATGATGACAGCCAAGCCAGCATTACTTCAGTTGATTAATTTATAAGGATACTGGTCAATGATTTTAACCAACAGCTATGCATAGTAGAATCCTAATGGGATCTGTCTGTTAAGATTACATAAAGTAGAGCACTTGATTTATTTCATAGCTTTCCAATGCTCCACTTTAACTTCATACAAATAATGCATTAGTCACACTGGATAAAATGGCGTATTGAATAAAGTTGTGATTTTGTCTGCTTCTTATAATCTGATTTTTATAAAGGATTAAATCTGGTTTAGTAGTTTATTCATATCATAAAAGAGATTGTCGGTTGAATGAAATCTTTACATCTGCCACTTTCTATCTCATTAGAAAAGACAGTAACATAAAGTTCCTCATTTCCTCCCAGTCTGTTTTATCCCCTGGTGTGTCTGAGCATGTGTATCTTCTGTACATGTTTGTATATTATAATGTCAGTATGTTTTCGAAGTTGTGGTTAAGACGGCATCACAGTTTTGGGGGGTAATATGAGGGTTTGTAAACATTCTGGCAAATAAAATACCCACCAGGAACGAATGGGGGTTGCGGCAAGGGGCAACTGTCAAAAATCTGCAAAGGATGGCTTTTAGCAGCGTGGCCACACGCGTGTGTGTGTTGCCAGATTCAGTAGGGTATTTAAGTACACGCAGTACTTCGCTGCGAGTATGCCTGCGTCAGTGGATGCAAGCGCGTGCCTAATGATAAGCGCGTGTTGGCTTACTGCTGATTTAAGAGGACATGAAGGTTGGGCATTCCTCTGCAATTAAATGTGAATTGTCAGTTGTGATCAAACTGTCCAACTGTCATTCATCTGTTCCAGTGGTTTTTACAACATTCTACTAGTTCAAATGCAGGGTTGTTGGTTTTAAGCAGCTAAATATTTAATGCAAAATTACAAATTTAGGCATTTTTTAATCCATTGTTACCGGAATGTTGGCTTACCGTTTATGTATTTTATTCCTTTTGTTTAAATGTGTGTCATTGACGGGATGCTGCTGTTACAACTGGCCGTTGCTTTCACGTAGACCTTTAAAGTCCAAGCAGCACATGATCTTTTTATAGATATTTTCTTAATTATATTTAAGGTTCTTGCCATTTCTATTTAATCCCATTAAGTGTTTAGGGCCAGACTTGGTCTTCTGAACATGAACTTCTCTTGGTTTCTGATGTTGAGCAGAGAGGTAGTATCCAGCTCTTCTAGTTGCCTTTTTAGTCAGAAAAGCAGATTCTGTGGATCTCAGTTCTCCCTTTTGAGGACTTGCTGAGGATGGAACTTCTTCATTCACATTTTCATTTGTTGATACATGTTACAGTTTTCCTGGCTCTGAAGTTTCAATCTTGGCTTCTTTTCCCACATACTTTGACTCAGTAGGAGTATTTTGATATGAAATGTGTAGTCAGCCTCTTCGGTAGAGCAGGGAGCTGCTTGCAAGCTGTGGTTGCAAACGCAGTGGGAGCAGCTGTAGGGCCTGGGTGGGCAGGGGGGCTTGTGCTGGGCTCTCTCCTTGCAGAGGTCCTTGGGTTGCCAAAGCGTCGATACAGGATGATATCCATTTGACTCCCAGCACACGGCTGGGCCAGTCCCTGACTCTGGCAGGCTTCTTGAATGAGACTTTTAAGAATCACACGTCACTCATCAGACCACTTTGTTTTAGGAGAAATGACAGTGGGACCTCTTTGCTCTGACCGTTTTCTCTGCAGCAGTGATGCACTCGCTGACAGCCGTACAGTCACAGCTGAGTCATTTTTTTTATGCTGAAATTGTGTTCATTACTGAAATTGAGGGGAAAAAAACCCCTTTACTTGCCATGAAAGTGTTTTTGGTCGTGAGTACATTCCCGTGACGCAGAATGCTCCTCGAAAGGGCAGTAATGTTTGCTGAGGTGGAGGTACACCCTACGTTGTAGTTTTGGGGTCCAAATCCAGGGACTATGCACAGTCTTGTTTGCTGAGGGCATGTAGTTTCCATTTGGCATTACTGAATGAACAGTGACCTCTTTCTCAGCTAAATTTAAGTATCTTCTGCAGCAGGTTTACCTACACGCATGAAGCAGCTCTCATATCTCTGACCTTGCTTTAAAAATGGATATTCAGAAGAGGTAGACATGGCTCTGGTGTGCGCTGGTGTGTGGCTCCAGTGGCACTGGGGGAGGGTGGGCACTGCAGGTGTCTCAGGAGCTGTCCCAAATCCCCTTTTCCTCAGCAAACCTGGCCTCTTGGAGGGGTCAGCCTGGAGCTGCCCATGGCTGGAGCAGCCATCCATCACTGCTATCAGAGAATGTCCCAACCTGGCATCTTCTGTACGTGCAACTATTTCAGTATGGAAGTACTTGTCAGCTTTCTCCTAGTGTAATAGCATTGTTTCAGGGGTGGAAGGCGCATGCTGGTTACATACGGTTCTGGTTGCTATTCGAGAACGTGAGCTTGTGCTGGACCCACAGCTTTGCAGTACACTGAGGACTAACTAGTGCAACCTTCCAGCGCTCGGTTAACAAATTATCCTGCGAGGTGGTTATGGCAATAAGACACCGCGTAAGTATTTAAATATGAAAGAGCAGTGCCACACTGTTTATTTTCTGTGAGGAATACTGACTGTATCTCTGAATAAACAGACAACAGCCTTTTATGGGAGATTTTTGTTGTATTTTATTTGGCAGCTGTTTGTCTTACTAGGAATTCTTCAATAGTATTTATTGTATTTTGTGCTGGTAGGGGGGAGAGCCAAAGCAGAATATGAGCAGTTTTACTTGCTTTATTCATGAACAATAAGAAAATATTGCTGTATTAATTACTGTTGTGCTTTATCGGCAAAAATAAAGAGATCCTATAATATGAAATTGCTAATATAAGAAAGGCTTTGATTTTCTCATTAGCACAGGATATTTTGCATCTGTTCTGGCTCACGAGTGCATTGTCGGCACTTAAATAATAATAATGACTCAGTAATGAATAAAAATAACAACAAATAGGCATGTGAGTATGCAGGCAGTCAGGCACCCTCCGGTGTTTATCAGTAGGTTCGTTTTGGAGGTCTTGCAAAATGAGCTGTTCCCATATGCCCATTCAGATTTCTTTAGATTATTGCACAGCCTGGAGATTCATTTCTCTGCTGGCATGGCTGGGTTATATACAAGCACTTTTTTCATTGTGTGTCAGGAGTAAAGTGTTGAAGTTCTCACTTGAAATGGAAAACGTATGTTTCTTCTACTTAGAAACATTTCAGTCTCCATTCTTCCTCTGTTCTGTCTTTTTCTTTCTATTTTTTGTGTGTGTGAGTAGAGTCTAAGTATCTCATTGTTTTGAATTCCTGAAAATATCAGAGCTCTGGAATGCTCTGCCAGTCTTTCAAGTATGTTCTTAAAAATGTAACCTGGAAACACCTTCACTACAGTTCAACTGGGTTTGTATCAAATTGTCCCTGCTTCTGTAGTTACTATTACAAAACCAGATAAAGTTAAACTAAGTTAGCAGTCTGTCTTGAACATCGAAAAGTCTAGGAAACTAGAATTCAGGTTAAAATTCTGATTTGACTCTCAGTTTATAGCACTTGTATAAAGTCACCTGCCTGCCCGTATAATATGCCACACAGTACAATTTACGGATTTCATTTTTTTTCCCCAGGTCTTATCTAATGCTGAATAGGGGAGCAGTGATAAGTGAAGGATACCACAATACTCCCTTTATTGTTAAATCAGTGGCTAATTTTGTCAAAGAATGTTAACTTTTAACCTTATTCTCAAAATAATTTGGACTAATGATGTGGCTTAATGGTTCTGAGTTTAAGAGAAAAGGAAAATGCTTAGTTCAAGTTGAGTGAAAAATCAGCAATTATGCTTTGACTTACTGTTTTCTTAAAACACTACTCTGCATTGTAAATTATACCCTTATGACCCTGCAGCTCAAGAGAAAGTCACAAAAAAATGCGTGTGTGTCTATAAACAGTCATCTGGAATTTGACAATTCTGGTCAAAATCCTGAAAGTTCTGGGCTTTTAGGTGACTGGGCATCTTCTGTGTGAAGGGTCTAAATTGTACCTGCCATTTCATGCATTAAAATACTACCTTAAAAAAAATTACCAAGAAGTGGCCTTCTTGATTTTTCCAAGTGCTACTTGTTTTAAGAAGTCTGCATGGGTTAATGTGCACTTTAACAATATCTATGTAGCAAAGGAAAGAAGAATTGGATTTTATTTTTTTTCCTTATTGATTAAAATTATATTTTTGTCCAAGAACCCTTAACTATAATGGCATAATCCTTTCAACACCTGCATGGTTAAAATAAAACAGCAAGGGAGGAATTAAAAAAAAAAACAACCAACCAAACCAAAAACCATCCTTCCCCTCCCAACTAAAACAGTTTAGCCCTGGATAAGCCAAGTTTATCAGCACATGACCTGTAAAGTACTTACAGTGGTCTGTGAAGGGGAGCTGCCCTACGTCTGCTTGTCCTCATGGTAACTTGTCTGGCTTAAGTGTAAAGTAAGGGGGTCTCCTTGGTGGTACAAGAGCAAGTAGATCACCAGGTAAGATCAGATAGGAGTCTCTGGTGGTAACAACAAAACTACAACAAAGCTCTTCTTTTGACACCATTTCTGCTGCTGTTACTGCTGTTAATAAGTGTGCTAATTATCATGAACCTGATAAGGCTTATATTAATTGACTGAACTTAATGTAAATTCTGGTTAAATAGAGAACAATAGACTTGGCAGGTGCTGGTTTGTTTAGCTGCTGTGTTCAGAGTAAAGGCATGCTTCAAAACAAAATAAATATCTGTATTTTAACCCTTAAATTTTCATGAGGCTTAAAATGTTCAGATTTGACTCCTAAAATTAAGGTTTTCAGAATGGGTTCTGCCTTTCTCCCCTGTCCTGTGATACTATATGCGAGGGCAATTAGTTCTTACAGTTTTTGTATTGCAGTAAAATCCCCGTGTAGTCATTTGTCACGTATTTTTGTGGCACAAAGTAGTGTGGCCTAACTGCTTAGTCTCCAGACACTATTACAGTAGTAAATGTTGGATAATAAATAGCTGCGACAGCAACCAGTCTGGTGGCTGTAGACTAGATGTGGAGTTCCAGTTAGAGGGCACTCTGCATTGGGCTTTTGAGCTCTGACTCATTCTACGTGTTTGCAAAACGGATGCGGTAGTGTACACTTGGCTTTAGAGGTGGTTTAGGGCATGCCTAGTAGTTGTGAAGATACTCTGAGGTCTTTCAAACATCTTTCCTATGTCCAAGCAAAACAGTACCAGTATTAAAGCGCTCTCTATCCTGGGAGGAGGGTGTTTCCTGGCTTGCAGGACTGTTTAAATGCTCAGTGTTGTAAGTGCAGACATGGAAACAGACGTGGAAGAAACAAGCGTGATACCTCTGGTGGTAAATGTCACAGACATTCTTTAGAAATGCTGGAATATTTATAGTATATTTTATGTATTCTGTAATTAGGCATTGCTGTTAGGGCACATGACCTCTTCATTTTAATTGTCAGGAGAGCTGTCACGCCGTAACACATGCTGCAGCACGCTGCAAGAGCAGTCGGCTTTTGTCATTTCTCAGCTACGTTTCATTACATTTTAAAATGTTTTGATTCTTTTCCCCCTTCTCCCTCCGGTAAACATCACGTTCATGTGTAAGACAGGCAGCTCTGGAAACCGGTGTCCCCTGCCTAGGACATGCCTTGGCAGAAGGAGGTTCTTCCTCTGCTCAATGAGGTGCTTCCTCTGTGCTCAGGTCTGGCTGCTTCCAGAAGGAAGGGGGATGTTTCACTCCCCCTTGTTCCTGTACTTGAAGTCCACTGTAATCTAAATCATGCTTGCTAGGGACCGACTTTTGTAGTCATTATTGCTATATAATGCTCTTCCCTCAAAACACCACTTAATGAAAGCGATCTCCCACCCACCCAGCAGAAGGGAAACCTATCGTGAGGCTTGCGCAGAGTTTCAAGGCTGTAATCTCGCTGTGAACGGGGCTAGAGTGGTACCTCAGGCTTAGTTTTGATGCACATGGGATAAAAATAGCTGCGTGCTTTCTGCCCTGTGCATGCCACCTGTTCTGGTGAAAAGAGGAAGCCTTGGTTGCTTATAATGGTCATGAAACTAGCTGCATCTTACGGAGATGTACAGGTGCAAATAACCCCCAACTTTAAAATATATCAGGTGATAAATCGGCTGTTGGGAAATTAGAATGCAGCTGGACCAATTTGCGAGGTGAGGGTGGCTTATTTCTCTGGGTGCTCCCTTTTCCGTCAGTGCTTGACGTTACACTTTATTTTGGATTACGAGATCATCACATGCTTTTACTGTGTGTAGTGCTTTATTGAAGCTATCCTGCATTATGACTACAAAGTTTAAAAAAAGAAAGGAAAAAAAAGAAAAAAATTACAACTACTTCCTGCCAGAGGAACACGCTGCAGGGCTTTTTTTTTTTTAGCTTTTTTTTTTTTTTTTTTTTTTTTTTTTCACTTTTTTTTTTTTTTTAGTTTTGTATTCACTAATTTACTGTTTGTTCTAGAGCAGCAGTGAGTGGGAGTTAAATTTTAAGTGCACATTTGGCTCTTTAAAAAGACATTTAGTGTACAATTACTGCTGTTTACCATCTTATAATTGTTGTGTGTTTAGGCTTAGTCAGGCTTAGGAAGATGGGTATCTGTAATCTTTGAGGGCTACAACTCCCTGTCCTAGTTTTTACAAAAGAGAAATTATAGATATCGAGATAGATACAGAGATAACACACCATTTTGTGTTGTGATGTTTTAGTGATTAGTGTAAAATAAACACACAGACAAAGAGAGAGATTGTGGTAAAAGATGCTGTATGTGGCTGCAGTTTCAGTCAATGATATTCAATATGATGCTCAAACCAGATCTGAGAGTCAAGAGCGCTCTTCATGGAGTCCCCAGGTTTGCTGTTCCGCTGATACGCAGGTGCACAGTTTGCAAAACACTGGGTTTAAGTAAGGGGCCATATTTGTAGTAACAACTGTACGTTACACCACATCAGAGGAAAACTAACCAACTGCAGTCATGCCTCGGTTGGCAGCCTGATGAACACAGGTGTCATCATGTCCAGTGACATAGAGGAGAAGTGTCTCCATCAGCCTTATTTGGTGGACCCCTTTGTTAGACAGGAAACAGTAGAAAGGTAGAGGAGTATGTATGTAGGAAGATGCAGATCTTTATCAGGATCTTAAAGTGCAGTTTGTGGAAGCAACCAAGGATTGGAAGCTGCCAGTTTCCCAGTTTGAGGTCCATCACAGGAAAAGGACAATTGCATGTTTCAACCTGCCATGTAGCTTGGTGCTCAGTAAAACCCTTTGTGCTTTCAATAATGCATGCACAAAGCACTTGAAAAATACGTCTGAATCCAGGTGTAAGATACACAGACAGTAGTATTTCCATTTTACAGACACTGAAATGTGGTCTTTGTGACTTGGCAAATGTTACTCTGCTAACCTATGTGGTCTGGATTTTCTTCACGAGGAGATACATCTCTGAGGAATGGGGATGTGGTGCCCGCAGTGAAAATGTAAATTAAGTTGTACGGGTTGATTTTGTTTTGAACTTGGTTTGAAAAGGCAGTTGTGAGAAAAGAAAATGTAACAAATGTGTAACTGAAAATGCCATGGTACTTCAAAGGCATGAGTGATAGGGAGTTAAAAAGCATCATTAGCTGAAAAAGTATCTTCTTCCTTTAATTCAGTTTTATGACCCACTGTAATTGGAAGAAATAGCTCCACTGTTTTTCTTTAAACAGGAGAATATTACTGGATTTCAGGCCAGTCATCTGAAAGTTTTCACTTATAAATGTAATGAATGCTTTCAGCTGTATTTGTAAGAAATGTTTTTGGATTACAGATGCTCTGGAGAAACAAATCTGAGGGCTATTTTGTAACTGAAAGCCTTTGAGAAAATGTTCCTATCATTCAAAAAAGATCTGAAGCTCTGAGTGTGTATTGTGACTGTCATATTAACTTTCATACTCGGAATGCGAAGGACAACTAATCCTTCCCTCCTTGGTAGGAGTCACATGCTGCTTTTTAGCTTTCTTCACCATGTTTTATTTTTAATGTAATTTTAATGAAAAGGTGGATCTGGCATTATAAAGTGGTTGTTTGCTGCTTCTCTTCTGATGTCACAGTGACAGGAGTTCCAGCAGTGTAACTTTTTGGGGGAACAACATTATATATATTCTGCACTTAAACTTTGATCTTGTGTTTAGTTAGAGTTGAAATCCATGACACTTTCCTTGGGCTTTATCTGTAGCCTTTTAAAATCAACTGATATTTTTTTAACAGGCTGTAATAGTCTCTGGATTGAGACCACAGAGCTTGAGTACTTGGGTGTTACAAAGGTGGAACATGGGGAGGGAGGTGGTGAAGATCAAATCCACCCTCCCGTTTAAAGAGTGGAGATAAAACCTGATATCATACCCCACCTCTCCTTGATAAGGCCGCTCTGTCTGTGTTAATGCTGTTCCTCCTCGCCGTGGTGAACTTCACCCACTGACATTAAATCCTCTCTCATATAAGTGATTGGTGTACAATCCTACTCTGTGATTTCCAGGCGTGTCAAGGGATTTAGCTGTACAAGCTTTGTCTTGTATTTGAAATGCAACTTTTTGATAGTCATAGGAAGCATGGATCAAAATGTATGATTCATCCTTTTTTGGTATCCATAAAGTCCTGTAACAATAGCCAAGCTAATTAATATAGTTAATTAATTTCTTCAGACTACTAACTAGTAGGGGAAAAAAACCCCACCCACCAACCAGAAATCCTAAAGCTTATCTACTTAGAAAAAAAAAAAAGGCTTTTTTTAGGTGAATCCTAATTTCTTTTTTAAGACCAAACTTTTATATGGGAAAATATATTTTCCCATGAAGTATAAAATTTCAGCAATATTTATGTCAGTACTGGTGGAAATTTTTTTAATTTAGACAAAGATCATTTTTTCCAGTGGAGAAGGAAAATTGTTTTGCTTTAAGAAATAAAACTGAGCATCTCTTAATAAACACTAACATTACTGTGTTTTTTATCTGTATGTGCTTTCATAAAAGGTTCTTTTTAGTGCAATACACATTTGGTTAAATCCTGCAATACCTTAATGCCTTTCATGCCAGTGCATCCCAAGGCACTTTACAATCTGTAAAGTTAACATTAGAAATGCAGAACATAAAATTCCCTAAGACAATCCTTTCTAAAATGCTGAATAAAACATCTAAACTGTTAAGTTTGGATTAAATGGCCCAGCAGTTGGTGCATTTTTTCTTTCTGTGGAAAATATGTTTGAAACAAATGACTGAAATGAATAAAGGCTCTGTAAATAATATGACTTCAAACGATATTCATGAAGGCCAAAATCTGCCATTCTGCAGGAGGAAGTCTAGACATGTACAAAGTTCAGCTCTGTTAATTAAGAGGGAGCAATACGCTGCAGTGAGTCAGAGCAATTTTATAATCCAAATGCTGCTAAAAGGGACTCTTGTCAACCTCAAAATCTTATTTGTTTTATAATCGCTGGGTAAGGAGACTTGCTGGCTGAGGAGATACGTGTCTCTCTTAGGTTTGAATGCCATCCAGCCTGGTAGTGACCAAAAGCTGTTACCATCTGATAACTATTTGTTAGGCTATGCAAAATAATTGTAGTCTCCAAACAGTTCCCAGTGTCAACGTCACAAAAACCACCCCCACGCTTGGCACTAATTATTGCCCTTGCTGGCAGCCCCGGCGAGGAGGCCGAGGTTTGACTGTTATTTCCCCTTTCAGGGCTTGCAGTGGTCCTGCTGAGAGTGTGTGTGTCTGGTTTGTGGTTAAACGGTGTGTGCTCTGTTCTCTGCGGGGCTGCCAGCCTGGCATCTTTTATAAGTCCTGATTTTTATCATTAAGAAAACAAGATCCTTCATTGTCTTCTCACTCCACCTTTAGGTCTGCTGCGAGCTGATTTTTTTATGTTGGTGCAGTTTAGAAAAGCAAAACAAAACCAAGAAACCCAACAAACCAGCAGAACAAAACAAAAGCAGTGGCCAGTATGGATTTGTTGTGCAGGATGAGATGAGGCCAGAAAGAATCGGCGCTTTTAATATATGTATTTTTTTTTCCAATTAAAAGAAATAAAATGTATGCTGAGAAATAAAACCAAGAATAACAGCCAGCTGATAGCAGTGGAATACATAAGAGAAAAAAAACAGGATTATGCAGCCTCGGAAAGAGCCAACAGATGTTCAGGGCGGGTTAGAAAAACAACATGATCAACGGTATGAAAGCTGCGACAGATCTAAACAAAACCCCAAAATAGATGCAATTCTAGAATAAGCCTGAAAAAGAGAAAATCATTATAGGCTTTCCTCAGCACAGCCGCCGGTCTCTGATAAAACAAGATTGAAACTTCTCAAAAAGGAAATTTATACCAAGGTGGGTTTACAACTTCATTGCTAGAGACTTCTCATGCACCTCTGCTGGCGAGTAAATTGGAAACAGGAAAAAAATGAGCAGTCTGCTCCTCGGGCAGGAAAGGTGCCTGAGGTAAGAGCTAATTGCTGACCCTGTAACGGAATGGCACTTTCTTAGGAATTGGGAACGTACTTGTTGTATCACTTAAAATAGTTGTTTTTCATTTTACTGGGCACCTTGAGCTGGAAGGAGGTCCACACAGACCATGTGGTTGTATAAAATCACCTCTCTCGCCCTTGATGCGGCAGCGTGCGTTCCCGTTAGATGAAGGAAACTGAGGTGCGGGTTAAGCCAGATCACCTTGCGGTAGTGTCAGGGATGCTGATCCCTCACTGTGGATCATGGCCACTGCTGCGAGGCTCGCAGCAGTGTTGTTGCCTGAATTAACCGTCCTTCTCCCTCAGCACCAGAGAAGTGGCTTGTTGGGGCAGACCTGGGGGCTGGTTGTTTCAGGGTGTTCAGGCTGGTACAAGCCCGGTTGTGCTTTCATTGAGGTCCGTAACAGCTTTCCCACTGATACCAGTGAGATGGGAGAGCGCCCGCGTGCTATATTTAATGGTCTGTGGCCCTGTTACTCCAACTTCAAATTGTTTTTCACCTTAAGTGTCACTTCATGGGCTGGATGCTCCTGCCTGGGGAGGAGAAAAGCTGGAGACATCTGACAGTGCCTCCACGAAGATGGGCCACTTGGCCTGGGCAGGGGTCCATTGCTTGGGGTGGCTGCCTGCAGCCCCACAGGCATGACGGGGACTCATGGCGAGGGGTCTAGGACCTTGGCCCCAGTGGGGAGCTGAACTGGGGGCGAAGGTGGAGACTGAGTGGCCTATTTCAGTAAACCCCCTTTATTAGGGTGTTGTCTGCTGCCTACCCCAAAGGGAGACCAGTTCCCCTGGCATGGCCACCATGTTGGCGAGGCGTGCTCCTGCTGCTCGGGCTCACACCAGCCTTCTCTAGGCTCCAGGAAACCCTCTCAAAATACTAATTATTGACTGTACATTAATTTGTATAAATTATGCAAATTAAGTAGCAGTTGCACGGCACTGTGATTTAGGTGGATCTTGTGCTGTACTTAGAACTTCATGGGCAGACACAGGTTTTATTCACTACAATAAACGGTTTTGCTATAGAGTGTTTGGAAAGCAGCTGGTGGTGGTAATCGGTTGTAGGTGACATTGGTGCATTCTGTTAAGGTTTATTTAATAATATATTCTGCAGTGGAGAACTCCAGAAGGTCAGTGAGCTCAGCTGACTGATGCACATGGTTCAAACCGCCAGTACTTGGGCCGGTTTGCTGTAGGGGGATGTTTGTGGAAACATTAAAGTGGTCGTGTGCTCTATTAAAAGTAGGTAATTTATTTGTCTTTCCTCAGGTTTAGGAAACTGTGAAATTAGCTTTGAATCATGCAGAAGTGGGGTAGTTTTCAATAGTTGCTTTTGGCCCTTGGTTTTCAGCGTTGGCTTGCTTTGCAGCCCGTGCCACTGGCTGCTCTCCCCTCCTGCCCACCCATGTCCAGCGTCTTCGGCAGCGTCACACTGAGCAGAGCTGAGCTCTGGGCATATGTTTGCAGAAGAAATCCAGCTCTAGCTTTTCAGATGAAAAGGTTAAAGACTTTGACACAAAATAATTATAAAAGGAAAATGAATCTTTTCTTGGATCAAAAATTATTGTGTAAAAGAGTGTGTAAATTATGGCGTGCAAGTTAAGTAATGGCTTTTATACTGAAATCTGGAATTACTGTGATGAAGGAGATGGTGTCAAACTGTGGTAATTTATTTCATTTTGGTTTCTCAGATCTGCAATGAATTTAGGAAATTCAAATTTATAGTAAGTGGGTCTTTGTAAGAATTTCTCCACAAGAATGAGAATACTTTATGGAACTTCCATCGGGGTCATATTCATACCATTATTCTAGCTAGAACTTCCAGTTAGAAAGTTCCCACGTATGATTTGTTCCACTGCCTCCTGTAAGTGGATTTTTCAAACTTTAAATGTTACTTCTATTTTCTCATTTAGCTTGCATCACTGCTCTTCAGTGTTTGAGCAGGGATATGGTCATGAGCATAATGCAGCATTTTGCTAATGAACCATGAAACCTTCCGAGCACAGTTTACCTTTTTTCTTTTCTTTTCTTCTTTTTTTGTGGAAGCTTTGGAAGTTGGTAGATTTCTTTCCAAACCATGCATAATTGTAGTTTTTGTTATTACACTAGAGTACTAAAAGTCCAATTTGAAGTTTCCCTGGAAAGAAAATTAAAGTTCTTAGAGTTGTATTTTTGGGAGATTGTCAGGTTAACTACAAGGGCTCAGTTTTATTCCCAGTGGAGAATGGTTATGAATTGGTCATAAGCATAATTCACCTTTGAGTCACAGCACTTCATACAGAAAAGTATTGTTGATGCTGCAGAGCATATAGTCTGCTTAGCAGTAAATCAAAACCTAGGGTGTAGAGTCTTTCCGTGTGTGTTTAAAGAAAGAGACGAGCGGGCTATATATCTCCTGTATCTAAACTGTGCTCTTTTGTAAACAGAACAGCTATTTTTGAACCTCTAGCAGGATGTTTCTGGCGTTGGGATAATGCAGATGGATCCTTGCGTGCACACAGGCGCGCACCCGGGTTTATCGCTCAGGGAAGGGGCTGTGCATATCATCCATTTAACTGGCAATTCTTTTGTGGTGTCAGTATCACTTCCTAGCAAAATTGGCTAAAGGAATTGTTTCAAACACAAAAGATGTTTTGAACTGGCCTAATTACTTGCTCAACAGCCAATAACTTTGGGAATTGTTTTCTATGTGAATTCTAGATACAAATTGGGATATCTCTCCATTTGTTTAAAAAAGATTAGGCCAATAGGAGAAAAAAGGGATCTTCACGCATTTTCACTGAGCAGTGAAGTTTGAATATACAGCTTGCAATTGAAACTTTTTTTTTTCCCAAAGCCTTTGAGGGCTGTTTCTCAGTCTAGTGTAAACAATTTATTGTTAAAGTCCTAGAATATTTGCATTTTAATTAAAGACAATTTTAATTAAATACAAAACTTTAATCAGAAAAGCGGAGTTTAGGCAGATAGTGTACTTGCATGCTAAGCAAGCCTACTCTGAGGGGACCTGTACTCTGTGTAAAACTGGTTTGTGTGGTAGTTTAAGCAGGAAAGTTGTAAATGCATCTTTCTTTCCTAACTTACCTACAAATAGTAATCTCCCTCCTGTATCTTTTATCTTGCAGTAAGATATTCTTCCTACAGGCAATTAAGTAAAAGAGAGGGTGATGCAGAAATCTTTAAAGGGGCAGTGAGCAGAAAAAAGTTTACTTTGAACTCATAAGGATGCCTTTAATAGCAAATGTTAAGATGAGTGTTGCATTTTTTTAAAATGTTCTGTTCAATGATGTATTTAATGTTTGTTTTTGTTTGTTGGGTTTTTTAAGGATAGGCAATACTGTGACCATTTGATGTCAAATAATAAATGCCACATCTGGATTTGCTTGTGCTTGGTAATGCTGATGCTATATACAGCATCTTGAGCTATGACCCGTTGGTTTTGCCCTGTTTGTAGATGAAGCTCTCTGCCCAGTTATAGACTTAATTAGGGCCCCAACAGACACATGTATACTAGAAAGTTGGGGTCTACCCTGATGCCATTAAGTAAATTCTGAGTTTTAACAGACAAATACATTTGTGGAGCTTTCCTCCTTCATTCTGGTGGAGATTTCCTTAGGCCCAGACTGCATACCTGGACACTGGGAGTAAATCCTTCCATGGGGAGCTACGAACTAGTCTTCTGAGAAGTACAATGGTAGTCTGACTCGGAGGGGTTTTGATTTCTGTTGTATGAGTTTGTTTATGTATGTAAAGTTTTAGTATTCTAAGGTAGACAAGAAGTAGGTGATCTTCTGTGTCCCTTCTATTTGCCTATTGGAATTCACTTAATGTTTTGTAAAATAACAAATAAGAAGTAAAATGATTAATAGTAATAATATGAAAAGAAGATATTTCATGTTTACCCGTAGCTACATATTTTTGAAAGCAGTACTTCTCATTAAGGTCTCATCATTGACAAACTGCTCATAAAGAATTAGAATGCAGGTGTCATTCAAGATCTGTTTAAGACTGAGACTTCAGCTGTGATTTAGTATAATATTGGCATCATGTTTTAATTCAGAATGGATATATAGCACGCATACAAAAATACTTTCTCTTAGGCCTGAAGTTACTTGCGGTAGTGGCAAAGCAGTTAATATATTACCTTTGCTAACAGAAAACGTGCTGCATATAAATATTTTTAGTCAATAATGTATTTTAAAAAAGGTTTCTCAGTGGGATCAGATTTATGTTGTCAGAAAAATTTATTCAGCTGACACGTGCAGATGCCCAGCACGTCATGTATTCTGAGATTTACAAAGTAGTTTTTTCCTGGACCTCAGTTAAATGTGGTTATGGCAGGGTTATGCAGAGAACTGGGGAATCCGTCCAGGAATACTTTTGGGCAAAATCCTGCCTTAGATTGGTATGATCCAATAAACCTCTGCCTCTGCATGTCCCTAGCAGTTTCTGGTAGCGTTAGATACTCAGGTCAAGAAGGGGCAGAGCACTGGAGTCTGGATCTGTGGTATGGATCTGAGAACAGAATTTTGCCTGAAGCATTTGAGGCTTTCCTTCTGTATTAAAAGGGCCATTTTCTCCCCGTATTACTTGTGTGTTGCTGCCAGCTGCAGTTCAGCTAGGTAGAAGTTGGAGCTTGCTCCTTTGGTTTCCACAGATAAAAAGTAGAAGATAATAGTCCTTGTGCATGAGATTTTGCCAAGTGTGCATGTTTCAACCACTATTGTTAAAGAGCCTGCATATTGTTTTTTGTACAAAATATGTATATAATGAGAAAAATATGCTTGAACAGAGATTTTCTGTTGCATGGAGTAGCCAAGGTGTATAATGAGTAAAAAAGAACAATGCTGCTTAAATCCCGTTTCAAACTAATGATCACAAAATAATTGAAATTCAACTCCGTTGAAAATGAAAACCCTTTAAAGTATTTAAATAGTCATAACTCCCATTTGTTTTTACAGTTCTAAGATCAGTTTGTGAACTTGTTGCATCAGTCTTCATACCTTTTGATGGAGCTGTATTCAGTTACACTGAATTTGTTCCAAAATTTTTAATTGGTTGAATGGAATCTCTTCTCCCAAGACAGAGGTTGCTAAAGTCAAGGAGGTTTTTAGCTGCTCAATTAGCCCAGTTTGTGAAATGATATGGTATAGGGGATGTCAGGAAGAATTTGACATGTCTGTACTGGCTTTGAGGTAATCCATCAATTTTATCAAATAAAGATCTGGAATTTTGGGTTGGTTTTTTTTGATCAATAGGTGTAAAGTAAGCAGATTTTTTCCCTCAATTTTATGTCCTTTCTGAGTAATTCTGGTTATCTAATCAGCATAAAATTTGCACTACAGTTAAATAGCAATGCATGATTATACCTGATGATACACTTTTTTTTTTAAAGAAAAAGAATCTAATAACAGGATTCTGTATTGATTGTGCTGCTAATTCTGCCTCGTAGCACAGACTGGCAGAAGGCAGGTAGCTGAATTGTATTTAACGGTTTTATTGTGATGTGACTAAGATGGATGTGACGTGGTCCTCTATTATTCGTTTGAGAGTGTGGACACTAATGAAGCCATTAGCTGAGCTAAGGGAAGTGAAGAAAATAGGGAAATTACCATTATTCTGAAGCCATTAAGTTGTAATCTGCCACTTTCTCTCCTTACTCAAAAAGGCATCTTCTTTTTAAGGCCTCCCTGACTGTCCTTTAAAGATTCATTAATTCATTAACTTTCCAAAGGAGATGGAGGAAACACAATTGAAATTTTAATCAGCTCAGCGTGTCATATTATTAACATTTTGAGTGTATCTGTATTCACTGTTGCACCACATCAGGTTAAGGTTAAATAAACTACATTACAGCAAATAATGTTCAGTTTCATACCGTAAAACATAAAATGTTGAAGGCAGAAATTGGTTTCATGGTTAAATTAAATTACGATACAGAGCTCATATTATAAATTCTGTTATTCAAATGTTCTTTGGAGAAAATGCAATGCTACCTCCATGTTATCAACATTAATATTTTCAAAATATTCACAATTAGTCTACTCTGTGTGAAAGGATATAGAAAGCACTACAAAAAGTTTTTTATTTTGTAAGTGCCCGCTTATACTATATACTCACTTATGATCTATGCTTTCATTTTATCTTTTGTAAAGTGACTGACTTATTTTAATCTCTCTCTTGTGATGGGTCATTCAGACATTATATACAATTACAGCTGCAAAGTTTTCTCTTCAGTATGACTTTTGTTTAGATACTGTGGAGTGCTATTTTTGTCTATCTCTACTTTCTTATTAAAAAAAATATTCCCTTTGGTCTCAGTTGGACTGAAGCATCCTGGAGCACAGTAAGCAGCATTTGGCCTGTGCTGTTGGAACTGATGGAAATAGAGCTCAGAATGGATGAATGCTCGCTCTTACTGATCAAAATACCCCAAATATACAGAGGGGGTGACCTCAAACCTGCAGACACAGTCTGTTTGATTCCAGGTAACCAACAGGAACTTTTTTTGGGAGTGGAACGAAGGGAGAACTGTTTCATTTGGATTTTCTAAGAGTGGTTTTATTAATGCCTCAATTGAAAAAAGAATGGGGTTCAGACAGTTTCTGGAAGGTGCGTGCTTTAAGGGCTTGCTTGAAATCCTTTAAACCGTTCTGGGGAAAGGGCTCACACATGCACAATGGTACAGTGGAAAAAGAGGTGTAGGAACAATAAATAGAGGGGTGCCAACAGCCTGCAGGTGAGGCATGAAGATGGGCGGAGGGTAATGGAGGCCTGAATGTGCTGTTGCTTAAAACTTCCTTTCCAAGTTCATCAGACTTCTTCCTCCTCTTCGTGTAGTTTTATGTTTGGATACACTTTCTGTTTGGTTCTGGACTGATTTGCCCTTGTGCTGTATCACGAAACTTTTAAGCAGAGATATAACAAAGCCTGCATAGCTTGATGTTAGTATTTATGCTAGGCAGGCAGGCCTGGTATAAATCTGAGGTGTGTTTCTTTTCTTTTTTTTTTTTCCCCTAGCTGTGATAGTGTCAGTTTGATATATCACCTTTCATGTTGTGTTTGTACTTGAGGTCAGGAAACTTCTGAGTTGTGCGTATCATCAGTGTTGTAAATACAAAGTAGCCTTTGGCACCTTAGTGTGGTGCCTTGCAGTGGATTTGTCAAAACAAAACAAAATCCCCTCTTTTGTTTTCCCCTGGAGTCAATTACTCTCAGGATGAAGCAGTTAGTGACACCAAGGATAGCTGTTGAAGCATTACAGGTTAACCCGCTTATCAGAAGTGCTGGCGTTGGTATTTTCTAGTATCACTGAACTTTACCAGGCCATTGAGAACTTCTGCTTTCAGCAGGACTTGAAAAACTCACTCAAACTTCTTTGCAGATTTTTGAGCTTCCAAAAAGTACCCACCTAAATAAACCGATTCTGCTGTGCCAGTGCTGGCAGCCTTTCAGGGCAGGACCTTTCCCCCTTCGAACAAACCCTGTGATCAGGGAAGCAGAGTGGTGGTTGTGGCTTCCAGCCCTGTCCTGCAGGGACAGGAGAGACATGTGCTAGCCCTGCTGTCGTGGTTTAACCCTGCCTGAGAGCTTCAGGGACATACTGGCTCTGCCACTGTTGAGTGCATTCTGCACATTTATCTAGGATACACCGTCCATAAACAAGTCCTGAGTGTGTGCTAGGGAGCGCTCTCAGGCTTTAGAGAGCTCATGTATAGCTGTGCATATACGTGTATATGAACTTTTGTAGGTTCTGGTATTGCTGTATGATATGCCTCTATATATATGGATTATGTGTACCTATATATGCACAATGTATGGCATATATATTATCACGTGTGTACAGTATACTGCGTGTTCTTAAGATGCTTCTCTGCAGCATCACACAGGATGATGTAGTTGCAGCTGGTTTCTCCCTGTGCTTGGAAAATGGGCTGGTGAACTGTGGTTTTCCTAGGTTCAGTGCAGCCGTGGCATAGTAATTTAGCAGCAATTGATTTTCTGTGTCTTGGACTTCCGAATGCCCTCTCCTATGCTCAAGTATATATAACTTTATAATATGAAATAATCTAAATAGACTTATTTCTGAACAAAGCTTTCGCTATTGTGCAGGAAAAGTTTGTTTTGACTCCTTCTCACATAGGTCAGCTCATTAATTTTGTGGCAGCTGCAATGGCATAGTAAATGTGGCTCAGGTGTTTCCATATCACTGCATGTCAGATACAAGCTGGCTTTTGTAAGTAGTTTCTGTATGTAGAACTAGATTTTTAGCCATGTTCTGAAAAGAAGGAGGAATTCAAAGTCCAAGGGAGAAAAGTAACTGTGTGCCTCTGAAGCAGAAGGATGTAAATCATGGGTTGTTGTTTTGGTGATGAGATCGGTAGCTGATCATTGCACGTCAGTAGATGAAGAAACTACTATTGGTTTGGGACAGGGTTTCCAGATCTATCTGCTGACAAGTTAGGTTTGGGACCCAGTCAGTCACATCTGCTGTCATGTTCTTTGCTTGAACAGGGCTTTCTTCCCATCTCCTTTCGCTGGCTGGAGATTAGCATAATATATTTGAGTACAGTAAAAGGTCCAGGCATCCTGGCCAACAACCAAAATACGCTCTATACTTAATACTGCCTCAAATTTCTCATAAATGGTCTGTGATTATTCCAGTCACAAATAACATAGAGAAACTTTAAGATAGACTTTGTCGTATGGTTATGAGTTCTTCTGTAAATAAAGCCAGTCCTCAGGACTGAGCATGAGTAATGGTTGATCCTGAAAAATGAGGAATAGGACTGTGTTCTGAAACTGGGTGAAAAAACCCACATGTTGTAATTTATTTATTTACTTCCATTACTCTGCACTTCTCCAAGCCCTGAAACACAACCAGAACATAAGAACTTATTGCAGATCTGCAAAGTCCTGTACAGCAGGGACTGCTCTTAGTTATTGCTATCAGCAGCAATAAATGTAATAAACATAAACCTCTCACGACAGCCTCATACATCCCTCAGTCTGTGACTTCCCCAGCGGCCAAAAAACAGATGAACTTTTCAGAGGGCCTGAAAGAGGTTATCAGCAAACCCTGGGTCTGCAGATTTGAGGAAAAGATCAGGTTTCAGTGTCCCACGTTCTTCATGGAAAAATACTCTGTCATCAGGACCTTCTAAATTTTTGGGGGCTCTAGTCATAATTGTTGTCGTCTTCCATGTGAGGAGTAGGAGACTTTTTAGAAGGCAAAATCCATGTCAGCAGGAGTGTTTGGAGCTAAACCCAAAAGTCTATGTCAGAATTAGCCAGATGCCCGTACAGACTTTGGAGCACCAGTGGCACATGTGAAGTGGGACTGCAGAAACGGATAGCCCCAGGGTGTGCACCAGTATCATATTTTGAGGTGAAAAACAAAGCACAGCTGAATCTGCAGAAATCTCAGTTACAGCTTTCCCAAGTCTTTCCTAAGATCCTTATGAAAACTCAGACCCTGCTTGTCTCTAAATGGTGACCCCACCATTCCTGACTGTGCTTCAACATCCCTATGTGAAAGAGAGGTTCTCGGATTTGGTTTTGTTTGCTTTTCCCTTAAGTGTGTGTGGGCAGGGATCTCACTGCTGTGGGGTGAGTCACCTGAGTGTATTGAACTTACGAAATGCACTCCTGGTGAGCTTGGTTTGAGATGGAAATACATGTGAATAAACAATGTGTATGATTCAATTCTCCCTCTCGTGGTCAGATGAGGTCCTTCTCGCAGCCTTTGAGTATGGACATATCAGAGGTTTCTGTTTGTTTGATGTAACCTGCACCTTTTGGAAGACTCCCGTGTTCGTAGTACGACCAGGATTTAGTGGGGAAGTTACTGATAGTTCTTGAAATACATATATTGACTTTTTGCCACACTGTGAGTGGACGGATGGAGATCTGAACTGAACTGCGACATTCTGTGGAATTGTATTAACCTTACTTATACACACTTCCCCTAAGTGTTACTAATTTGTCTCTGTTTAGGTGTTAAAGTACTTCTGAAACATAGCTCTGTTTATCATCCTCCTGGCACTCCTGTTGACTCCAGTGGCTGATACAGTGTAAGCTCTGTTGCTTTTAAGGGATGCTGCAGTGTCGTTGACTTTGATAGGAGCACTCCTCTAAAGAGGGAGAGTAGGATTTGCCTCTCTGTCTGTTATAAATCCCTCTTTTTGGTAAGAAAAGTCTTGAGAATTTTGTTCAATGAGATTCGGGTCTCCTCAAAAGCAAAAAAAAACAACACAACCCAACAAAAAATTGCACAAATGTGCAGGATTCCAAAATCAATTCTTAATTATTGTTTAATTGATTTCAGATGTGAAAAGGAAACAAAAAAAAGAAGAAAAAAATTGAAGATATTCTTCACACAGGGCTTAACAGCCATCTTCTGTTAAAGTGGGTATTAGAACAAGACCAAAGTTCTGTCATGGACAAAGCCACTGTACACTAGTATGCCTTTTGTTCAGTTTTTTCACTGAGGAGCAGAAGTTTTACTTTATTAGTTTTTCTCTTTATTTCACAAATATTTTGTGTTGCATGCATCATTTTAAAGTGCTGCTGACACTTATTTTCATCCACTAGTGTAAGAAAATAATTGCCACTGTTTTTAAAACTCCTATTAAATTCTGAAGCAGTAAGTTTAATTGCTTATTATGTATTTCTAAGTAGTTAGTTTCCTCTAAGAATTGGCTAAAGATTTTCCTCACACGGATCTTGACTCAAAGATTGTCCTTTAGCTAGAAAATATTGATTTGCTTTTGTTTGGCCCTGGTGGAGAGCACCTTATCTCTAAGACTGGGTTTTGTTACGATGAGAGTTGACAGAATTCAGATTTAGCCAGGTGAAGTCTGTCACAGTCAGTAAAAATGTTAAAGAATCACAGTAATAAAATATGATATTAATCTTGTGATTTTTTTTCTTTTTTTTTTTTTAATCAGAGACAGTTTTTAATGATGCAGAGATTTGGGGGAGTTCAGGCTTATTGAAATAATTCATGCTAATTCTCATCTGCTTAGTATATCATTTGTCTTCTATGAATATCAATGCCTACATTCATTAAATCCAAAATAATTAATACTCAAACAATTAATAATGAGATAGAATCTGAATTGAAAAGACCTTTAAAAGATGTTTAAATATATTAATAATTGTTAAGAGAGAAGATAAATATTACATTACATTTCAAATTATTTTATCAGAAAAATTAGGTGAAAAACTAATAGAAAATTGTATGCATCTTCTCATTATGCATGCGCATATTATTATTTTATTAGCAAGTATATTGTGGCAGGTCAGGGATCAGACTTATGTACCACAGTTTAGGCATTGTGCAAGCTTAGTAAAAGGGTACTGCCCGTAGATGGACAGCCCAGACTATTTAAGCAAAGTGCGGTGGCTGCCTCGCTGATGTAAGCAGGGAGATAGGTGCCTTTGAGGAGTGATTCAGCAGCTCTCAGTGCTGACTAATCACTAGATTTAGCCACTAGCAAATGCAAGATGCATGGTGATGCCTGAGCTCCTGCCTTTTAGGGCTGGCATAAGGCTCTGACTCAGGGTTGTATCTGCCCACTAATGATCTGGTGCCTACAGCCCTCTTCTGATGCGAGATATCTGAGCCCATCTTGTTTCCTTAAACTAGCAAAACCCTCAACAAAATGATTCTGCCTTAATAGTACTTCGTAGCTTTTCTGTAATAACCTCGTGACAGAGACAATATGGCTTTGGGGCTGTCAGCACGCTGAGGGTGCAAAGCCTGCTGCCCTCGTCTGGGAGAGGGTATCCGGGACAAACCAGCCTCTGTGCACCTGCCTGAAGATGAGCTACAAGACAACTGAAAATGCAGCAGTCACAGCACCAGAAGTAAGTCTGATCCTGTGGCCTTGTGGCCTGGGATCCACCTGAAGGGAGTGGGTTGGATCTGTGGTCTGAAGTGTTTGTATGTTTTCTAGCAGGTAGGAATTGGACAAAATAACCAGGATCACTACTTCTAGTCTTGGCTGACAGATGTGAGCTGCTGCTCTGACATGGGAGTGTACGTGTTGCCTGTGAGGTTCAGCAGGACCTATGTGACCACGGCTTCCACACCGCAGTGGAAGTTCTCAGTATCTGAGAACCTGTCTCTGGCTCCCAAAATTTGCTGCGGTCATCTGCTCTCGGGCATACATGTGACGTGGTGGTGTGGAGGCTTACCCAGGTGTGGCCAGCAGTGGAATGTGACCTGCCACACAATGTGACTGCCTTGTCTCTCAGTGCTGATGTCTTTCTTCAGTCAACAGAGGACAGTGCACCTTTGGTCACCTCCTTTCTGAATGTTTTTAGGACATTGACCTCAAACGTTCTTCCTCAGCAGCTTTCTGGCAGTCTCTGGACTTCAGGGAATTACCCCACCAAGCAGATCGGTGGATTCCATGAGCATGTTCTGTGGATGTTATTTAAGTTCATTTCCCTTACTACGGGTATGCCTACAGGCCATTCTAGCTCTATTGTAATAGCCTGATGTGCTAATGCCTGCTGGCACAGAGGACATGGTAATGTTGTTAGTTGTTACAGTGATGCGTTTTATATGTGGTTATCTGAGACAGAGGTGGTTTGGATTTCCAAAGGTGAGAGTTAGAAAGCTTGAAAAAGCAAAGGGGGTAATGAAGCTTGTGTATTTTTTTTAAAGCATCTGTAAAATATCCTCATCTTGGACAGTGTCAATTGTAGGTGTGTTTCTTCACTCACTTTAAATGTGACATACGCGGGCTGCCAGGACAAATGCTCTCCCGCCTTCCAGTCTTACCCCAGCTATGCCTTTGCTCTATCTGCCTCCTGCTGGTACTGGCTTTTAGGATCTCATGTTGTGAATCAGATCAAGCAAATGATCCTGCTGAAAGCCTTCTCGCTTCTAATTTTTTTTTTGGAGAGGGGGGGTGGGATGGTCGGGGAGGGGACTGAGGCAGCGAAGGGACATTACTCTGCAGCCAGATTAATTTTCTGGTCTATCTGCCTGTGCAGTTGCATGAATGCCACTGCCAACACAAGGAGAGAAGCAAGATTACTGCCAAATTAAAATGTTTGTGGACTGCCATCTTTAGATATGAAAGAATAAGTGTGATTACTTTGTTAATATTACTTTGCTCTAGATTTTGGCACGCTCTATGGCTAGGACCATATGTCTGTAATCATTATTCACTCTTGTAATGTAGAGTAGTCATCAGGCATGTTTTGTGGCTTCTCTGAGTACATATGTGTACCGCGGTATTCTTTGTTTCCTAGCTGAAATACATTTATTGGTGGAAAAAACATAACTTGACTTTGCACCACAATAGCCTTAGCATGAATGATTATGCTGCATCTGCCTGATGGTGTTAGTGTCTTTTAAACACATGTCGTTCTGAAGATGTTTTATCTAATTCTCACCGTTGCAACTCTGTTGTTTGCAAAGAGTGAAAATGCTGAATAACTCAGCGGTCTGTGCTATACTGGGAATAACCCAGTAGCCATGACTTCTAATCTTGCCATTGACTTTAACTACATACTTTTTCAGTTTCTGTATATAAATTTACCCAGCGCTATACTGAAGAGTCTTAACAGTTCAACAAAGTGATTTGCATTAATGTAGCATACCAGTTGTATGTTAATGTTGCTATTATAGAAATCCTGTTGTAGAATTCTGATTTGTTTTTAATCAATGACCTGTACATCAAAAGTAAAGAGTGGGTAATTCTGGTGTGTATATTTTAATTCTGTAAACGTAATCATAGTAGCTTGGTCATAAAGTTCCTGAAGCAGACAAGTGCTTCAAATATAGATTGTGTTGAAGTAAAGAGAATCTATTCTGGATAGATGTCTATCCATTATAAATTACCAGCTTCCGATAGATGTAGCGAAATACTTAAATTCATTCCGTTTCCATACTTTCTTAGTTTATTAAGGCAGTGTGACTTCAGTGGATGTGGGAGGCAGTAGGGGAAAAATCTTAAATACAAGTGAATAATCAGGTTTCCAGACAGGATACAATTTTTTCTTCCCTTGTAGTATGTATTTCAAAGTATTAATACACAAAGGACTTACTATCTTCATTTACAAAGTTATTATTTTATATGCAAGGTTCCCCTTATTTCCTTTTATAAGCCTTTTACATAGAATTCACTCAGTTTACGTGTATCTCTTTGCATAAATACCAATAATGCTTTAATTTATGGGTGTTTGCTGTTGGGCTTTGTTTAAATGAGTTTCATCCAAAAGGAATCAGAGCCTTCTATTCTTGCAGGAATGAATAAACCACATGAGGTGAATTTTCATACAACCCATTTCAAACCTGGAGTTTTCAGGATATAATTTAGATATTGCATTGGTGGTTTATGACCATATAAAGTGTAGGTGTGTAGGTAGGAGGTTAGACAGATGTACTTGTAAATGGCTAGAAGCAAGGAGGCTGAGTATGGTCTCCAGCAGTGCGTATTTCAGCTCGCAGTTTCACATCTCTATCCTAAGGCATTAGATGTTACTAATTCTCCAAAAGCCAAAGATTTGTTTTACAGAAGAAAATTCTGATTTGATTAAGATATTGCTTCAAGACCTAATGTTCCTTTAGCAAATCATGCCACAACTGGAAACGTACATGATTGGAAATAAACTGCATGTTATTGGAGAAATAGAGAAAGCGCCTCATGATTTGGAATGATCCTGCAGAAGCAGCGTTTAGTGTAATGACAGTACACTTAGATTAATTATAGCGCTGCTTGCAGGCGCCACTATATACTTACTGTTGTGTCAGCACTTCTGCTGTTAACCCTGTGTTGCAAAAGTTTATAATTTGGCTCTAAAAAAATGAATAAATCTTCTGGTTTGAATTCAGGCTTTGTGCTGCATGCACTTTTAGTCAGGGCCTGAATTTAATTTTTGTATCCTTTTGTAGCCCTTCAAAGTGTATAGTTATAGAAATACTTGTATCTATTTAGTATTGTGTATGTTTTCTGCTCTGCCCACTTTTGATTGAAATTAATTTTTAGGAAATGCCTAGACTGTGTTGTGAACACTTCAAGTGGTCTGAAATAAAGCACTGAGATATTTGACCTTGAAAATGGGAAGGTGTGAATATGAAACCACCGTTTTTTCTACTCAGTATATGAGTTAAACTCAAATTTGGCTTAATGTGTATTTATATGATTAGCTGCAACGGCTCTGAAGGATTGTTAAGGTCTGAAATAAACCTTGAACATGGCTTAAAAGGCTGTTTACACAGAAAATTGGAAATACTCTAAAGGAGCTATTATAATTAGTCATGTAAACACTACAGAATGGTTTTTAAAATAAACATTAAAAATAGACGGTAGTCATAGAAGCGACAGTGAAATTAAGTAACTTTTTGACTAAGTCATCAGAATGTTCCTTTTCCTCATTTTACTGTTGATGAGACAGTAATAAATGCTGAGCAAATAAACTTGCTTGTACCTAGACCATATCATCCTGCAAGTACAGGAATCTCTGCAGATTTTTCGAGGAGTGCTTAGTCTCTTATCCTTTCTTCTTTCTAATTTGCACTCTCAGATTGTATTTTACTTTTTTCTGAGTAGTGCTGGCAAGTGGCTCTTATCAAGAACAAATGATGCCATAAATCAGGACCAAAATCAATGATGCTGTGGGGCTGTAATAGCAAGATGCGGTTATGTGGGCCTGAGCATTTTACCTGCCTCTGAAGCCAGGAGTGAGGCCCTGGGTACTGTTCCAACCCTTGGCTTCTCATTTACTGGCAAGTATATATATACAGCTGTTCTGTCTCAGTCTTAGAGTGGAGATATCAATATTAAACTCCTGTTTTAATATGCCTTTTCTCATAATGCAAACAGTAAAAAGCAAATGGACATTCATATTCAAGTAGAATCGCACAGGAATACAGAAAACACTTAATCCCTCCACCCTTAATACTACTAGAGTAGGATTTAGGACTGGCAGGACTCACTGAGACGCCTGGCAGCATATTGTCTCCCTTCTTTTTCTTTCGAGCATCTGTTCTCTGTAGGTGCAAAGGATACTGGGTGTTCAAGTAGTAGGACCAGTTCCTTCAGTCAGAGGAAGGTTTATTTGCCCAAAGCAACAGGGTCCTTAACATCATGACTGGCCATTTTCAGCTGTAGTTACTGCTCTTCTCCGTGATAGGTGGTAGTATAAACAAGGAATGATTTGTGCCGCTGGAATACAGCCATATGTGTTATGCCAAATATAAAACGAGAGGGCTGATATGAGTGCCTCTTGGACATGTCTTTCATTACCCTTTACGCTTCTCTTTCCTAATAGAATTTGGAGGAACCAAACACATGCTGTATGCAGGGTTTTATTAGAGTGCTTTGCCTCGGGCCTTAACTCCTTTAGCTGGTCATTACCTGACCAGTAAAGACCTCTAAACGGGTCATTAATGCTTAAGTAATAAACTGTTTCACAAGACTGTCTAGTGCAGGACCTCTTCTATCATTTTTACAGTTACTGTTTTATAGATAAATCAATGACCAACAACTGGATATTCTTGTTTTGCTACATAATCTTGTAATAGCGGCCGCAGCAAATAGGCAGTGGGTTCAGTTAGCTGTTCAGGATGGCCATGTGCAGGTAGCACCTGGAGTTAGATGTCGGAAAAACCAGCAATAAGGTAGAGAATGAAGCCAAGTTCTGCTGTTAGCAAAATAAAGAGTATGTGCGTGTAAAGGTGGGTGGGTTTTGTTTGGGTTTTTTTCTTTCCCTCCTAGAAGCTGTATAATTTCACTAAGGTAGCTTTCCTCCCCCCGCTGCCGTATGAGGGACGAGTAGGCCTCAGCATAGTCTAATGCTGGCAGAGAGATTTTCTGCTTTCGCAGAGCTTTTCTGAACTAACAATTAGTTAATAATAAAAGTCTTGCACTCTTCTATACCATACAGCTGTTGACTTTGAGCATGTATTAAATGTTTTCTAGATACGACGGTAAAAGTTAGCTGTGGCACACATTTTTTTTCTGAGTTCTTGTCATGACATTTTCAGGCGCCCCCTCTTTGACCAGCATATCCCTTAAAATAGGTTTCTGTGCATGAGGCTGTATAGAGTAGGTACCATACAATTTTTTGGCACATCACTTTGCATTCAATATTTCCATCCTTCTTAATATCAGTGTATCATTGACCCCTGAGCATTGGCATAAGCAATCCAGTCATATACATCTGTTATCACCTTAGCCTTTGAGGAGTGTCAGTCTGTGCTGAACTGTTGGGGTTTTTGTTTGATTTTAGTTGCCCCCCCCTTTTCTGTTTTGTTATAATGCACAAACATTCCAAAGCGGGATGAAATTTGATGCTGAGAATGGTTCTTTGTAGACACACAATATTTTTCTATGGTAAAATGGAACAAAAACCTCTGTAAATTGATGGCTTGGAGTGTAATTAGTGCCCATGGAGCAAACACTTGGTAATTATTTTTCTAAGAAATCAAAAATATGTTGGTTATGGGACAAGTTATCTCTGGCAAGGTAAAACAATTAATATTGAACAGCTGTTTCTATGATGGAACTATTTTGCAAAAAATACAACATTGGCATGTTTCTCTATTCAGTTCTACACTGAATTAGGAGTTTTGCATTTGGAGCTGCCATCTTGAATCTAAGAAGCAAAAAGATTAAAAAACTGAGAGATGAGTTATTTATTGAAAGAAACAATACAATAAGTGCTTTTTACTTTTCCTTTTTTTTTTTTTTTGAGAAAAATATTGTATTGAGTAAAAGTTTGAACCAGACCCACCAAGGGCATGAGGTGACTTCACACATTATTGTGCTAGATCCTCAAAGATGATGCTGAAAGTCAAAACACTGTATATAGTTACAAGAATTGTGTGCTGACTTACAGCTGAAGTAGGGACGAATCTGATGCAGCACTTTGTTCAGTTTACAACTACCATAATATTCTTAGCACGTGCAGAAGGATTTTAATTCGTTTAAAGCAAAAATGCAGCAAAGCTAAGATAGGGTTAGAAAACAAGTAACACTTCACAGACTGCAACTCAACGATTGTCCTGTTGTCATCTTAGCTGATACGCAGACAGTGCTGGTGTGGGTAGTGGCAGCAGCAAAACTCATATTTGCACTGAGTGCTTCCTTCAGACTCACTGGACAGAAGCTGTCCCGGGTGACACTTTGCTGTGTTAGACCAGCATCAGGAATCAGTTTGGTCCCATCTGCAATGGCCTAATATAATCAACCTCTATTCTGTTTAGTTCAACTCGCTACCTACAATAAGTGATTTGTGTGTGCATGAATATTAAACTTTCCAAGTAAACGTGTGAGTAAATATGAGTTGACTATAAAAGAAAGTTATTTTTGTGGACAGAGAACAAATGCCTATTATTGTTTTTATAAAAAAGCATTATATTGCATCCTCATGGTGTGAATAATAATTGCTCCCTTTTGCTTTGATAGGAGAGAACAGTAGATCCCAAATAACATCTTCGTATTGCTGCTTTCGCTTTTGGCTAGTGTAGTCTCTGTCAGACTATTTGTTGTAAAGATTTTCTTCTTTAATTTTTTAAAGTCAGATCTCTGTTAGAGAAATTTTTCATGGCTCAACAGCTCTTAGCACTTTTTTTTTTTTCATTATGACTGAGTGCAAGTATATTTGCCTAGTGATTACAACAAGGCAGATACAATATTTACAAGCCTTAGCAATTCCTGTGCAAATTCAGTCTCCAGAGAAGGGCACAATAACAAAGCAAGCAAACATCACAGTTATCAAAATAATAAGAAGTTGCAGGCATTGGGGTGGTGACTCACAATGTGGATGGGAACCCTGGAGTTTTAGAGTAATTTATGGGGATACTGAGGAGATGGATTTCATTTCAATACAGTAACTGCTGAAATATTTCTAAGTTAAAAAGTCAACTAGTGGTTAAGTAAATATCCTCTTGACCCCTTTTAACTCTTGTGATGTACCGTTGTTTTAAAGTATTTACTTTGAAATGCTTGAGTCATAAAATGACCCAGGAGAGATGGATTGACCACAGATAGTCAATGCATCGGATTGAGTTGCTTAAATTTTAAACCCCATGCCCATTTTTTATCTAATCTATTGTTCTTTAATTGAATGAATGAGGTTAGAAATGGAGGGCTGTGGAGTCTAAAAAAAAATTTTTTTTTTCAAAAATGGTTTCATACAGTACTGCAAAAAGCATTAGGGGAAAAAATTTAGAGAAGAACAGAGATTCCTTCTTGTTTCTATAGAAACCAATAGTCATCAGGAGGGGAGAGGATTTCTTTCAAGTGTACATTTTAGCGAGGCTAGCTCAGCAGCTCAGTGCACTGGAGGACCAGTGTAAAAAAACAAACCCTCTAGTGGCTTGAGATGCGGTGATCATGCCCCTGTGATACCAGCTGGAATAAGGATAACACGTTGCTGAGAGTTTCTGGTTGGTACTGCTGTGGGTGAAGGGAGCTCTTTGCACTGCCACATCCCCCAGGGAGTACAGCCTAGCAGGAGGGCTCCCGGCAGCTGAGCATCACTGAGACGAGGAAGCCAGCCGCAACAGGAACTTGCACAAATCAGATGTTAAAAACGGAGAGAGGACAAAAGATGGGGAAAATACTGAAGGAGAAGTGTGCTGTCCTGTGTCAAAATTAACTATGTTAATGGCTTTGAAGCAATAATCTCCTTTAGTTTTATCGTGACAGAATCATGGCCACTGTAATACCGTGTGTCAAAACAATTACAGCCAGGACTCAGTGACTTGGCTTTTGAATCATGATCTTCCTAGAATGCTACATAATACATAATCCCCTCCACAACAGAATTATATTCTTAATTATGTTCTGTTTTCCTAATGTCACCTGAGTGTTGCCATAAAGAGCAGATCAGGGAAACATTTGAAAACCAAATTCTAAAGCAAATTTAAGTCTTAATCAGTACCGTACCTTTAAAATAATTGCAGGATTCCTCTAAATGAAGTTCAGGTCAAATGCAATGTGAAAAATAAGGCAGTTTCAATTTGCTGCAACCTGACAGGTCCAAGAAGTGACTGAGGAATATCTAGTAACTGCCAAAGACACCTCTGTTTGACATTTACTTTTGCATGTAAACAATGGAGCACTGTATATTGGCATCTGAATGTATTAGCTGGTGGTGATCCAAACATTGGTATGAATTTAGATGGTTTCCCTCTCTGTTTATAAATACATAGTCTTGATAACAAGGGAACATTTACTGCAATCTTGCTCTGCAGTTGTCAGAGCAGAATGAATCATTTTGAAACATAAACCTCCTCAGATCTCAAAAATATCAAGAAAAGCATAAAACATAAGGGAAAAGGATTATAAAATACAAATAAAAAAGGTTCTTAACATATTTAGAGGCCTATGGGCTGTAAACACTGTAGATTATCATTAATGAAACTCTCTGCCAAGTACACAAACCACAGTTCGGTAGCAGCTGTTAAGCAAGCATTGTTCAAAGCTGGATAATCCCTTGAACATTATACATCGTGGCTCTGTACCTCTTCCTATTAGTAATCAGATAATTGCCTTGCATTTTCTGTTACATGGTTTTCTTTGAAAATTCAGTTTCATTCCTCTTTATGTCAAAAGGCTTTATCTTGCAATAATCACTTACGCAAAAATCCCACAGAGGTCAACAGGCAGGGCTGCGGTCTCCTTTATTTTCTGGAAATCTGGTGTAATACAATTCAGTCCTGTGGCGTTACTTTGGCTTTACAGTGGTGAAACAGAGAAGAATCCCACTCTACAAACAAGGTGCTTGAATTGTGTTGTAACTGACTTAGATTTTTTTTTTTTTCCCCCTATAAAATGGGCTTTTCTAAAAAAATTGGGAATTAATGAGAAGCACTTTCTGCCACTATATTTTACTTTAAAAATAAGTTTGCTGTTGCATGTTGGGAGAAGGAGAAGGTGGGGGACTTTCTGATTCCATTTGTCCAAGCCTTCAGGCCTCATAGCAAGGCTTCCCAGGATGATACGTAAGTATCTTGCAGAAAGAAATTTGGAAATGATGGCAACTATTTTTTTCCAGCATCAAAATATCCTTAAGTCATAACAACACAGAAATAGTGAACCATAGCCCTGGTAATTGTGAGTTCCCTTGAGCTCCATTGGCTATTAGGGTTGAACCGAGAGAGTAGCTTATCTTGCACTTCTGGAATTTCTCATAACCCTACAACAAAGCACTATCGATTTTTCTCAGCTGAGCAGGAGGGGAGGAGGGATTGAGGAAGGTCATATGTAAATGTGTGAAGTTTGATAACAGCTGGACCAAATATTACTGAGTCTAGAACCTCACCTATGCTACGTAAATCCATTTTATAACCCCGGACTTATGCATCTGCTGTTTCCTCTCAATTTGCACATCCTGTCTCTGCATTGGAGTGTTTAGCCTAACAATACTTACTGACACGGACCATTCAGCTTAAAACTGCCACATCTTTTTGATGGGCACTGGCTTCACAAGCTGTTGACATCAACTTTCTGAGTCCAAGATCTGGTTCCAGTCCTAAAAATCAAAGCAGATGGAGATATAATTCAGAGAGTAGAAAATATGATTCATCTTTAAACCTGCAGGGTTGCAGGGACTGTTTCTGTCTGGTACTTAAAATTATTTTACATCACACGGCATAAGCAGAAGTTCGAGAGATGGTGTCACACCAGACCATGGGCAAGGCATAATGGGTATTTTCTAGCTAACATATCTCTTTACACATGTAAGAAGAAGAAATTGCTTTTTTTTTAAAAAAAAAAAAATGCAACATTTTGTTTTCAGGAGAACCTAATGCTTTCTGTTCATTGCAGAAGCAATATTATTAAATGCCAGTCAGCAGGAAAAATTAGAAAAAGGTGGTCTGAAAGACAAAAAGAAATGCATTTCCTCCCCATTTTCCAAAAAAATAAATTACCAATGAAGCAGGAGCTGTCTTTAGGCAGGGTTTCAGGAGGCAGATTAGATAGCAAAACTATTTCCTTGTTCTAGTGAGAGGCAGTTTTCATTGAAGACAGGAATTTAGGAGTATTTCTAAGGGAAAAGGTCTTGCAGCAAAACTGCAAATTGGGCAGCACTGTGCATAAGGCAGCTAACTCACTGATCCTCCCAGCAAAGTAATACCAATTAAAAAGGCATCCGTAACCAACAAAGTACAAATGTACGCATCTCAGTTGCTGAAAGGCAGATATGTATGAAACAGTATTATTATTTTAAAGTGCACCTAAAAGGTTTGGAGAAAATATTCCTCGGTTGCTTTGTTGTAAGAAGCCCCACCCTGTGCAGAGTGTCTGCTGACAAAGTTCTTCTAGCATAAACTTTAACTTGGATATTCTAGAAAAAAACAGCTCTGTAAAGATTCTAACATTTGGATTAATTTATTGACATTACCCTGCTAATATTGTATATTTCCAACAAAGCACTTTGACCTCTGTAAGAAGGCTGTGACAGCAGCAGTTTCTGTACCCTCTTTGGATACAGCCATTCTGGGCTTTCTGGAGTGATTGTGGGCTGAAAGATTTTCTTGCCTTAACCATCTTTACAGTTGCATAAAACTCTTGCATTGCCTTGGCAGTTGTGTGTTGGTTTGGATTTGCATTTCTTTAGAATGCAAAATGTGTCAGAATCTACCAAACTGTCTCAGCAGCCCTGCTACCCAGGAAGGCTAAATAGTCTGTGATTATTGCCACAGTTATAGAGGGTTTAGTGTGCCAGTGGTAGGCAGTGGTTGGGGGCGTTTGCAGGTAACTGTTGGGTACAGAACATCAGCTCCAGTGCTAATACCACTGTACATTAGTTTCTATTTTATTGTTAAATATAGCATTGGCCAACTACAAAGGTTGTCCCATGGTCTGATGATGCTCTCATTTTTAACTTACAAGAGCACATTAGTCATAGGTGGCCTCTAAAGTTCAGATAGATGGATAATTTTGAGGAATGTTAATCTTTGGGTATTGAGCATGAATACAAAAATAAACCATGTTGCTTCCATAGTCTATTAATTATTGGCATGTTGCCTTTCATACAAGTGGAAGAAGAGGTATCAAAAATAGGGAAGGGAGAAACTGTGATAAGAGTCAGATCCCATAACTAATCCTGTTGTAGTTTTCAGAGAAGCTGCAAAGCAGTTGAGTAGAGTAAGGGATGGGACAGTGGTTTCCACCCCCTTATCCCCTCTTCTCTTTACCTGGCCATATTCTGGGATAAAACATTGTTTCTGAGAAGTCTAAAACACAACTGACCTGGTTGCCAGGCAAACAGAGTCTGAGGCTTTTCTCATATTTTAAAAGAAAACAAACCCCAACTGTTCACAGTTCCCCTCGAGTGGAATTCAGGAATGCCGTCAGCGTTTGACTGTAGATGATGGAAAGCTCACAGCTTTGACTAGAACCCGGTCAGCTGCCATTTGTGATTTGGGCAGTCTGTTTTGGGTGAAATGAAAGGACTGAAAATCTTCGTCTTATCTGAGGGGAAAAAAAACCCACCATTCTTATCGTTGACCAGATGTGGGGACTTTGAACATAGAATTCTTATTAAAGGGTTATTCAAATAAAATGCACTGATTTTCATATTGGAGAAAATTTGCACAAGCAAATAGCTGTCACTGAACTGGGTAGAACATACACTTTGGAAGTAAAAGTGGAGAAGATCCACAGTAAAATTATTAAAGATGCAGTTACTAAAAAAGCAACGAAACAGAAGAACTATAGAGAAAAATAAATCTGAAAAGAAATGGGAGGGGAAAAGCAGTACTTTCCTACTAATTTGCCCCCTTCATTCTCTGTTTAATTTAGTAAAGCAGTCATAAACCTTGCTAAACAGTCAAAAAATTAAATGTTGCTGTATAATTTATGGTGGTTACAGGATACATGAGAGTGCACTTTAATTAGCAAATTGCATGTTTATTTTATTTGCTTAGCATATAATTTAGATTGGATAAATGCGCTTTGACTGGCTATGGCACCTTGGTATCCTCATTTGGTATAATTTTTAATCACATTGTTTTGGAATTTTATTGCAACATTATACAGTTGATATAACAGTGCACAATTAAGTATGCTCAGTTCACACCTTGCTCTTGAGGAAATTACTTTTTATCTGTATTTGGATGGAGCACTTGGTATGGCAAGTGAGAACTTGGGAGTAATAAAGAATGTGCACTGTGGGCGCTGGAGTTGCAATCTGAATAGTAAATAATAATAGTAATGATGGTGCCCTGTTAGTGAAATGTGTTTGGGAGGAAGATAAAAAAAACACAAACAAACCCTGGAAATAGGCAATTGGAGCTTATTATTGTATGTAATAGTATATTAGCTGTATTATAGCATTGTCTTGACATTCCAGCTAAACTGAGAGAGGACGAGGATTGTGCTAGGTGCTGTACGTAGCCAGAGAGGGAGAGGAGGCAAACGTTGAGAGAGGGTGAGTAGGTGATACAGGATGTGGGAGATTATCAGACAGAACTGCCATCTCAGCCCTGGGTCCTCCTCCAGCAGCGCTGCTACGCGGTGACCTGCGTCAGGATGCAGACCAGCTTGTAAAATGTTATGAGTGTGAGGAGTACCGTAAAGAGACACTACACTGGGCAAGGCCTGCACGGGCACAGTACGTGTTCCCGTAATTCTGAGACTTAAAAATATTTCTGCACTTTTTGGTTTGTTTACTATTGTGTATTTGATCATGCTCAGGGTCAGTCAGGGATCTGTTAATGGTATTCTGACTTCAGTAGGTTTTGAATCTGGAGCTCTGTTTTCCCTGTTGTTCTTCTGTTTTTTTTTATGTGGTGACAGAACTAAAAGACGACTGTATCCATGCTTTGGGCAAATTCAGATTCACCTTGCCAACTGCATTTAAATCCCCACTTTAGGTAAAAGGTCAGCAGCACGTTCAGATATTTTGTACATGTTACTGGAGAATGTAATAAGGCTGCAACTTGGAGGTTCTCGAAATAAAAAACAGATATTTTTTTTTCCAGAAAAATATTCCCTAAGCATATATACATTAATAGAGAATATTATTTTTGCAGCTAAAATATGGAAGGAATATAGAGCATTTAATTGAGATCTAGAATACGTCTCACCAGTGGCATTTTATATAGTGCTTTGACTTACAAAATTCTGCAGAAAAGCTATCATTTTCTCTTACATTCTATGGACTTTTTCCATAAGGGCTGCCTGAGTATTACATATATGCCAATCTGAGATCCCAAGCGACTCTGTGTCGGGAAGATTGATGCTGGGCCAGATTATGCTTTCAGTCACACAGGTATAAATCTGGGGTAACTCTATTGTCTTGCTTCCACTGAGAAGAGGATCTGGCCCACTTTCCTTTCTTCTCTGCCTTTGAGTAATTGGCCCTGTAATGCGCCCGTGCTGCTCTTGTGTGATTGGCACTGATCGTTTCGCTGTGACAGGACTTCGGCGGTGGTATGTACTGCTTGAACACTGACATTCCTTACTTTGTTACAGTGTGTTTTGATAACCTTATCTGTAAAGAATGTTCCTTGAACTGATTATGGTTATTAAAACATACAGAGATCAACAGATATGGCAAACAGCTGCTTAGTCACAGCTGATGTAGGAAATTTGATTTAATTTAAATTTCACAATTTGAAACTATATCCTCTAGAAAAACGCATGCGATTAATCCCTACTGCATGCAAGGTAGTTGACTTTGTTTAAAATAGGATTATATCGGGATGATAAATAGACTAGAATTAAAGCACCTTTTTGAAGACTGTTGAAATACAGAAGAAAAAAACAAAGAGGAGAGTTTTTCTGTTTTGGGGTTTGTTTGTTTGTTTTTTTACCGATGTATTGGAGTGTTTAAATAATATTTATGGGACCTATCGTGCAGATGTCATAGTGCTGCAAGAAAATATCTGTGGTATTTAGAGCCAGCGATGCAGTCCTTTTAAATATCTGTATTGCTCTATAAAGGCAGACAGTGCTTCCCAGCATTCCTTATGGAACGCAGGGAGAATGGCATGGACCTCTTGAATAATTAATATGGTTTTCAGAGCAGTAGTCATGGAAACCCAGGCAGTGTCACATATATGGATTTTAGGAATTAGGCACATTTTGAATTGCACATTTAACCAAAAAAGAGCATGCTGTAAGTCCTAAAGATCAAAAGCATTTTCTCAGTGAGTCTCTTGTTTACACTGGCAAATACATGTATCTTATATTTTTGGATTTAAATAATATTTGGGTGCCTAAAATTTACATGGTAGACATGGTAGCTATCTGAAAAGCCATTAAAGGCACTAACTGCCATAAGTCATCTTTTAGATGTCTTACTCTTTTTTTTTTTTTTTCTTCTTCTCTCCATCCCAGACCCCTGAAGGTATTAGGATGTAGGTTTTAAATGGTATAGCCAATTGCTATTCACTTAAAGGACCGCAGCTTTACCACTAAGTTGCTAGGCCCTTTCTATTAGTTCAGTTGTGTGGCTTTTTTATCTGTCTCAAAAAATGTCTCTTCAGGATCAATATTGTCATTACCTTGGGTGTGTATGTGGAAGAAGTCAACCAGGCAGCAGTGAAAAGCTATCATCCAGTCCTCAGTAATATTGTACGTGTAAAGAATAAAAATACATGGAAGTTATTTATAGACCATAAACCCTCTGGTTTCATAAACCATTTTATACTATTATTTGTCCAAGTCTACAGAGTCTCTCCTGAGTTCACGGCACACTCAAAAGCCTCTGTTCTTTATTTCTGGCTTTTCGAATTGGGAAATTAATTAGAAATACACTTAGCAATTTATGGACATGAAAAAGCCATTTGGCCCAGTAAGCCCGCTTTCTTTTACCTTTTTTCATCCTCATTTTGTTTTGTCGCTCTCTTTCAATCTACTCTCTACTAATAAAAATATCAATCTGTTTCATAAACTCATTGAGACTTTGTGGCAATAATATTACTTGGCAGCGTAATATGGCATATTCATTACTTTCTAAGCAAAATGATTTTTCTTTACATTTTGTGATCCAGATTCCTCAATTAGATGCACACTTGCAGCTTTCATTGAAGTCAACGAAAGTTTTATAGCTGTCACTGATAGCAGATACTGGATACATTTTCCAAATGTGAAATGATGCCCACAGTTTTTGGGGGTTTGGTTTTTTTTATCTCTAAACTGGTAATGAACAGGTTCTCCCCCTCTCCCACATCTCTGTGCTGTATTTAAAATTTTTCTAATATGGAATGAAAAATTTCTGTTCAGTCACTTTAAAGTTATCTCTTTCCTAGCAAAAATAAATTCAGTTACATTGGCCTGTCTTGACAACAAATCTTTAAGTATCTGAAGTGGTTCAAGGTTTTTAAAGTTGCACCTCCTCTACAATAAAACTAACTTATCTGTGTAATGCTTAAAACTGTGGACAGAATTCCAGTTGTGAAGTAGTTATTGGAGAAATCATCTCGCTTCCTATGATTTGTATTGCAGCCCTTTGTTGATGCATCTCTGTGTCCTTGTTGCTTTTTCTTTTACTGCAGCCATACACAGAACAAATGGCTTCAGAGATTTTTCTACACTAAGCTCTAAATACCTTCCCAGTTGCTCTGAGCACTGTTTGACTGTTCCTTTTCATGTGTATTCCCACTTTCCTGGCTTATTACGCTACAGCAATCCTGGCTAAGTTGTCCATCTGTAGACCTTTAAAAAGATCTGTGTTAGTGATGGAGATAGTCGTAAAATCAAGAGGACCAACTCAGGAAGATGTGTAAATATCTGCTGCCTACTGGAAACATCTCATAATTACCTGAGGACTTTCAAGACTCAACCCCAGAAATCCCATGCAGTTGATAATCTTCTCAACTGTCGTGGGTTTTGGGCAGAGTCACAGGGAGTTAATTAAAACGCTGAGCATCCTTCAGACTTTTAGAGTGATTAGAGAAGTTAGAAGACGAGGATCTGGTCCAGGACTCTAGCTGCATGCAAGACAATTTACTGATGACTCAAACTGACATTCCCACAAAAGCAGCTTGGGTCACATAGGAATTATAACCAACTGAAGAACTTGTCTTCTGAGCATGTTTGGTTCTCCTCACATTCTGCTGCCTCTCAGGTAGGACTCCAGTACGTTAGTGCTACCTATTTTCCATCTTCCTTTGTGAACTGATACATTCGTGGTACCAGTACTGCCCTCAACTTATTCCCACTCAGGGTTGCTGTGCTTCCCTGGCCATAGAAGAAGTCATCTTAATGACAACTTTGCAAAAATCCAGTTGTCTCCCGGTTTTAATGCAGAAAGTTATTTAGCAGTTGCAGTCTCAAACAATTGATGCTGCTGTCATATCTGCGAGCAATCTGCAGTACCATCATTGCTGCGACCTTTCAGACCACTGAATGTAAATCAGATTCTTACCCTCTGGTGGTCTCTGTGACAAACTAAAATTACTCACAGATTGTGTTCAAAGAGTGCCTATCAAGTCAGATAACAATGCAAGCAGCATATCATCGTTGGACTGGCATATTTCCAACACTACACCAACTGCAGTGTTTTACAATGCAATCTGTGGTTTGTCCAGGGAGGAGTGTGTGCACCTCTGTTAGCTGTTACATGCTTGCTCATAACCATTGTGTTCTCCCTGACTTCTACCCCCTATTGATGGAAATCTCTATTCTTGTTCTCAAGCCATCAAATCTCTGAAAACATTATTGGCTTTGTGAATTTGGGCTTTATAGATTGACATGTTACAGTAACATTATGCCAGGTGATCAGTGGAGGGTACTTCACATACCACAGTCTGCCAAATTTGCATCTTTCTTTACAGGGACACTCTGAAGTCCAGGCAGGTATTTTAGCACATGGAAATTTAAGTAGGGTGCAATGCCAGGCCCCTGGGAAGAACGCAGTGTTAAAAAAGAAGCAAGTGTGGAGTAGTGGGGTAGTACTGGAAATTCTCCTTGTGGGCTGATAAAATCACCATCTCCATCATGGCATGATCCCATGGAAAGACATGCGTGGGCAGGTTCTCTCCTACAGAAAGCAAAGTGACCATGATCATAAGTTTCATTCATTGCTAAAGAAAGGCTATGATTAGACTGAGGGAATAAGAGGATCAATAAATATGATTTCCACAGAAATTGGTAGGTAGATGAATGAAGAACACTGTTTTTTAGTTTGTCCACTGGTGCTTCGCATGTGACTGTAGGAGCAGTAGTCTTATCATACCTCGCCTTTGTTAGACCTTTCAACTTTATAATCTGCCCATTTTCACCAAAAGGTCAAACAAGGGGGGAAATATTTGTGTACGCCAATCTAGGTTTTGACCTTTGGAGCCTTGATTTTCAGAGCACTCGCATGGGGTGGGTGGGCTTGAACTGTAATTCTTATAATGGCGTTCGCTGTGTTGGGCCTCCTCTGGGATCTCTCTCTCCTCTCAGACATGGAGTGGAGAAAATCATGTAGGAGATTGATAGTTCATCCCTTTTCTCCTTCTCTGAAATTATACATTTAAGTGGCTGCCGGAATATCAAAACTCAACACATTTATTTCTGGCTTAACACAAGAAAATTTGTTTGTTTGGATGTCTTGGTGTTCATAGTCTGTTTTCATCATCTGTCCAGGATTGTGTAAAAGGGACTGGTATGCAGCTCGGTTAAAGAGGCTCAAAGCACAGCTGATCTGTCTTTTAGTACGTTGTCAGTTGAAGAGACCATCTGAATGCTGCAGTGGGCTTTAGGTCTTGGTTCCATCACCTCACAGTGGAGATCAGGTGAACCACTGTACCTCATAGAGGGAAAGAAACTGAAACCGTGGATCTCTGCCACTAATCTACATGGCACGTGGCCATTTAAGAGCTGAAATAGGTTGGTATTGGTGGTGGGGAAGTCTGACAATGCTCTAATCATACCTATCCCAGCAGGGTTCTTAGGCCAGTGCCAGGACAATCGTCTTGACAGACTTTGAGAACTTTCTTCTTTAAACACATACAAAATGGGGGGGGGGGAGCTGAAAAAGGGAGGAGGGAGAGAGGGAGACAGAAAAAGCTTTAACTCTGCTGATGTGGCTTCTTTAATTTGCTGTCAGTGATGCCACCGATGTTAATTCTGGCAGGGTTAATTATGAGAAATTAAAAAGCCGCTCAGAACAGACTGTACCCTTTGTACTCCAATAAAGAGGCAGCTCTGGCGTGAGAAAATTTCTTCATTAATATACATCCCCAAAGGGCTACTGCGTACAGCTTTCCGAATATGAATCATAAACTCCCAGGGACCCTGCAGGAAGCAGGGGAGATAGGATTCAGAGGAGATTGACTGTGTTACTTTTACTGCTTCAGGAGAATGACGCTCAGGCTGGCAGGAAATCACCATGCCGCTGACATTTGGAAAGAAGAATTTATTAATTTGCATGTTGGCATGTTACAAGCTTTGAAATATGGTTTTAAATACGTTCTGTACAGACACTGCTGTATCAATGTTCAGTGTGTCAGTCTGTAATACATGCAGCTGTTAACATGGAGCGTAGCATAAGCATTGTAATTGTTTACCATTTAGTATTTTGCAAAAATGGCTTTAGGGCATGCATTTATTTCTCAGGAAAATTTCACTGGCTTCTCACAAACTAGGTGCTATATACCCTTAACCTAATACAGGATACTAAATGGCACTGTGGTTATACCAGATACATTGTAGAATGTAAACTGAGAAGAATACCACATACAAAGTACCACATACAAATTGTGCAGCTCTAAAATATAAGCTGAAAAAAGAACGTCTCCCAAAACAACAATCTATAATTTATATTATTATAAATTGGCAAAGCCACATTACCAAGCAAATGTATTGTAAGTGCAAATGGAGCTAGATAAAAGTGAAATACCTCAGTGATATTAACTTTCAGCAGAAATAAAGCCCTATTGTTAAAAAATTATGCACTTAGACCATTTGCAGCGTAACTCTGATGCTGACAGGGTGTTCCAAAGTGCTGGTGCAATTTTGAAGTCTCTTCCCAGGAAAGATATTACTGTCCATAAGCCTGTACAAAGTCTGTACAAAGAAAGCAGTTAACTTTAACTTACAGCACAGAGGTCTAGAAGGAGGCCAGAGAATTAATTTTCATAAGAAAGCATGTCTTTTCTTCTCCTCTGATATACCGTGAAGCAATGATACACAGCGTGCAACCTTTCATTCGAGAATCTCAACAGTCTTCAGAAACATTAATTAATTAACCTTAATAGCAGCTATAGTCCATGGGTATTATTTTGAAACTTGCTGTAAACGGTCATTCAGAGGACTGATAAAAATCAATTGAGATGGCCCTCTAAGAAAAATGAAACATTACTTACAGCAATTGAGAGTACTTGGAGACGAACTCTTAGGAGAAGCTGTTAGTTAAGCAGATTGCTTTCTCAGGCAGGTTATGTTGTAGATTACTGTTACAATTAGCAGTGTAACTTTGGGCAGGAACAGGCTGGAATATGACATTAGGACTTGTGGTGAACTTCTGCACATCTGCAGTCCCAGCAGGCTGGGATCTCTGTGTTGGCAGCCCTTTGTGTACCAGGTTAACCCTGCTTATCAATATGATTTTATTTTTCTAGTTTCTTTGTTAACATGGAGCTAGAGTTACAGGTAGACTAGGTGGTACACACAAGGCCGCAACACGATGTCGTACCACTGGGACAGAGGAACAAAGTCAGAAAATCTTATGGCTGTTTTCTTTGTTCTAACACTGGAATCCCACTTTCTACCTATATAACTAAACATCTGCTATCAAAACTAAGGGAAAGATTAGGTATGTGCTATAAAAATGGCATTTCCTTTGCCACTGAAAAATGACTTTAACATTTCCAGGAATAAAGACCTCCTTTGTTTTCTCCGACTCTAATCCCTGTCTCCAATTTCACCTTAGAAGTGTGTGTCCCTCCCCAACCCTGCATCCCTGCTGTCACCAGCTGTGCATGTCTTGGCAGAAACCCACTTATCAATGTTAAGGATGAACTTTGAAGCTCATTGAATCATTCATTGTAATCCTAATGTAACAAACATAACATTTCAGCAAGATTTCCAATTACCTTTTGACTGTTTTTTTCCTAGTGCCCTGTTGCTGTTGGAATGGCTTTCATGGCATACATAGAAATAACATTAGACTGTAAATCTATCGACTGGAGCAGTGGTAGGAAGAAAAAATGTAGAAGGGGAGAAGGTCATTTTTATATTTAGTGTAATATATCAACATGCTAGGATGCTGAAATGGAAGAAGTTGTTAGAAATGGAAATTTGACTGAAAGTTCATCTGTGAGTCTCTTCTTCCCCACTTCCCCTCTGTTACCTTACCCTCCAAAGCAACCCTTCTGAGAGCTCCTGGGTATACTGTTCCCACAGTCTGAATCTGCAACCCAATACACGGGCCGGGTTAGCTACTTGTACCCTCCTGGAGGATGACTGCTTTAAAATATTCACGTAGGAGAGATGGGCACTGTTCTCAAATGACTCCGAACAACTGCTTCCAAAGCCGCGGGGGAGAGCAGCAGCAGAGCAGCGCACGACTGGGTTATGTGGCTGTGTCTTCAATGCTTCCCATTCAGGTCTGCGTAGATCAGAAAGCCCTGTTTGTGCCCAGACCTCACTAATTGGTGACCACTGGACACTCAATAGCTCCCAGCTTTAAAGGGAGGAATAGCAGCATGTGTGAGTCTGAAATCCATGGTGTGGATGGTCAAAATCTAGTCAGATGAGATAAGCCTTATGCAGTGATACGCATGATATCAATTGGGAATCAATATACAGGCTACTGTGATTGGGAATAGGCTGCCCTAAACCCCTTGATTTCTAACAGTCTTTCCCAGATATCAGCATATTATTTAGGCAAAGATCATGAAAACAGCTCTGTTTTCAACTGGATTTTTCATCTAAAATGCAGCTCACTCGCAACTTGTTACTGTCTAAAGAGAATGCTAACACTGCCACATTTCCTCATTAGCTTTGCATAAGACAGACTCCTGTGTCACAGCTGATGGAGCCTTTATGAGCCTTTTAGCCAAATGACTGATGTTTCCCTCGTTATGTCAGATCTGAGGGCACTGCTGGCATCTTTCTTTATTCGCTGTCTAACACCATCAATCGAGCAGCTGCCATGCACCCATGATCAGGCTGATTATTAAAATGTGCTCAGGAGGCTGCCGACACCAATTTTCTTTCATCTGAAGAGGCCAATATACACTGGCTCAAGCCGACAGTTATGTACATGGAATATTTAGTGCAGGAACCAGCAGGTAAGGCTGAGGCTGATTCCCTACAATCTGGATCCAGTCCATTGGGATTGTCATTAAGACGTTACAGAAACAATGGTGATGTTTGGTTTTTTCATCTCCTTTTTTTTAAACAGGGAAGTCATTCTTTTTGTTGGGGAGCGCTTTCTCTAAAACATAGCCCTTCCTTTTATACCTAGAAGTCCCTAATGATGAGGGATCTCAGCCATTGAAGAGCCTGTTAAACTTGAGTCCTGCTAAAAATGGGCTCTTGTGGGGTTGCTCAGCCCTCGGGTTTATAATACTAGTTTTACTCTGCTGTCTCATCATTCACCGATATGTCAGTCACTTTCAAAGGGAAACAGCCCTTGCCTTCTTTCTGATGCTAATAGTAGAAAAAGCGTTCTGCAAACAGTGTAGTTCAGAGCCATGGGCTGACCCAGCATGTCAAGGATTGATCAGGAGCTCAAGCTCACCTGGAGTCTCCCTACCAACAGCAAACACAATAGCTTGGCGGCATGTTCAGTTGTGCGGCTAGGAACTCTGCTGTTAACCTGCTTCTGTCTGAGGTCTCTAATCTTGAATGTCTTCATCTCCAAATAGTAAGTTCAAATCTTTATTTCTAATGCACTTGTGATTTTGATGTTTAAGGATGACCTGTGAAGGTTTGATTGATTGGTTTGGGTTTTTTTTTTTACTGTAGGGTCATATTTTTTTTAAAGGAATATTTTACGTTTAATGGTTATGAGATGTAGTTTTGTCTTAGCACAGCAATGTGGTTGTGTGTGACTAAAAGGTATACCCAAATGCATGTCATAGAGGTTTTATACATAGGCTTATGTACATGTTCTAAGTAGAGCATAGCACAAGAGGCAAGGAGGGGAAAAACCTCTGCAGATGTCTGGACAAAGCAGGTGAGGCGGGCTGTCATTGACTTTCACCAAGTCCTTTTGGAAAAAAAGGAGCAGAAGTTTTATGCTCAGATGCGGTGGATCCCTTTCTCTTGTCCTTGTCCTGCCCAGTCTGTTAATATGTCCAGGCCTCCCTTTCCCTGCGTTCTTTTAAATACACCAGAATGCTTGGAAATGGTTTCTGCCTTTGTGAGGGTGTTCATTCTCTCCAGTTGCTTTGGTATTTAGACCCAATCTATAAATTGGTTGGAAAGGAATTCTAGGAGCTGTGCTGTTCCCTTCAGTTGGAGTAATGTTATACTGTCTACCCTGATCTTACAGGAAATGCCAACCTAGGCTGTTTCACGCTATTTAAATACACACATTTTTCCACAATTCAGTTTTTATATTTCTCCAGAAAAAGAAAAAAAAAAAACAAAAAGAAAAGAAAAAAGTATTACACCGCCTGTATTCCTTGGGGATGGGGATCCCTCATAGACCCCAAGAGAATCAAACCCACCCTTAAACTACTGCTAATTAGCTACATAGCACTGCTGAGCAGTTAACACTCTTATTGTCTGCCTCAAGCTCACACCCAAGAGGTTATTTCTCTTGAAGAAAGCCCTCTCCTTAGGGAGAGGCTAGAAAGGACCAGATGAGAGTGACTGAATTATCAAGATGCTGAGAGTGAAGCCCCCGTTACTTTGAAACCTGTTTTGTTCCTAACGTACCAGTAGGAGGGTTTGCTGCGAAAGTTGGTGTAGGGACTTGTCATAAAGAAGACAATCACAGAAAGCAAAATGTTTGATTATGGTCTTAAATCACCAAACAGCTGTGCCTCTGTTGCTTTTACGACAGTGATTGTGTGTGGCTGAGTGTGCGTGGGTGTATGTATGGGGTGTGTGCTGAAAATTCAAAGACCATGGTCCTGTGCAGTTTTTAAACTCTTACTCCGTGAATGCAATACAATCAACACAAATTCTAATAGCGTGATATTCTGTGGTATTAAGTGAATACGTTTTTCATGGCCCACCTGCTAGTGTAACTAATTAACAACCATTCTCATTAATTACATTGATCAGGATCATAAAATAATTTCAAATTGCTGAACATGATCAACAGGAGTAAAATGGTTTCACTTTAATCCCTTAATGATTTTTTTCATGATTAATCAAACAAAATGTATGTAGTTATTTGATCCATTTTTTCTTCTTGAAACTGCAACTCAGGGCAATTACAGGAGACATAAAGTTGGTGCAAACAGAACTACATTTCATCCAGTAGCTAATTAAGCAATAAGGCACAATAGGATGGGGGGGGGGGGGAGGT
>VWZZ01000951.1:1690918-1822735 GCA_013399095.1 Psophia crepitans | reverse complement strand
GGGGGGGGGGAAGTGTTGTGAGAAAATCACCCCCCTGAGGATTTTTCTAAAAAAAAAAGTACACATGAGGACCTCTGGTCCCCCAGGAATCTGATTATCTTCATATAACCCCATACCCTGCAATTGCCTCCTTGCTAGCAGGAAGTTCTTTAAGATTTTATACGCAGCTGAATTAGGGGGAAAATATCTTCCCACAGTCTGATCAGAGAAATGCAGAGCTGCGGTCTCAGTGTCTATCTGGAAGGCTCACCAAATCAGGTGTCGTTTACAACTCATAACGTGAGATTTTCTCAATAAAACCAGCATTTACTGCCAGTTCTTTCAATGTTGTATAGATCTGTCTTTGACAGTACGTACCTCTTTTTTGATGTGCAAACCAATGTGGCCTTTGTTCACATTAGCTTCAGACAGTTGGTAAAGCCTGAAATCAGGCTATTGAACTGGGATCTTAAATATTGGTGGTTAAAACTATAAAGAAGCTGTATGTGCACAAAATAACATATGAATCTGAAAAAGGTTTACAATTATGTTTGTCATAATTTATTGCACTCTTATTACTCCTCATTATCCCAAATTACTGAGACATTAACCATATTTTGCATGGTCACAGAGCTAGAATGTTTTATAGCCATACTGAGATAGCAGCGTGTTTCTGTACCTGGTAATTCATAGATACTAACCATATATATATATATATATACACACACACTAACTATATATATATACATATACATATACTAACCATATATATACATATATATATATATATAATTTTTTTTTAAAAAAAGGATGACATAATTTCTGGTAGTTATGTACACACGAGCAGAGTTGCCCAGACTCAGAGACTATAATGTTAAGGTACCTCCTAAAGACTAAAAATTAGCATCTCCTCTCATGGAGAAACATGTCTGGTATCTACCAATCCTGACTGTATCTGGAGTAGATGTGGTAGGCTGCTATCGTGCTCCCCAAAAATGAGAGCTTGAAAGACCACGTGGTAGGAGCACCTTGTGTCCCAGCTGCCCTCTCCAGCTGGGGATGTGGCAGTCAGATGTGGGAGCAGCCTGTCGGTGGTCTGAGCGCTGCTGGTGGTGCGTGGGGTGGGTTGCCCTTGACTTGCCATGCCCTCATGTGCGCCGAGGAGAAAAGGGGAGTGTGATGGACGACGTTGTAACTGGACCTGAACAACCAGGCAAATTCAGTAACTTGTTCCTGTGAAGACTTTACCAGGCAAACGTTTTGTATGTAAGGCTTGGAGATTTTCTCCTGATTTGACAGCTTGCGGTTGGACTTACTGTGGCTTACCCAGCAACAGAAATACAATAGCGTAGTCTGTCATGATAATGCTTTCTGTGTGGCCATAAAGATCCACAGTATTTAACCTAGTTTTGCATGAAATAACTAGATTTAGATCAATCACAGTCATTTTGTAGAAGAGAGAGAGAATATTAACTTGGTCTTGAAATGTGATTAATTCCAATTTGCTGTTTTCAAAGATAAGCGATGCTCACAATCCTGTTAATTAAAAAATTTGAAGTTTTCCTTTTTACTTCATGCACTATTTTTAAATGAAATAAGTTTGTCTTTTTGCTTCTTATTATGACTGATGCCTGGCTCAACATGCCACGGGCTTCCTGAAGGAAAAGTAGTGTGTACTTGTTGTGACCCTATGAAATGAAGATAAATGGTCTCATGCAAGATACATTAAGGGCTTTATGACATGCATAAATATACAGTAGATTGTATCCTTTCCATAAAAATGTTCTTAGATTTCTAATGTTGTGTTTTAATGCAGTTTTGTTAACAGGATGACAAATAGTAAAAATATGTAGGTATTAAAATAGGATCCCAGATTTGTGTGCTGTTCATTCAACTGTCAGCAATTGCTGCTTCTCAAAGAGCAGTCTGACTTTGACCTTGCTAAATATTCATTTCATGGCTCCATCATTGCTTGAGTAAGTCAGGCAACTTTCTGTGTGGAGCTGTACTTGGCATGAGCCTGACTGCCATTTGGAAACACTTTTTTGGTCAAGGTTAGGAATGAGCAAGACCTTGTTAAAAACTAAACAAGCACAGGAGTTGAGAGATTTGCATGATCTGGAAACACTGGTTTCTTGTGAGAACTACTGGTTTCACATCTTATCTGTAGTGCGCAGCAGTTGTCAGGCCTGCATTATATATTAAGAAGAGGAAATGTCAGTTATTAACGTACTGTAAGTGGCCTAGCTATGAGTACAAAATGACCTTTAAACTAAAAACCGCAAAAGAGGGGAGGGGAAATAAAACATAGATTTACTTGATAATTGGCTTTAGTGTTTTTATTGAGAGTATTTGGCATTTGGATTTTACATCTTGCTTATGCTGCCTCATCTACTAATAAAAACAACGATGACAAAACCAATAATTTTCCTTAAAACAAGTTTTACTGCGCTGTGTGTCTGTATGGGGAGTGTGCGCAGTGTGTTTTCTGTCTGCACCCACGTTGCTCAGTCATTAAAGCCCTGATTGAAACCCACTGCTGCTAACAAGCCGCGCTGTGCCGAAGCGTATGTCGCCCATTAACTGACGGGTTGTGGGGCAGGTTCTGAATGTGGAGAAAGTTGTACATCAAGTACTCCGCAGTATTCGTTTGAGTCATGTTATTTGATGTCAGCTTAGGGTCTGATCCTGTATCTTATTTGGAAAATAAATCTTAGGGCAAATTGTGTGTTTTTTAAAATTGGATTGTCTAATTATTGTTGTTATTCAAGAAGGCAACAGGGTGTAGGAATGTTTATACCTGTAAATATCCAGGTGTTTTGCTCTTTTGAAGTAAGCAGCAGTCAGAGTTGATAAATGTCTTGGCTGGAATTTAGCGACACAATGAACCTCTGTATAGATATCCCACATGGTATCAATTGAAGCTCCATTTAAGACCTAATCGTTGGCCCATACAAGCAGAGGAAAGCTTGGCTAGACAGATGGAAAGAGCTGCTTTAAGAAGGGATCAGAAAAGGCATTGCTACTCGGCTGGCCTAAATCCACTAATCTGATGTTATTATTAGCGATAAGGAACAGCGACCAGGATAAAATCTCATTCTCTGCAAATGTCATTTAAATAGGACTCTGATATTTTCCAGTCAAGTAGACAGGCTTTAGTCAAATAGTGAGCACTTTATTTGTAAATGCAGGAGGAAAAGAAAAGCTTTAGTTCAGCAAGTTCTTAAGATGTCAGCTTACCAGTATTGATTAATCGTTCAGCAGTGGCAGCTGCTTCTTTATTAAAAGCGTAGCTCTCCATACAAAAGATATCAGATGTAGGAAATGTTTGTTGACAATTTACCTTTTCTCACAATGTGGCAAGAGCTCATTCTGTTAAACATTCCCCCGCTTTCTGGCCCTGCAACTCAGATAATACCCATGAAGGAATGTATTAGGCCATCTGCATGAGGTAGATTGTGGCAGCTGGACTCCGCTGGAAATGTCGCTCGGTTTGAAACAGACCTGCAGCACCGGTTCCCAGCATGGGAATTAATTCGTGGAGAGCCAGTGCTGCTTAGGAAAAACCTTTGGTTTGGCTGCATATGGATGTGTTTGGAGTATACAGAAAAACATGGCCTGATGAAGCCGGAGTGAAGAATGAGGTGAATGCCTGAATTTCCCACAATGAGGGATATGGCCTAAGGTACATCATTGTCCATTTGTGTTTTGAATGTTTTAAAACCTTCGATTCCACCCACTGCTGAATCAAATGGTTGCTCTAGTAATTTGTTACACCACACAGACACCTGGAGGTGTCCCCGTACATGGGGACTTACACAGCTATGCATGGAAAGATGTTCCAAGAGGAATATTTTCTTCTATCTCTTTGAACACATTTCTCCTTAGACTTAGGACATGGCTCCTGTTGCTGAATTCTGAATGTCTGATCATGTGGACTCCCTCCAGAGAAAAAGGTAGGCAATTAGCTGCGTTTCAGGCTGCAATGATTCACTTTTGGAGTTCCCCCTTTGCTGTTTAGCACAGAGGAATCCTATGTGACAGCATAGACTGCTGTCACCTCAATTCTTGAGTGTATTTCTAGAACTGATAAAGTTAAATCCCACTGTTAACTCGTTGTGGAATCGTGGAAGCAAATATTGCACAGTGTGCTAGGAGCACAAGCCAGGCGTATCCTATTGCTTATATTTTGTTGTCTTGCTAAATGCATAGCTGAAGAAAGAGAGTTGCTTTTCCAAGAGATTAGAAGGGATCTTAAGTCACATCAGCATACATAATGTCTTTTCTTATAATGTAAGTACAGTTAATAACCAAATATTATTCTTGAAATTTGAATAGTTTCTTTGCTGTACACCACCCTTGACTGAATCTCCTGTTTCCTCTTTTGGCTTCCTCTTTCAGTCAGAGCTCTCCTGCCATGTTCTTCAGAAGTAAAGCAGTTTGACTGATACCCTCTGAATTTGGCTTCAGCTTTCATGGAGGCAGGGAAATGAAAATGGATTAAAACCCACAGACTCTTGTCTCACCTTCAGCAAATACATAGCTATAGAAAGAAAAAAGAAAGATGCTTTTAAATTCTTGTAATTATTGAATGCTGAGCACTCCTATTCTTGGGTTAGTATACAGGGTTTATTTGTATGTCAAATACATATCATGCTAGTGCATGCTTGATGAGAACATGTCCAGCAGAGCTGTTCATATTAAGTGGAATTGAAACTATTCAGTATCTGAGCTATGGCTGAATAAACCAATTAGGACTTATCCAAATCTTCACTGTCATGTCTGAGTCCTTGGGGCACGATAAATTATTTGATACCTTGTCCTTTTCATTTATATGATTTTGCTTTATATGGCAAGCTGGCTTCTAGTAGATACTGGATGTATGAGCTTACTCCTTGAAATCCCAATTTGTAGTTTCTAAGCGCTTCTGTTGAGATGAAAACCCAAATTAATTTTTGAGCTCCTTGAAGTGTTTACCTGTGATTAATTGTCCTAAACAGTTTTGCAGTAGGCGGTGAAATATTTGTTATTAGTCCCTGATCCAATAACTGCAAATTTTCATGAAGATTTTGTGATAGTATTTATACTTTTAAGGTTTCAAAAAATGAAGTGTCTGCATGAAACACTCGGCAGACCGGATTTCTCGTCTTCTCTTGTTACTGAGACTGTAACATTCTGTTTGTCTCAAATGCCTGTAGGTATGGTTTGGGTTTTAGGTGTTCTGAATTAGTAATTTATGGAGTCATCCAGCAGTAAATTCACCCATTGACCTTTGTTCATGCTGTCCAACTATTTATGGTTAAGAACCCAACTGGGGCAATCGGCTTGATAATGTATGTTACTGTGGTGTGTCAGGCATTTCTTTTCGTTTAGAAATCAAGATTCATTTGTAAACGGTGTTTGGAAAATGGCATCTTCTACACTTCCTAGCTCCATTCTCTTACGAAGCTGTTGTATAGAGATCAGTGGGTGACTGTACCACATCTTTTTGTCAAAGATTTATATTTTTAAAAGGAAAATAATATTAATCGAAATGTCAGTAAGGCTGTTCACTATTGATATTATGCTAAACTGAATACGTGGTTCCCTGGAGCTGGCATTTCTTTACTTCTTACAGTAACTCTTTGAAAGCTTATATAGACTCATGGAAGCTAGGGTTTGATATAACGTGATATAGATATAGCTCAATATTAGACATATCAATGTCATGTTTGTCTTGCAAATACTGTTGCTGCTCTGTTGTTAGCTGCTTTGAGCAAAAACTGCTTTTAAATCTCTGTAGTGGATATACAACATGCCAGTGGTAGTGGGGCAGCCTGACCCCCAGAAAGCAGAGTGTGTTTTCACTTGTGATTTGCCATCGCCAGCTAGGGTAAAGCTCCAGACTCCCCAGATGAAAACCGTATTTCGCTTACGTTCATTATACTGTTCATATAATTTTTATTTAGAAAAACAAACAAATACACCAAAACACAAAACCCCATACAAGTCAAACCCAAAAGCTCCCACCGAAAGAGCCCCAAAACAAACAAAAACTTCTCAACCCTCCCAAAGCCCCCAACCAAACTAAACCCAAACAGCATCACCCCCCAAAAAAACCTCAAACCTACAATGACTTATTTAAAATGCCAAAGTTGGAAGAATCAAAGTTGCTGTAAGTTCCCATCTATAAGTCATGATGAGGTAAAAGATGTAATTGTGGCTTTATGGGGAAGTCAGTAGGATTTGAGGGCATTCAGTTGTATTTCAGTGGTGTAATGTAGAGAATGAACTGATCGTTTGATCAGGACAACAGTATTTAGGCCAAAGTTCTGTTCTCTGGTACACATGAAAGTCCTTTGTCACTAGCAATACTTGCCCATGGGTGACTGAGGGCAGCACTTGGTCTGTTGTTTTAGCAGAGTTAGATATAAGTCAGCTTGATATCCACCATTTCACTCCTAATGAAAACTGATCATTTAAGGGACATGTTTTATTGGCTTGGGCACAAGCTGATGAATACCTTCTGCCAGCAATGTCACTTTCTAATGGGAGGCGCTCCACAGTGTCCAGCAGGAAATGACTGCTGGCTTGGACCGATGGGAGGACACAGAGGGATCCTTCGCAACCCGTGCTGATGGATTTTAAAGACACAATTGTGTATTATTTTCTAAAACACATCTAGAACATACGATGGTTTTGGTGTTACCTCCTAGGGACCACAGGCATGCAAATTGAGCGTGTTGTATGTATAAAATAAAAATAGGTGCTGGTCGGAAGCTGTCTGCTAGAGTAAAAATGAATTTTAGATTACATGTGCCTGAGGCTTTACCTTACTTGCCGTGGGCAAGGCAGATCCTCCAGCCATGGCACTGTATGCACAACTATGCTACTAACAAAACACTGCTTGGGGAATAACTGAACCTATACATTTTGTAAAGCTTTTCCGTCTGCTGAAAAAATATTACCAGATGATTTTTTTTTTTTTTTGCCATCCTTCCTGCATTTTTACTCTGTCATGCTCAAGTTAATACAGAGTTAAACAGAAGGCTGAACTTCCACTCTGGCTGAAAGCAGTGCTCTGCTAATGCCATCGATGAATCTGAAGCTATGAGCCAGATTAATGGAAATGAGATGTTCCACTTTTCCACCGGCCCTAAAAGTGATTCCCTGCCTGGCGGGGTGAGTGCAGAGGAGTCTTGCTTTCTGCTTAGTGTAATTATAAAATCCAACCAGACCAGCAGCACTTGAAAATATCAGCTTCCAGAATCAGCAGGATCAAAATATCAGCCCAGTCTTGCACATCCTGCTTTTTATTTTTCTTGGAGCTCTTTGGTGATGCTTGTATTTTTGAGAGGAGGATTAAAAATATGGTTTTTATGCTGATTACACAGGTTTTTAATCAGTAGTCACATGTGGAAGCTTGTAAGCAGGAAAAAAAAAATACAGTTTTTCAGGTATTTTATTTATTTTTTCTTCTATGCTTCTCATGCCCAGTAAGAAGTACCCCTGCTTAATTGGAAAGGTGCTGCAGCTGCTGAACAGAGCTGGTGGCTTGAGTGGGATTGCTCATGTATGTAAGGGCAAGTTCAGGCCTTTTTTTGTGTTACTTGTGCCTCCGCTTCCTAGGAATATTATATGTCTTTTGGCAATGGTAATAGCAAATCATGAAACTAACACTGGAGAGTTTAGTATTTACAAAAACTCAGTAAAATAAAGAGCTCTAGAGATTTGATTTCTAAGTCCTGAAAGCAAGTATAAAAACCTCCCACATCCATGGATGTATGTTGAGCAGAAATGAAACATTTAGATTTTGCTTCTCTTTTTCTATTTGTGCCTTTAGGGGGCTGTAGTAGAAATGGAATACATAATGTATTGACAGGAGATATATATTCCACTTGTGAGTAAGGCTCTGAATCCTCTTGGCTTCACTGTTTCTGAATCATCATGTCTTTCCTCAGTGGAGAGATAAATATGGCATTCACTTCAACCCATTTAGCCCATTATTCATTTATATAAAGCAGGACCAATTAAGACATTCTTTTGTGTATTTGCACATTCTACATATGGAGCAAAAGGGAGTTAAAAATATCTGTTGCATCAAATGTGACAGGATGCTCTCTGAATACTGAACATGTTACTCCTGCAACTCCTCCGAGCAGCGAGCTGACATTCGGGAAGTGCCGAAAGACACAAATAGACACTCGCTTGGTTTTGTGTTTGCTCCATTTCTAATGTGTAAGATTTATAGTCACCCACTCACTTATCGAAAAAAGTGCAGTCCTTTCCACTTTCACAGCCACCTGCTACTGAGTAGACAGTGTATAGGCACAGCTCTTCAGCCATGGACAGAGTCACAGGGACCAAATAGTTTCTGCAGCAGATGTCTGTATTCCAGGAGGGATCCGTATTAGGTAGCGCTGGTGTATCAGAATGAATTATTTTATTGGTATTGCTGCTTTCTTTCAGAACATGTGTTTTGACTTTCTGTTCAATCTCTGAGAGTTTGAGAAGCGAATGAAGTTAAAAATAAAATAATAAAAACTCCCTAAGAAATTCCTGCTATTGCAGGCTTAAGGAAATAAGCCAAAATATACATTTTCAGTTCCAACAACATTTCAGAATGGTATAAGTCTCTGTTGGCTTAAGTGTTTCTTGGCACAAAATGCTGATTATATATGTCTCAAGGAGACAATCGGCATGTTCATACAAAAGTCTCAATCCCTAAAACACAATAACATGTGGTTGCCACTAAAGATTTGCTGTCGAAATAGATAAGAAAAGTTCTTCTGGATTACGATATGGGGCTTTACATTGAAAAGCTTTGTTTTGCATTAAAAGGTAGTTTGTGGTATTGTGAAGTGATGAAATGGTATGCAGCATAATACGGTTTGAATGGAAAGGAAATACAATAAGATATAAACTGGTTTGATGGTATTTTTCCCAGCAACTCAGTAATGTTTAACTGTTGCATTGCTGCTTGAAACAAGTCAGGCCAGTTCTTTTCTTCGGGGCTGCCGGGGGAAGGCAGCGGAATGGCCCGATATATTTTGGTGGGTCAGCATGTATATGAGTAACTCCTGTCTTGTGGACCGGTATAACAGTGATGGATTCGGGTGCATTGCTTTGTGTCTTTTGTGTCTGCTAGGCTGAGTGTTACGGTTTTCACCTAAGGTCCTTTCCAAAGCTCTCTGTATTGAGGCTTAGTACTTCAGCACTTTTCTGTGCACAAGTTTGTGAATGTCAATGTGAACCTATGCTGGAGTCTTCTGGTTGTGCTGTTCTGTTGTGTTCCTGTGATGCATGTCATGGGGTCAGAAGAGGCCGCTGTGAACAAGTACCCGAAACGCACCCACAGAGCGTCGAGCGAGGAGCCCATCCTCTGGGCCATGGAGGACAAAGGCAGAGGACAGTTGTGCTGCTTGGCTGGAGAAGGTTTCGTTTCAAGCCTTCTGCCAGGGCATAACCCCCCTGTGCTGTACTGTATCTTTAAGAAAGACTTCCAATGCCTGTTTAAAGGCTGCAAATGGCCGTGAATCCCCTGCTTTTCTAGTTAAGTTGTTAAAATAGTTACTATTTTGTTATCGTTGAAAACTGATGCTGCATAAACTGGTTTGAATTTGACTGGCTTCAGCTTCCACGCACTGGATCTTGTTACGCCCTTTTCTGCTAGATTAAATACCCATCTGCTCGCAGCAATCTCTTTCCTGTGTAAGTATTCATCGTCTGTGATCAGGTTGCCTCTTAACCTTCTCCTTTATGAACTAAATAGACTGCGCTGTAGTCTCTCCTTGTAAGGCAAGTTTTTCCAGGCGCTCTAATCGCTCTTTTAGCTCTTGTCTGAATCCTTTCCATGTGTTGCAGGAGGTAGGGAATAAACCAGCTGAGCAGGGGAGGCTCACTTTTGTTTGAGCAGGTTGGTATCAGGAATTGTTCCTTCCTACTGAGAAGACTGAGAGGTGCATCGCGGTGAAGAAGAAAGTGTGTTTCATCTGGCAAACAGAGGGAAATTCATGTGTCTTTGTCAAGCGTTCACTTTTCTAAAACACCCTGTCTTTTCAGTGATTAGCACAAATTCAAACTAAACCTGTAGTTGCTCTTCCTCCTTGGTCTCTGTGTCATACGCATTTCCCAACATGTCCCAGTGTTGACCTGTGTGGATCTCATGACCACTGATCCTACCCAATGTCTGGGGTCCGTTTTTGATATTTGCTTTGTATAATGCCAAAATAAGCATTAGAATGGCCCTGAGAGGTTCTCAATAGAAGCATCTTCATAATTGCATTATTTTAATTATTTTAAGAATTATTTTAAAATAATATTTATAGTTTGTTACTTTAAATATATGTAATGGACCACTGATCTACTTCTGCAAAACAAGTCATCTGTATGTATGGCTTAGCTGACCTATTAATATGGCAGTCATAGTTGATTATTTGATATAACTGTAAAACAGTGACTTAAGAGGGAACGTCCGTCTCCCTCTTTCTATTTCTCACTTCCTATATAGCAAAATAACTACCTGTACATGGATGGGACTATATCTTCATGCCAGGCAACTAAATAAGTTTTTATCGTATTCAGATTCTATTTAGAATAAACAACAAATGTGAGTAATTGAAGATCTTAGTGAGGTCTTCATATTGACGGTATTGCCAGTGGTCGGTTTGTGCTGAGCATTTGGGATTCAACAGAAGTATGTTGTAAATATGTTCTGCTTTAATGCTGCTCACATTTAAACATGGTACATTGTTAGGATGAAACTTGAATTATTGAAGAATCAGAACAACTAATCCTTGATAAAATCAGAATGCTTTAAAAAGTTTAAGCGAATCCTTTGTCCTTCAGGTTATATGACCTGAAAATAAAAGTATGCAAAAGGATTTAATAAAACATAGGCTACCCTGTGTGAGAGCTCTCTCAAGGCTTTTCAAGGAGTAAATGGTTACCATTACCAGAGGTAATGTACTTCATTTGCTTTCCTAAGAAGCTACTTTGATATTAAAAGAAACTCCTGAGCTAGGATTGAAATTTAAACTCCTGTAGGGTATTTCATCTTGCGCCCTAACAGACCAGCAGCTTGTTTGATTCTGAGGTCAACTGTATTACTGGGCATTAAACTGGTTTTAGTAATTTCAGTGTTACTTCTCAATTTTACCTTTAGTTTGTGCAGCTTCAGTAATGATTTTGAGCTGTTATGTGCTGTGATTACAGAGTAGCTGATGACGGTTCTATTCAGAGTTTCCCATTAAAAAAAAATCCTACATATATTAATATATAATATAAATAATATATTACTTATTAATCTCTCACCAGTTCTGCATTTTAAGTGCAATTTTTTTTTTATTGTAAACATGGAACCATACATGATTCTTCATTGTAACACAGCTGTAGTTGACTCCCTAGAGGAGTACTCTGAGCATTTTCCCAGGGGAATAGTAGTGCATGGATGTTTGAGGGTGAAGAGATCCCCCCCCCTCTTAATAATAATTCAGTGGAAATACCTATCTAAAGAAGATACCAGGTGTGTGTGTGTGTGTGTTTGAAAATCATGTATGCTTGTGTATTACGTTGTGTATTTTGATAAATACTGTCTGTTTGCAAAGCAAAGCCATCATGCGAATGCACTAGGGCCTGCTTTAGTGTTTGCTGAGGTCAGCAGAGAGCTTTCACTTCATTTTGGAGGGATTTGGTTCTGGTGCACAAAGAGGGAAAGTTGATCCACAGGGCTGTTGAGCTGTACTTGGGATAGAATAGAAGCTGCACGCTGGAATGCAGTGCTTGTCTTTAGGCACCTGCAGGAGATGATGACCCAGTGGAACTAGAAACACACATCTTCATGCCGTTTTTTGCAGTTTCAATTTCCATGTGGTATGAGAAAATTGTAGCCCATTAAACTCATTGCCTTATCTGTGAGCCACTTTTCCTGTCCTTTCTTTAAATTTCAGCACAAAGATACCTGTTCGCCTCCTGGGCGCTTACAGGTACGATTTTTACATACTATGCTTCTTTTAAGTTTCCCCCTTCTGCCCAGGTGGTAGGAGGTGTAAGCTGGGGGCATTTAAGACGTTGGTGCAGTGTAAATACATCTACGCGTACAGACCTGCTCTGAAATCTGGCTCATTTTAACCAAAAAAACCCTCAGCAAAGATGTGCTTTTGCTGTTTAACGCCAGAGCCTTGTGTTGACAAGTGAAGGTAAGAACACTAAATGTGAACATCACCCCTCCTCCCCTTGCACTAAGAAATGCCATCGTCTTAATGTATAACATTCTTATGTTTGGCATGGCAGATGAGTTTCATTTTGATGCAGGAATATGGCTGCTTTTTGTTACAGGTGTACATTGATTTCATTTATTTGTAAGCATAGAACAGAGATTGGAATTTTGTCAGGTACCGTACCACTGTGGGTTTGTTTAATTGGACTTGCTGTGTGTAAAGGATTGGCAGGTAAATGCATTAAGTATTCATATTGGACACTGGTTTCGTAAATTCAAACCAAAAAACTATTCAACTTCCAGTTTATCGTGGTCAGGTTATAGATAAGAAAATTTCCTTCTGGTGTATGAGTGAAGGTTTATCTCCTGACCTGCCCGTTGATGTTTATCAGTTGCTTAGATGACATAGGTATGCTCCAGTACTTCACAGTGTATGCTGCTGCACAAATAATAGTATTTCCAGTTCTCACAAATTATGATTATTACCCAAATGCTGATGACTGTTCTGTTTTCCTAGTTTTTTTCCCTGGAAAGCTCTTTTTTGCTGCCGTAAGTCTCTGCATGCTTCCCTACAATCCTGCTGCTCTCCAGTAGGGTTCTGTCAGCGTTTGCTGGATTAGCAGGGTAATTTGCTTTCCTGGCATGTTTTGCTTGTCCAGAGGGACAGGCTGCTCAAAAGACAGACCTAACCTGGTACATCAAGATACAGAAACTAGTAACTATCATTAGTTCTGAGTTCAAACCTCCCGGCGCTGAACTGCATGGTCTTCAAGAATCGTAAGATTGATGTGTCTGTTGCTGGTTTAACATGCCAGCCTAGCCTGCTTCCAAACTGAGTTGTAGTGTTGTTATCCTTCAGTGACAGATATGTGCAGTGATGGTGATCTTTGACCTGCATAAAATAAGTCAAAGGAACAAAGCAAAACTTCAAAGAACACGAGCGTGCCCAACACTTTCAAGCTTATGAGAACAATCTACTGTTAGCGTGGGTATTGCGGAGACGTAATCGTTTCATCTGTACCTTGGCACATTTTTTGTAATTAGAAATCAGACAATCTTTTTTTAGAGCTAAAATTTCTTTCTCTGTTTTTTCTTTGTTTTTCTCAGAAATCAATCCTATGCTTCGATTTTCTTTTAACATTTTGTATATCGCATACTCTGATTTATCACAAAAATGTATGTTGCATATGCAGCTAGTAAAGAGCACTTACGGCCCTGCTTTTGACAGAACAAGTCATTTGAGCCAGCTGCAGTAAAATTTTCCCGATTCCGACTAATGATCAGGAGAGTGATTGCAAATTCCAGAATTTTCTGATGTGGGGAGCCAGCAAACAGCTATAAACCCCAGAACAAATGCATCCTATAATGTACTTTGTTCATTTATTTCATACCATAAGGATAGTTTTGGTTTAATTATTTATGATAATAAACTTCTGAGCAAAGGCATTCTGCTATGTTTTGTAATGATAATGAAACTTGAGTGATGCAGGGCCTCTCCACAGCATCCTGATATTAAACGTGTCTTGCAAACAAAATAAGCAGTTGGTCATATGCTCCTTTAGAGTTTTTCTGCTATTTAAGTAGGGGTTGAAAGCTTGTTTTCTTTTTCTCTCCTGTCTTTTTCTTCTCTTCAAGATAAAACAGAGGCCTAATGCTGTTTCGTGTATCAGAAATTCACACTGTTAAAAAGAAGCACTTAATTAAGGCTCGGTATCCTGCACTTTTTAATGTATGAGAGCTCGTGGAAAGCATCTTAAAGAACCTTTCCAAACATTCTCTGTAAGTGTATAGGGAGCGTCACAAATTTTGCCCACTGGCTGCATTTATTACCATGTTCAGGGAAAAAAGGAGTCGTCAGAAATACAATTAAAAAGGCCTTTGCAAGTCACCTGTAAAACCTTTATGTGCAAATTATGGCAGACGCAACTCAGAGGCTCTACAGTGGTTCATTTCTAGTGGTGTGATTTTATTATTTTTTTTTTTTAAATTGGGGATCTATTGAAGCAAAAGCTATTGAAGCAAAAGGCATTTCCTGGGGAATTAATGATCGGATGGGAGGAGTTGATAAACTGAAGTACAAGTGAGGGCCATCTATCCCAGCCCATTATTAGTCTCCAGAAAATGCCCTGTACTGAGGTCATCGATTTACTTATTATTTTCTTCACTGGTTTGTTTTTTTTATGTTTTGTTTGTTTGTTTAAAGGATAAAGAGCATTACCAATTTGCTGCCTGCATCTTTAACGATGCTCAAATATCATGCTTAGATTGACAGGTTGACCTACTATGCAGTGCTTAAGATTGTGATAAATAATAATGCATGGAGCATTTGTTAAAAATTAATGCCTCTCTACTAGCCAGTTGGAGTACTTCAGAATTTGTTAGTATTTTATTAATTTGATAATTATTAGCCTCCCAAGTGCTATAATGGAAGCCTCTCTTTGGTGGTGGTGGCTGTGGTGGTATTTACAACTACAAAGAGATAAAGACTATAAATCGAGTATTAGTGATAACACTCAGTTTAGGTTTTAGCCCTTACAACATGATAGGTGGGGGCTACATCTTCTGGTAGGTAGTGCAAACTGAGAAGCTGTAACAGTAACTCCTTACCATGAAAAGGAGGTTAATCGAGTTGTAGGTAAAAGGACTAAGGCATGGACAGTGGGAAGCGGTTCCACACCCGACGCTGCCACTGGTTCATCCTGTGGCCGTGAGCAAGTCTCTTAATCTCACCATGCCTCAGTTTCTCAATTCAAAATGCACGTTGCTAATGGCGATTAGCTGCTTAACTAGTATTTGCATATTGTTCTGAATTAATAGCTTTTAGGAGAGTCTTTTTTCCCTGTTGTTGTTACCAAATTTTTAAATACTAACAATGGAAAAAAATGAGTGATTTATCTGATGAATCACAGGTTCTCATTGTTCAGTGTGGCAGGCAGTGCCATCTTCTTCCTTTGCCTGATGATTTCTGTCAGCATTGTGAGATGGAGGTCTGTAAAATGCTAAATCTTCTAAATCAGATCTGGCTACAAAATCCTGTTTAGACTAATGCTCTGATGTGATTGTGCTGTAATCCAGTGAATTAACAGGATGATTTTTAAAAAGTTGGCAAACTATATATTATTCAAGGAAATACTTAACCAGAATCTGTGCAGAACTGAAGAATGTAGTTGGTACGGTTTCCTCAGGAGGGTTCATCCTTGATGAATTGACCTGGCAGAAACCCATGAGATCAGTAAGCATTGTTTGGGCAAGCTGAGTTATGGAGGGACCAAGACTATTTCTGTTTAGGTAGTGAAACACCACCACAAAGGAGAAAAGAATCCAAGGAGTCATATAAGCTGATGTTTTTATATTTATAGAGTATATTCCTCCTGATATTAATTTGGTACAGTACCAGTTAAAAGAACATAAAGCTGTAGTCCTGTCTTCTGACTGCTGCTTAATGTGTTTAGTACCTGGCTCATGGTGGTGGAGAGATCTACAGCCTTGGCCAGATGACCTCCCTGAAGCTGAAATCATTAATTAAAATGTTTAAATCATCAAAATAAGTAAAGGTAGATGTGAAATGTGGCTATACATGTGCAGTCATGAGGCTTGTAGCTAATGATATGCAAATTGCTGTAGAGGGCGTTAGTGCAAGGGGCTGCACTCTCCCAGCTGACACATTGAAAAGCCTCACTGGGCTGTGACCAACCGATCCCAGGGTGTTGGCTGGTGGCTCCCGGTGAGCTGGTTTTCCCTTCTTTTGTGAGGGTTTGGGGTGTGCTAGTCATGGAGGTGAGCTACCTTAGAGTAAGGTTGACCCTTCCTGTGGGAGCCTTTTGCTTGCTGTTTATCTTAATGTTAGGCTTGGTTCATTTTGCTCCTTCCATCAGCTCTTTTAGGACATAGAATCATAGAATCATTAAGGTTGGAAGAGACCTCAAGGATCATGTTGTCTGATGCGTGCATTTGTGGCTTGGGAGGCCAGGCTGGATCTGTCAAGGATCTTGGTTTTGTCTCTCAGGCTTGTCTTAACCATAGGTGGGTGTTATGCGGCTATAAAATCCACTCCGTAGGATTGTTTGCTTGAACAGATGTTACATTGGCTTTAGAGCTGTAATTATTGTTTATTTATGTCTGGTTGCTTGAAACTCACATTTAAAGAATGACAGGTTCTGGGGTAATACAGAAGGGGGGTGGTGGTGGTGAATTACATACAGTATGTTAAGTTAATGTGAGGAAAATAATCCACATTGTAAAAATCAGAGAATCCTTCCTAGACCGACAGTAATATACACTTCTTTTTTTTTTAAGGCTTTCAGTGTAGCAATGCAAGACTTTCAAGTGGAAAATTGTTAATTTACTATAATGAATTGAAATGTGAAAAAACAAATATTTAGTTAATTGCCTCATAAATCTGTCTGTTACTATCAGTGGAATTAAATTGATAAACAGTTCTTTAAAATTAATTTCCACATGGCAATGTGCAGATTTTATTTTATTTTATTCAAACCCCATTAGGTATTTGTATGAAAGAAAACATAAATTTTTATTTCTGTCACATTAAAGAGTGTGTGTGACAAAACACACATTTGCTACCGTGGGTACTGAGGTTTTAATACGTTTGGCATAATGAGGAGAGCTCAACGTTAGTTATTTTCAAAGGCGATACCAGCTGAAAAGTGGAAGTACATCATATTTTCAAGACTGTATCATGTTGCTGTATTGTCAATACAGCTTAACTCAGAGTCCGTTAGCTGTTGGGGTCAGAGAACCTTGGACGTGATGCTTGGAGGTCACATGTGGTTTTGGGCTGTTGCCAGTGCTGAAAGGGCTTCAAGAGGCTGAGGGGAAGGTGAGCTCTTTCAGGAGGAATATGAAGTTTATTTCTGGTCACTGCCAGGATAGAAGTTCCTGGTGGGAGGAGGAGGTCGGTGGTTTATGTTACTGGGACCGCATTGCCTCCACAGCCACAACTTTTCCTGGTGTCGAGCCTGCTACAATAGCAGTTGTGGGCCCTTGGTATGAAAGGCGGTGGGAAGCAGAGTGCTCTTGTACTTTAATCACCTAATGACATTATGCCCTGTGCAGTATCAGTTTGTCAAAGTAAGTGGGGCACTACACAAAATTAAATCATTTGATACACTCCATCCTTCCAGCAAATGTAATAAGAACATCCTTGCCGACCTCTCCCAGTGACATTCAGCAGGAGAAAACTTGTCTCACAGTGTATGACCCAATGTTCTGGAAACGAACATAAAGATAATTCCTTCTTGTTGTATGGTATTGTTAGATAGTCTTAAATTTCAACTTGATGGTTGTCATCTCAGAGTTCAGTGGTGGATGAGTGGTTGCAAGTTACAGCTGGCCTTACAGTGAAGTTTAATGTCTGAGAGTTGGGACTCCTCAGTTTTCATCCCACAGCCATCTCTTACTTCTTGAATGACCGTCATCAACACGCTTAAACTTTCGTTGCCTCGGTTGTTTTGCTTGACAGTAGTTGCTCCTTCACAGAGGTGTAATCAGGCATGACTTGCTCTGATTCGTAAAGAGCTTTGAGATCCCCCAAAGAAGCTAGCTAGAGGGAAAAATATTAGTGGTAACAGTGACCTATAAGATTTCAGAGGAAGGAGGCTGCAAACACATTTTCATTTAGCTTTAATAATACTTCAACAATCAAAAGAAGAAGTATAGTGTTTAATATTTAAACAAAATCCCATTCACTTTCTTCTCCTGTTAAGTGAGTATTAAAGCAGGGTGGAAACTAGTTTACATATTTTTACACTAGATTATTTTATTATTAAATACTGAAATGTGCTGGAGTTGGCCACCCTCCAATGTATATGACTCAACTTACATTGCATTTTAATATTTACATGTTACGTAGTATAATATTAGACAAATGGTTGATGGTAGGGAATTTTAAAAGGATGCACTTTTATTAAATAACACGTTGTGTTCATGCTATGAAAATAAGTGATATTCATTTGCTGATCGATAGCAGAAGGGACAGAAATATACAGGGTTTGGAGCGTAACTAACTGTTATTCAGGATGCAGTAATCCAGGTGTCTGGTCTTGAAAATGCGTGGTATAGTTAGTGCCGTGAGATGGATGCCCGAGATTCTCCAGAGAGTGAAGAGCACAGGACCTTCCTGTCTGTTTGTTATAAATTTAGGCAGCCTCAAAAATGTATGTGAATTCTTTTCTTGCATATTCAATAAAATAGAATCCAATCAATCTTCTTAAATCAATAGGGTTTTCAGACCTATAGCAGTGGTAAACCTAGTTTGAGATAAGGCGATAATTTTCAGATGAGTTATGAAACTCCTTGCCACAAAATATTGTTCGCGAGCATTCTTTGGAGAAAAGTCTTCTTGAGATAAACAGAAAGATACCAGGTTCTTTTTACTTAAAACATAGTTTCATCTGCCAAAAACCTCTCAGTGCAACATCAGTATTTTGGGGAACGCTTTGTTACGTTCCTAGGGGTTTTACTGGGCATTTGCTGCTGGCTGTTGTCAGAGGCAGGATGGGTTAAAGGGAGCTTTGGTCTTCCTTTCTTCTGTGAATTTGGCCTTAAATGGCCGTGTTTTCTTCATTGTGGTATTTCTATCATTCATGAAGTCAGTTATACCTGGGAGATTTCAAACATATTCCGAACATAATTGAGGAAACAGATACAGTTTCTGTTTGACTCTGGAAACAGCAGCACTGGGATAACCATTTGCATCACACCCACCGTAAAAATTCAAATAATTTCAGACACGAGGTTGTAGTTTTGGTCAGTCTAAATGAGATTGTGTTAGGATTTTCTGTCGGAAGAAGTGAAATTATTTTACAATTTTTTTAAGTGCTCATTTTTAGCTTTCCCAGGGCACATTTCAAACTTGTCAGTAACACCTACATGCCATATCCCTAATAGCACAGCATTCCCATGTTTAGTTAAATCTAAGGGTGGTGTTTTTTCAGGGAACATGATACATTTGCTCTACTTTTTCTCAATGCTAAGATCTGTGATCGGCTGCCCGCTGCATGTGTATCAGTGCTTGCTGTGGGATAGAGGCAAATATGATTATTTCCCAGTCAGTTGGCTGAGATGTCGTGTGTACAATCTATAACATCACTTTAAAAAAAATGAAAATACTGCTTTAGCTTAAAGCAGTAACAGCCTGTAGGGTGGATTGGGAAACTTACTTGGTATTTCACTTGATTTTTTATTTTTTTTTCTTTCCCAAAGAAATTCCTAAATTTCCTTTAATTTACATTTGTTGACCAGGAAATCTACAGAGTCAATCTCTCTTGTAAATAATGACCATAAAAGCTCTGTAGCTCTGGCGTGTGCTGGTTTGTACTTAAGACTTTTTAAACTCTTGGCAGTGGATAAAAAAATTTCTGTTAGCATGAGAAATATAACAGAAAAGCTCATTTAGACCAATAAGTTGCTGCTGCTTAGAGCTGGCTGTGTTATGAGACCTGGCTTTTTTGTCATTATTAAATGGCTAGGTCCCATCTAAACCTCATTCAATTCACTGGGAAAATTGCCAGTAGCATCAGCTGAAGTTGAACTATGCCCTTAGAGAGGATGTAAACCTCAGCAATGCTGATGAACTTTGTGCTGCTTTGGTTAAGTTATTTTGTCATACTTAATACTCTGTTTATAAATGAGGAATAAACATTATCTGTTTGCTGAAGACATGAGCAGTATTTGTTGTAGATTATCTTCCTCACTAGAAGCCAGTGATGATGATAATCCAGTGACCTGTTGACTGTGAATCTATTTAGGAAAAATAAGTATAAAAAAAATATTACTATTCTTTCCTAAGCCATGTGTAACAGGCACCTTGTTACTATGAGGCTTTTTTAAGTTCTAGTGGAGGAAGGCTTAAAATTTGGAGTTTGAAACGCTGTAGGTTCTTTCCAAGCTGATGACCGTTAAGTCTCACAAAGCAACAAAATCATTGCATCTTCTGCAATTTGCCGGTGCCCAAAATGGGCAATATATTTCACAACAGCACTGAAAAGGGGATGCATGTATATTTGAATTTGAAGCAAAAGCACTTTGCATTTATTTGATCATCTCTTTCCAGTAGATATTACTACAACAAATGGAGGCAATTATATAGAGTTTCAACTGAGAGAAGAATAATTTATTCAGAAGATAATTTCTCTAGCCAAACAGTTCCTAAATAATCGATTAAATTATATTAGGCTTACGGTACTAATTTTCTGTGCACCAGGGTCTCTGAATCAGTCTGTATGTATGCATCGCACACTGAGACCTGCGTGCACTTCTCCTTCGTTCTAAAATTGATGAATGAAATAGTTATCCTGCTGAACTCTTAATTTTCCTGTGGTGGTATTCTTCAGCACACGTTAAGTTTAAGAACATGTGGTTAAAGAGCTGCACAGCATGTGAAAATGCTCAGGGGAGTAAAGATGCCTGTTAGTAAATGAATGCATTTATTAGAGCTGTAGGAGTAGCATGGAAGCACTTCTGTGATAAAATACTCAAGCAGTTGAGTCTACTGATTCATCTGTCTCCAAAAGGTTGTGTTAATCAGTGATTGTTTTGTAACGTTTTTTTAAAAAGGCTAGATTTATTGCTGTTAGCTGTCTATTGCATATCGTTGCCAGTATTTCAAGAAAATACAAATGTGTGGAGTCCATTTTTAAGGAACCATCCTACAGGTGCCCAGGACAGTTTTAAGTAGCAATATTAAAGAAAATTTTTAATTGTAAATATGAAAAGAGGTAAAGATGAAAGTAGAGTTCCAAAATGTTTTTCAGCTCAGATGTAAGAATGCAATCTGTACACAGGATGGAATACTAAATGAAAGACTGTTTGTTTCCATATATTAAAATACATTTAAATCTTTGAAAATGGCACACGTACAAAAAGAAACTTGGACATTTTCAAGAAATTTTTCATGATTTGAGGTATGAAGGTGAAGGAAAACCAGACTGTAACAAGCATTGTCGGAAGATCTTTAATTGCATCAGTGTTATGTCTTGGGAGTAATATATGTACAAATGTACGCTTTGTAGCAGTACTACAGCATGTTTGCTCCTGAAGTGTGTAAAGAATAATGCACAGCATGCAACTGAACACAACCATGTTCATCTGTAACACATAAATACATAGAATGCTGGTGCTGGTGGGCATGTGAAGTATGACAGCAGCTAGGAAGCCGTTAGGAGATAAGCTTGAAATACGCTTGAATTATAGTATATTGTCTTTGTAAAAGACTTCTGAAGACTTCATTGACATCAGTGGCTTTTGAAGAAATTTCACGTCTCAGGAGAGATCAGTGGACTTGAAAAAAAGTAAAATTAAAAAACCTAAGAAACTGTCATATCCTGTTAAACTCATAAGGGCAATGAAATTTGGAATTTAGGTTGAACCCCCTTCAGTTTAACCCCCTTGTAATAATCAGAGTCCCCTTAGAGTCACAGCACTTTACCCATCTAATAAAGCTTCCTAATCCAGCTCCTGTGTCCTGGATGTAATTAATTAGATGCCAAAAATGCTCATAAATTTCACATTTATGTAAGTTACAGTTTATCAGTGGTTTAGTGTAAGTTGTGACTAGAATACTGGATTCCAGGTGTTTCTGGGAAGTTGCTATCAATGCCTTATTTATTTATGAAAAGAAAAAAATGACAACAAAAATAATCCCCATGATGTTATCTTAACTAGCTTTTTTATTTACGTATCAGCTGTTTACTCTTAGCAGTATCGCGTGTTGGAAAGTTATTTTGTGTGACTGATGTTCTAATGACTGTTTTGTAATGTCCTTTTGGAGCTGTGGTTGTAACCGTTTTTCTCTTTAGTTTTCTTTTTTGCTTTTTTTCCCCTCTTTTCCTTCAGTTTTGCTTTTGTTTCTCATACTGCAAATGTGAACTGACAAGAAGACTGTAATAGGACTCCAAAACATACCTTGAACGCACATTGTTAACCGAATTACAATCGCTGATGTCATTTACACGTGTTGCCTTTCAAAGGATGAACATGTTCATTTAATTTGCTTTTTAAATATCCATAACAGTGTCCCAAAGCATTTTAATAAAACAGAAACAGTTAATTATTGCCGAATAAGGATATCCAAATATAGTGGTCTGCAGCTTGCATTTAAATATATCTGACAGCACTTCTCTCTTCATGAGAAAATTGTGTAAATTGCCCGTTATTATAATTTTTAATAAATAAGTCTTATCTTGACTCTGTTTCTCTCTTTCTTTCCCACCCCTCTGCAATACTGTTCAACAACCATACTTTCAGTGGGACCATTTCTATTACAGAGTGATTGAGCTCTGATTTACACATCAATTACCCAACTTCATGGAGATTTTCATGCTCCCCTAGCTGACATCAATGAAGCATAACTGCGTAAGCGCTTTATTTCATCCCAGTTTTTGATAACTCAGGCTGATAACTAATCATATCGAAAGACAATGTGCTATGATACAGGAAACAATAAATGCTCCCCTTTGAAACCTCATCTATTCTTTATACGCTTACTATTCAGGAGCTTATCTCTGTCATCCATTCCCCTAGAATCGTTCTTTCCAAATTCACGTTAAGGAAAGGTTTGGGGCTACATAATACCAAAAAGAGGAGAAAATTGAGTGAAAATAACATTTTCTAGGTACTGGAAGAGGGGGGAAATAACTAAAAAGAATGAAGAATATGACAAATATAAACCAGACCCTTAGCCTTCTAGCTGAAATTTCCATAAATTGCCCAGGGGGTCTCTTGGGTGTTATTTTGTTCGGAGGCTTTAATCTTCTGTATTCTCTATCAAATGTGCTACAGGAATGGCATTGTTTTTAATGCAAATTGTTAAGAGATTTAACTCATGTGGATAGATAAGCAGTGACCATCTCGAGTGTTTCTCTACCGAACTGTTGAACATCAAAGACAGAATATTCTATATTTTAAAATAAATCATTTATCTTGAAGTGCAGTGATAGATAAGTTCTGTGCTAGATACTTTCAGTAACTATTCATGCTATGAAGAAGACGACAACATTTAAGTAAATGTTAAATATGAAAGACAGTGAGAAGTTGTAAAGCTTTTCTATCGTGGCTTGGTTGGTCTCTGTCAAGTAGTATAATTACCAGGACAAAGATGCAAGTTCAATGGTCATAAACAGAGAAAGAGGAATTTTGCTGTTTGAAGTGTGGTACTTCTTATGATGTTTATCCTTAAGTGAAACAAAGACTTCAGATGAGCAGGGAAGATATGTTAAGTTGGTCATATTTCTGCTTAAAGATCAGGTTTTGAAATTCCTCTCATTTACTGAATACATTTTAAGACCTGCAATGAAATTCAAGACCTGAGGCTGCCTTCCTCCCCCTTCCCCCATCCCCCTGCCCTGGAATAAATGTATTGAAATACCAGTGTAAACTGGCAAAATCTGGACATGCCAAGGAAGCCTGTTCTTCCCTTGTACAATATTGTGGTACTCTGCTTTTACATGAAATCAATGAAATTATAGTGAGATAAATCTGGAGTTATGTAGAAGTGAATTCCCATTGTAATGTATTTGATAGAGTAGCCTTTTATCTAATTTAATTATCAGGTGAAATGCTTTTTGCTTTACATTTTTACTTGGAAAAACAAGTATGCATTTTAAGCATGAGAATATTCTCATAGACCTGAGTTGGATTTCTCATTTAAGTCCAATATGTTCATGAGTGAGTGTTGATTTAGGATGGTGAATACCTTGTGCACGCTTATGAGTTGGTTTTCGAGGAAGCCCAGTTCCTGAGGTTACTTCACCAACTTCCTGAGTGCTCGTGGCAGCGCAACGATTCTGCCCCAAAGGCAGAAATATGAAGAAATAACCTTGGGAAAGGACTTTCAGTTCTCAAATTTATATCACTTTTATATCCACTGTGTCTTAGTTTAGAAGCTGGTGTGTGTTTCTTTTTTCCACAAATGACAAAGATTTTGATTTGAGAACTTCTTTCATCATTTAAGGCATATCCGTTATTTTAAGGAGGGTGGAACTAGTACGGGCGGGTATTTGATTTACTCATAGCGTGCGTTTTGTCAATTCGGACATGTTATTGAGAACAGCAACTATTTTTTCCCTAAGTCATGGATAAACACTGTTTTTCTTGAGGGTTGTTAGTTTATCCTTGTGGATGTAGTCAGTAGCTACTGTAAAGCCTCTCTGCTCCAGCTTTTTTACTGATTCTTTCCCTATTGGGTTTTTGCTGTTGTGAGTGAATCAACAAAGCAGTGTTGTGGTCTCATTCATGAATCTTCTGCAACATTAGGTGTTCATTTTTTTTCTCTTCTACCTTTACTTCATATCACAGTGACTGTTCCTTCAAAATTCTCTGGTTTGACTCCTTTCTTCTACTCTTTCTCCTGTCTGTCAGACTCTTGTCTGCCTTGCCTAGTCTTCTGCGCTTTAGGAGACTACTTCTGTGGCTTTAGTTAGGACATCTTTGAAAATAAACCCCAAACGCTAAGTCTGAGCCTTTAGCTGTTGGGCTTATTTCCTCAGCTTTCCTTTAACTCTTTCCTCTAACCTCTTGCTCTGTTGCAGTCTGTCCTAAAAGGTTTTTTTCTTTTCCCTCCGGATCTTTTGCACCGCATCCTCTCACTTTCAGCACTGATGATTGCGTTGTCCTTTCTAATACCCCAAAGTTTATTCTTCTAGTTCTCCTTTTTGTAGACAATGCATATCTGACTCCCATCTCATATAGCCGGATCTGCACTTTTAGCTTCCCAATCCAAAACCCATCTGCTCACCTCTATTTTTTGCCTTGATATAACCTCCTCCTGCCTCAGCCACCTTCTGCGCTTGATCCGAGTTGTCCCTACAGCCACGGTGGGTGTGAAGGGTGCAGCTCCACAGGCCTCGCCGACACTCTGCAGATTCACACAGGCCGAGCACCTGGCCTGTCACAGTGCATCGGGTCACCCCTGTCCCTGAGGGGGTCCGTAGCTGGGAAGAATGACAAATGGATGTATGCTGGTCTGATTTTAAAGGATTAAGTATCAAATGCTGTTATTCAAAATGCATTTGCAGCCTGCCTCGATGTTAAACACAGCAAAACAATAATACGGTTGTGGTTACTATTCTTTCTGCTGCATCTAGCGTGCTGGTAATTTGTAGATCAGTGGTCTCATGTGCTCTCGTAGCATTCGTACTGCTCACCATTCCTGATCTTCTCAGATTTATGTACAGGCTTCCCCATGCAAATTCAATTATTAATCTAATAAGTGGTAACAAAACAATAAAGCTCGTGTATTTAAGCTACCTTGTCACGTAATAGCTGTGTCTAGGGAACTGGCCCTCTTGGATACAGTGAGTATCATGGCCTGCAGCTGTTTTCTTCTAAATCTCTTCTTTTAAAATGCTTGCAAAAGTCTGTATTTGTGATTCCCAATGTTCCTGGCTTTAGAGGAGCTGTGAAGTATTTCTCATACTAATGAGACAGACTGAACTCTGGTGTTCCTCATGGTATCTGACTACAGTTTTCACCGACACCTTCACCACTAATCACATATCTGTACTTCACAGAACATTAGTTAAGCTGAGTATTAAACATAAGTCCCAGAGATTGCATTGTGGCCGCATTAAGAGTTTCTGGAGAGCATCCCATTAGGTTCTCAGTGCACTGCAGCCTTAAGATCTAATCAGCATTCCTCTTTTGGATTACAAAGAGGAACCCAAAGAAGTTGTTATCCTAATCTATGTATGATCTTATAATATTTGACTTTCCGTAGCCGCAATCAACGCCCTGTCGAGCATTCCCATAGCAAAAGTACATTTGCAGAGAAATACGCCAAGTAATTGACCTGACAGGATGAGCAAGCACTTCCTTTTCAATAGATGCTTCGTACACTTAAGGCTGTGATGTGACTTTGTGAGTGGGTTCAAAACGAACCTTTAATTTTTATTTTTTCTTTTTTTTTTTCCTCACAAGAGAATACATGAGAGGGAGACTTGGATTGATGCAGAGGTAGCAGTTCACTTTATGGTTTTGCTTGTGTTGTAAAATGGGTGCTCACAGTTTGGTAGTCTGTAAACATCATTGGGATCCACGGCATGAGATGCGCCTTTGTGCTCACATCTTGGGTGCACGGAATAGATACCTTTCATAACCACATGCTCTTCAGTATGTTATATCGGAAAACACGGATTTTTCAACCTTTTGCTGTTAACACTGTAAATACTGCCTTAGCATAAGTTAATGTCTTTTAAAATGATGATGTCACTTTGAGTTACTGCTGTTTTCATAATTTTTGAATTTGTGGTTTTGTAATGTGTCACAAAACATATCTAAAGAGTCTTAAAGCCTTTGCTGCTTTTTCTCAGATAGGATATGGCATAATGCCTCACTTGGTTCCCTAAATACTTTCCATGTTTGAGACCAGAGCCAGCTTTTAGATAACAAAGTGCTGGAACCTCACATGAAGGGTGAGATCTGTTCTGTGCTGTAAGCTGCAATTCTGTGATCTGTGTATTCAGTGGCCAGATACAGTTGGACTTGAATGGGCCCAGGATTTCACCCTGAAACTCCAAGCCAAGGTTGCCATTGGGAAGCTGTAAAACATAGCTCTGGCTTTCGTGAATAATTCTTTCTGAAGTGAATGCTGGCAGTGCCTGGGATAGGACTGCTCCCATAAGCAAAGGTTACTTATGCAGGATATAAAATCCTGCTTACACTAGATCCACTCTGCTGGCATCGAGACTGGGCTCATAACTTCATAATGATCTGATCTTGCTGCGAGAGTCACACAATCTTTGGCTCAAACTGCCAAAGAAATCCCTGGAAAGATCTTCCATGAAAGCGGTGAATGCAGTGTGTTCCTGCTGCTCCTGGGCTGGATTATTCCTGGGCTAAACCAAGCCCCTGCTCCAGAAGAGTTGTGGGGACAGATGGGGCGAACCTTGTCCTCATCTTCGTGTACCAATTTGGGAAAAGTTTGCTACTCACTTAGCCACATACCAGTGGATTTTAATCTCGATTTAGGACATGGAAAGGGAGACTTGTACCCCCCCCCTTCACCTTTTAGTGAGTACGTCGCTTGTGGTTTGCAGTATTGTGTCAGCAATGTGATCACGTATAGTACAGTAAAGTGGCTGTTGCTCACAAGGGTTTCCATTCCGTCTCCCTCAGGAAACCAGCAAATAGTGCTACAGCTTCTGCAAAAATGCCGAGAATGATTATAACAATGTTCTGGAGCTTGATGTTGGTGCCAGTGATGTCACTACGTCAGGAGGTGTTATAAATAAATAAATAAAATGTGACAGCTTTTCATTCTAACTTGTAAAAGGAAAATGCGGATGGAAATCCTTCACCTCAGCCTGTGTAGGTGGCTTTGTGTTCCACTTCCAAGCCATACTCAAGCCTTACTCAATCCAAGCCTGAGTGATCTTGAGTTGCTTAAACCAATTATTAATTCCAATATTTTATTTAGAGATCTCATTGTGATGTTAGTTTTTCTATTTTTTTTCTTTCCTTCCTTGTACAAAAACAAGTCTATGAGTGTAAGGATACATGGAGTCATCAGGCAACAGACATACGCTTTCCTGTGCTCTCTGCAGGGCTTGCAGGTTCAAATACAACCTGCCTGAATCATAAGAACTTTAATTGAGTAGATAAAGAGGTCCTCATAATTATAAACTGCAGTAGGTATAACAAGAGGCTAAATACATAGCTGTGGTTTTAATTAGCTGGTGCTTCAAATTAGTAATTGTGGTTTCACTCAGAAATCAGTGACTTTATACACTGTTAAAGCCTCATCACTGTGCAGTTCATTCCTCATTATATCTCTCGGTGTGAAGCTTTCAATACAACATCATGCTGAGCTAAAAAGGCAAAAGTTGTAGATATTTGGTTATCTTCCAAATGCAGTGGAGCTCTATGGAGATTTAATTCATCTGACTAGAGATAGCAGAATTAACTGTTCTTTGTTACATACATGATGTGTATGTTTGTATGTATGCACCCCCTACATGGAGGGTGTGCATGGATGTGTGCGTGCATGCCCAGAATCTATCAGGGAAATACTGCTTGCAACAGATAACATCACTGCATATACTGAATCTGCTATTCAAATTGTCGTCTGGAATTTGGTAGCTAATTAACTGACACAAAGCAGAGCCAAAAGCCTCATAACAAATCAAATATCGGCTGAAAGCACAGAAGTGTCCCTTAATGCTTGTCACATGAGAGGTTGTCAGTGCAAGTTGAAGCATGCATCTTTTCCTTTCCTATTTTTCCCCCCTCCTTCAGGGTTTTAATTATATCTTTTCCCTCAGAGGAGCAGGAGGTAGTTTGCAAAGCCAAGAGACCAAAGTACTTCAGTGCTATTCAGAGGAAAGTGAATGTGGTCTCTCAGCTTGTCATCTAGGTCTGGCAGGTGCACAAAGTAAGCTGACATACAGATAAGTGCCACTCGCCATTGCTACGCTGAGGCGCTAGATCCTTTTCTCTTTGTTTGTGTGTAGAATTATCTGATACTGGAATCAACTATCCTAAAGTCTCTTCTGGGAGCCTGCTACAAAAGCACTTTTTAAAATCCCCTTGACACCTACGATGAAGCCGTACATAAATTTTAACAAGTACATGGGATAGAATTAGGTGGTCTAAATCATGAGGCTGAACTGGAGCACTGGCATGGATGGAGACAAGTGTTGCACAGTTAAATGGTTTTGAAGATGTTGCTGTGCTTCCCTTGACTTCCCATTTGCTTTCTGTGCACACGCACGTTCTTTGTGGGCACACATGCGTGCATTTTTGTGTGTGCGTGCGCATGTATTTTACAGACTGTTCGTACAAATCTGTCAAAATGTCTTTTATTCTTCTGTGTAATGCTCTGTTAATTTGAAAAGAACATCTTTGTTTTCTTTTTAGGAGTGTACTGACTGTCCTGCCCAATTTCATATAGTATTATGATTCCAAATTTACATTTGGGAAAATTAGTCAGTGGCTGTTTCTTTCTTTCAGGATTGTCCTCAGGAGTTGCATTGTTTCTGATGTTTTGCCACTCTTACTGATAGTAATGAACGTGTAACTAAATTATGGGGAAAATAATGTTCTGTCTTTTTTCCTTTCTCTTCTTTAGTCACTATGAGCAAGATCGGAGTGCACTTAAGCGGAAAGAATGGGAGAGAAGAAACCAGGAAGTCCAGCAAGATGAAGATCTGTTTGCTTCAGGTTTTAACCTCTTTGGGGAACCCTACAAGGTAAATTGCATTGTTATGCTTCACATTTTCAGAATATCTTTTACCTGACTGCATTTTACAAATACAAATAAAGCTTCTCATCAGCCACAAGAAAGGAAAGTATTGCATATGCCATGTATTCATACTCTTGCATACACTGATTATCCAAATCAGCATATGGCAGCAGAGCAAGCTGAATGTTATGCCGAACATTGCATGCTAGCATTGACAGAATCAGGAATTTTCGTGGCAATCCACTTCAATATTTCTTCCACTAAACATACAGCAGAATCCTGCAATAGAAGTATGTGCAGCTGATATCTCTACAAGTGGGTTTGTACCTACAAAGCTAGCACTTAGTCCTTTTATTTTCAAGAAGAAAATATACCTGAGTTGTTAAAACCAATGTCCTTTCTATAGATAATGAGTTCATAGGTTTTCTTGTGCAATCATAACCATCCAAAGAAGTCTTTTGGGAGACTGAATCTTTGGGGAGCATAACAAGGCTATGAAAGGGAGTTATCACAAGTCTTATTCTCTCTAAGGAGCTTTGCTGCCTGAGATTTTAATCACCAAAGGATGTCCCCCTTTATGATTTCTGCTGCTTTGATTTTCAGTTAGACATTCCCTGAAGAATTCATCAGAATGTTAATTTCCATATCTCTTTCTCCTCCCAATCACTGACATCCATTGAAAGGCCACCACTTCATCTTTCCGTTTTACGTTGTTAGCAGCTGTAGGGAGGATGAGGACTCTTTGAAAATCACCCAACAAGGAGGAGGATAGACTGGCGTTATTATCAAATAATGTGTAATAATTATAGACTGGGAGACTGTGATGGATACACTTGACCCTTAGCTGTTCTTTGGTTCAGACTGACTAAGGAACAATAGACCTCATGTCATTGGGGTGAACATGCGAGCTGGACAAGGGAGTGAAGGTATCTTGAAAAATATTTTGAAAGGTGCTTTGAAACCCAGAAGTGCAAGATAACCAAAGTGCAGAACAAAATATCAGAGCTAAAATGAAGACATATATCTTGTCTATACTGTTGACTAGCAGCCAACTACCTCACCCTATACATATTACCATCAGGATAGGCCCAATTTGAGCTCTTCCTGAATTGCAGCTGGACAGCATGCCAGGTAACTTTCCCCTTGAGCAGAGACGCCTCTCAAGGGTAGAGATTCCTTACCTGAGACTAAGAGATCCGTCACTCTTGACAGATCCTCAGTAAGTGACTGATAGCATGCTGAATTAATACAATGAAACATTGCTAATCCGTGTAGCTACTCAATATTATTGTAAATATTGTATGGATAATTCCATCAGACATAAACCACTGACCAAGTCTGAGACTAAGGTTGATCTAGCCTCCAAAAGAAGTTTATAAAGCAAGGGGGTCCACTCTGAACCTCGTGATTCAACAGAAGGGTCCTCCATACTCTCTGCATCTCTGGTCTGTGTATGACTCATTCTAACTGGATTCTAACTCAATTTTGAACAAAAATTAACTGAAGAAAATCAATTTATTGTAAATTATTATTCCCATAAATAAAGGTGCTAAACTGTGGTCCAGTGCAGAAATAGTGCTTTCATTAGATATTTATGAAGACAAAACAAAATGACCCCACAAACAAACTGTCCTAGTGCATAGTCCTTATTTGACTAAGTCTGTGTCACAGATGAGTAGAATGCACCTCACTCAAAAGAGAAAAGCAGCAATATATTTTATTGAGGTAAAATAATAATTTGACAAAGTCCAATAAGTCTGATGGAACTTAACACAGTTTAACAGTGGTTTGATATGGTTCAATAAGATGTCAAGGTTCACCTTATTAATTACTGCACCGAAGAAACATACAAAGGAAAATTAAGTTAGAATCCAGTTACAATGAGTCACGCAGAGACCAGAGATGCAAAGAGTAAGGAGGACCCTCCTTGTTGAGTCATGAGGTTCAGAGTGGACACCCTTGCTTTCTAAACTGCTTCTGGAGCATAGGTGTGGCTGGATCCAATCTTAGTCTCAGACTTAGTCAACAGTTTGTCTAATGGAATTATCCATACAACTTCCTGCAGGTCATGCGAATGTTTTTGTTCATGTAAGCAGTCATTTGGATTTCTGTAGGTAGACCAATATGCAAATCATTGCAAAATTTTGTATCAGGAACTCAAATCACGCCCCCACAATATCTACTATACCAGAAGAATGATAATACCTGATTTTTACATCTGTTTAGTGTGCATTTATTTGCAAAAGATAAAAATTAAGAGGAAATTGCATGCAAAAAATAGTTACATCTGTCTTAAATTTGCAAAACAAAGAGAATCAAGACTGAATAGGCAAGGTAGGTCTTGTCTATATTTTACACTGGGAGGGAGGGACAAAGTGATAGGCTGGTGTTTCCTGTGTAAGTTCTGCATGGCTAAGAACCAGCCACAGTACAGTTTCCTGGGAACTAAGGAAAGCTGGTTCTAACTCTTAGTGGATGTGTGGTGACTTGTATTCTTTAGCAAGTACAAAACTAAATTCAGGGGTTTGTTCATGTGTATTCTAAAATAAAATGAAGAGGCAAAGAGGAGAGAACAAATGTGCTGCATGTTCAGTTTGAATTCCTTTTCGATTTTGAGATGAACAGATGTTTCTGTGGGGATGAGACTCAAGGCCTTGTGCGCACAACAAGCTGCACCCATCTTGTCTCTTCTGGTTGCTCTCAGTGGGAGCAGAATGAGATAGAAACACTGCTCAGCAAAGTCAGCTGTTGCAGCCTGTGATGGGCACAAGGTCCACAACCTTAGCTGGGCTAGCTCTACTAATGAGCATCAACTCAAGACGTGGCTGGTACGTTTCTGAGAGATCTGGGGGTACAAGGTAAGATGGAGACTACAGTGACAGAGGGAAGGTTGTGAATATCAGGTCTCAGGAAACAGAAAACATTTCTTCCTTTCTTTTATTTCCAGACCTTGTTTATTGTCCTCACTTGTTTATTATTCCTTCCTCATTTGATTCAGTAGTAACCCAGGGAAGGGACTGTTGGGGTAGGGAATACCACCACTGCTGGTTTAATGTTTTAAAGGCTGAACAACTGACGGCTGGTTTATGATCACTCTAAAGTTGGGGATAAAAAGTTGAGGTTAAAGCTTGGCCAAAGAAAGGAGCACAAATTTTCTCATGGAGCTTACTGCCATTGTGTATCACAATACATGTGGAGTATCTGCTTCCATCTATCATCTCTTTGCTCTAGCTGTTACAGCATCTTTCTATCCCTCTGTCAAATCATAGGTGATCACTGTAGTTTTGAATAAGTGCATGTGTCTACACTAGTTCTTTGTAGTATATGTATATGTACACATACATGAAAAGAGGTATTTATTTCTTTGAGTGTATGAAATACATTTGTACATGCTTATTAGAAGATAAAAACATTCTTTTGACTCTGCTGTCTCACGTGAGGAAACCGCACCTTTGGCAACATGATGACATCCAGCATTATTTTGGGAAGGTCGGGCAGTAAGGGCTGTGCTGCCCTTCAGTGCAACTGGGTTCCAGGTCTTGCCTTCAAACTCTGGTGCAACCTGCTAATGCTTGATTTTTTAGAAGTGATCAGAGAAGAGCCTGCAGTGTTATGACAACAGACATTTGAAAAATGTCAGAGTTTTCCTGAGAGAAGCTGCAATTTTACTACCAAATTGTTGATACCTTTTAATGTTTTGAGTTAGTAAAGAGTTTCAGAGATGACTATTTTGGAGAAAACAGTAGGAGTAATTTTTTTACTTTTCAAAAGAATTACCTCAGAAGAGTTCAGCTTGAGAAAGAGAACCCAATGGGCAGCATTTCCATTGGGGAACCTTTGGTGAATGTTAAATCATTTATCTTTTTCAGGTAAAGCCCCTCCACGCTATTCAAGCTTAGCATAAAAAAGATCTCAGCTTCTAATCCATAGAAGTTAGTTTAACTATGAGGCATGAGAAATGAATGAATTATGAAACCTCAAGTTTCATACAAATCTTCACAAAACCCTTGTAAATTTGGCCTATAAGTTTGAGTCATTAGTTCTTTTCTTTGTAAAACTATAATGCAGTAGCTAGCTAACAAATTAGTCTTCCGATAGGATTCTATTGCAGATCTTTTTTGAAAGCAACAGAAGCAAATGTAAGAAGGTGTACATTTCCTAAATTAACAAGAGCCTAGAATGAGGGGGAAGGCTACTAGCCATGAGTCACAAACTAGACATACAATTTATGCCTTGGAATACTCAGAAAATGCCACATTTCCTTGATAGCGGCAAAATTGTGATTCAACATGCTGTTCAGAAAATAAGATGTCCATTTCCTTTAAGAAATCAGCCAATTATCCAGAATACAAAGGTAGAAATTGCCCCAATCTGGAAGTAACAGAGAGCAACCAGAAATTACGACTGGATTTTGTGTTTGTCTTGCTAATATCCAGGTTTATCAAGAATGCTTGTCGTGAGAGCCCTGAATTTGTTGAGGAAATAAAATACAAACATTAATGTTTTGCTTTATGTTTTAAATGTGGGTAGTACACTGTGCTGCACACCTGAGCTTCTTCAGGTTGTGGTGCGCAGATCTGGTCTTAGCTGCGTGCTCTAGTTTTGTTGAAACATAAGCCAAATGACCACTTGCATTCGCTATGTGGTTTTGCTTTGCAGTCTGGTCCAAAGGCCATTGAAGAGAGTAATAATCCTTCCATTGACTTCAATAACTATTGGATGTGAGCTTTAGTGCCCTTAAAATATGCTAAGGATGTTTAAATTAATTTAATCTCCCTGCTTTTCAGGAAATATATTTTTTATTAATGCTCGCAGTAAATGGCTACAAATAATAATAACTAACATTTATACAGTGTCTTTTATCCCCAGGATGTGAAAATTCTGCATAAACCAGAGTTAATATCAAGCAAAATTATATTTATCATTATGTGACATGTAAAAGAAAATAAATTGAGAGAATCGGATACCTCCAACACAGAAATGATTGAAAGGCTCTTTATTCAAATTAAGATATTGATTCCCTCTGTGAGGATCTAGACAAGAGCCGTTTAATGTGCTGTGATGTTGAAGTGTTACAGTGATGATATGTTGTCAGTACTTTTTTCTTTTTTTTAACTTTTGCTTTCTGGAAAGTAAGCTAAACACACCCTGGAAGCGTAGCTCAACCATAGGTGAAGGCTGGCAGTCAGGCTTTTTTTGGTAGTTGGCTGTTTCCCATGTGCTATCCCATAAGGAGTTAAAGTGTTTGGGGAAGGAGGAAACAGAACAAGTATGAAAGTGTTTAGACTTCGCATCATAATTCCTGCTGGGCCCTTAAGCACAATGGAATCTCCTTGTTTTAAATTTGGGGGTTGAACAGAGAGCGCCTGGTTTTGGCTGCTGCCCAAACAGCTCATTGTGCAACTCAGTTGAAGGAGACTGCTCATATACAAAGAGCTTATTCTTGGCTTAGCTAGAATATAATTTTTGCCACTAAAATGACCAACCTAGGGACTTAGTGAATAAAAGTGATTCGTGGTTCTCCACAATTGGGATTATTAACTGTGTCAGTTAGGAGCACTGGCAGAATGTATATAGATGAGAACAACATTGAACAGTTAATTTTTAAATCACTACCTCAGTGTAGTGGTAATATATGTTACAATCCTTGAGAATGAGCAAAAGGAAATTTGCATTTATTATCTTCTTTTTCAACGTTTTTTATGGCATGTGCAGTACTAGGCGGGGGCGGGGGTGTGTGTGTGGAATCTTTCTGCGATTTTCTTCTTGTCTCCTGACTAGTTCAGCAGTGGGTAATATAAGCCGATATTTCAGAAGAAATCCATGCATGGACTTTTTCATCACTCAAACTTCTGTTTAGTACTCGAGGAAAATGGGATCAGTGGCATGGTAGGATCCCTTGTCGAGGAAAGGAGTGTGACACTCTCTCTAACGGAGCACAAGCTCATAGTGCCGCCTTTCCCCATCTTTATGGCCTGGTGTTAAGGCATCTTTGGGCTGCGGCACTACTTGCTGAATTGAGTGAAAAAAACCCCAAACATAAGTAGAAGTGTAGTTGTCTGTATCCTGAACTATCTTAAATACACTGCAACTGTCATTTAATTCCAGACTGTAGAATTTAACCATCTGCTTGACCAGGAACTGTAGATTTTGCTTTGTTTTTATCCTTTGATTCTTGAAAAGTAATAAGCATGGGGAATAAGATGTTTAAGTTCTCTGCTGGTCGTTCCAGTGGAACATAAAGGTCAGTAAGAATGCTGGTATTTTGAGTCTCTGTGGGGTGAGTTAGAACAGGAAGAGAGAGGAAATTAGCTGCGTATTAATTATAGCTTCCAGCTTATTTGTCCAGCTTTTCACAAGTGAAAGAGAAAAGGAAAAAGTACCAAAACCACCCTACTTCATACTTCAAAAGAAAAAGTATAATAGCAGTGAAACACAGATGAGTCAGTATTTATTTAATAATTACTGGAATTCAAAGAAAAGCACAATTCACAAACACAGACAGGCCACAGACAACGGAAGAATCCCGATACTTCAGAATGTGACAATCATGTCTATTTATGTTCTATAAGAAAATATTTTTGAAAGATCTTTTATTTGAAGCTACTGTAGCATTTGAGTGGGTAGAAGCTTTTTATTTTCCGGGTTCAGATGGTAGATATCTCAGGTCAAACTGAACCCTCTCTAGAAAAGTAATTGGAGCTACACTGGAGTGAAGAGTTTGGTGTTATGTGTTTATTACCCACTACCCAGCTTCTGTTTATGGCAGGCCTATGGGTCAAGGGGCTGATAAAGCAATAACATACTTAAATAAACTGTGTGATTGCAATTCAACTGCTCAGTAGCCAGTAATTGCACGTTCATGTTTTGCATGATATGAAATGTACAAGCCCAACATCTCTGACATAAACCTAGCCTATTTTGCTCCTAACATCCATAACTGATGCAATTTAAACACTTCTCTGAGAGCATATTTAAGAAAATGGGAAGCAGTATACAAGTGTTACTCATGCAAGCCTGTTTCAAGAGATTCTTTGAACACAGTTATTGACAGGCTTTTCTTACATAACATATGCAAAGTGTAATTGAAATTAAATTAAATGTCAGCATGACACCATTAAACAGCTAACATTTGCCTCTTCTAAGACAACCATTCTGAGCAGTAACTTCATAATCAGGAACTTACTCTTTTCCTTTATTTTTTTATTTTTTAAAATATTTTAGACAAATAAAGGCGACGCCCTTGCAAACCGTGTCCAGAACACATTGGGAAATTATGATGAGATGAAGGACCTGTTAACCAACCATTCCAACCAGAGCCACCTTGTAGGAATCCCAAAGAATTCTGTTCCACAGACACCCATTGACAAAAATGAGCAGAACTTTTTCCCAGAACCAAGAAACAGGATGATCCCATCTCATATCAGCGGCCACTCATCAACATCAATGCCTCCGCCTTCTTCATTGTCATCTAATTCTACTTTGCTACACAGTCACCAGAGCAGCAGGAAGTCGAGGACAGACTGGTCGCGTGGTGGTCACAACTCTAGTGGGGCCCAGCCAAGCCAATCCAGTAGCCAGCAGAGTCGGACAAAGCATGGCTCTTCTCATGACCAGCCACAGGGCAGGTATGAAGACCTCTATAATTGTCAGAGTGAGCAGCATAAAAGTGGAGGAACTGAGGAAGCAAATTCTATGGCAGTATCTTCACATTCAAGGAGGCATAATCACTCAAAGTCAGCGGCTGGAGAACATACTTACAAAGAAAACAGTCATTCGAAGTCACCCACAGAGCTTGAGTTTGTAGGTCATGGTCCTGGATCTCCACTTCCTTCCACATCTTTGTTATCTGCAAACAATGGTCTTTCGACCCAGAATTTCCCACCAGGACTTCACTGTAAAAACAGCATGGTCCAGCAAAAGCCTACAGCATATGTCAGGCCTATGGATGGTCAGGACCAGGTACCCAATGACTCACCTGAACTGAAACCTCCGATAGAAATTGAGAGTGGATATGGAAATCAGTCCTTTGGAACGCTGCTGGAAGGAAAAGTGAACACACCTAGTTCGAAGAACAAAGTACCAAAGCTCAACATTCCTCCTGTTACTGAAGTAAGTAGTTTAAAATATCTTCTCTCTTGTACCACTTGAGTATTTCCTGCACTGAATATTTTCTTCTGGAAATATGCAGTTCCATTTCCTGGAATTATGGTCTAAAACATTCCTTTTTTCTAGAATGTGCATGACTACTTCTGGCACAGTTTGTTGTGATAGTCCCAGTAGTAATATTTAATGATGTTTTAAAAGCACCGTTTGGAATACTAACATTGCTTGTTTCCAATTAATATTAAAAGGCTAAATTTCTCTTGGATGCAATACCTTTATACCAGCTAGAAGTCTGGACCAAGAACTCTACTGTCTCAATTCGTCTGCAGTTTTCACTCTTGCATTTTCAGTTAGGAACTAGTTAGATAGTAGGATTGCTGTTTTAAACTCTTAAGGAAAAATGGCAGTGTTCAAATTTCAGTGGTACTAAGTAGTTCTATCAGTAAGAAGTTTCTTTGCAGAGTTTGCTAAATTCCCATTGCTTTTAATAGAATTAATGTGGCTTAAGTTATGAGTAATGCTTATGAAAATACGTCCCATTAAAGCTTTTATGCATTTTTAAGAGCTCTGAATATTGGGATTCAGTCCCAATCTCTGCTACCAACAGTTCAAGCTGTTGAATTTTGTATTGCTGGTCAGTACAGTAGTCCTGTGAGGACCATTTTAGTTGGTTGATATTCGTGTCCATTCCAAGCACAGATGTATAATAAGGATACCAATTGAACTATTTATACTCTGTATACTTTTTCTCTGAGTTTCTCTAAAGCAGTAACCTTTGCAACATAGGTTTATAGGGTATGTATGAGCAGAATTGCAGCATGGGTTTTTCATAGCTTTCTCTTTTCCCCAAGATATTTCCCTGCTTGGTAATATTTTTATACTAGGAATGAGGAGCGATGCATTCTTAAACCACTTTATTGCAAAAGGTCAGCTTTTTCTATTGGAATAATTGTTTCAAGCCAATAATTTGTTTGACTATTTAAAAACTTGATGTTATTTATTAACATTCCAGGCAGCAACAAAGACTGATGTGTTTTGCAGTAGAGCTTGGAATAATTTTCTGGGAACTGCATCTGAAAACAGTAAAAGGCCTATTTATATCAAGTGGAAGCTGAGGGTTGCTTGCAGATGGTGTTTTATTAGAAAATGTATTTGTTAATAAACGTAGCTTTGTACAAGATTACTTTACAGATGTTTCTGTTTATTTTTACCTTAGGTTAAAAATCTGCTGATGTAGATGGCTTCATAGTCTGTTGCAATTTGTCGCTAGCATTGTTTGGCAAGTAAATAATTGCATGCAAAGGAAATAACGATGTTGCAAAAGCAAATATATTTTTTCACTTTTGCCATCTATTAACACTATGAGTCAATAGAGGCACTTTAAAGTGCAGTATTCATACAAAGTATTTTTGGAAAGAGTGTGTACCTTTTGCAACTTGTATCAACTATTAAGAATGCATTTCTTAACTAAGAATTTTTGAGTGAAATCCTGGCACTTTTGAAATCAGTTCAGTTTTTAGCAGAGTTTTTTGGGTGCAGGATTTCACCCACGGTCTGTCTGCATAGCTCTAAGAACCTCTGATGTGAGCTGTTGTTTTTGGAAAGATCCCTAGTTACACAGATGAAAAATTACATTGTGAATTTGTTGCTGTAGCTGCTTTACTTTATATCCTGTGTAGTGAAAAGTATAGGTGTATAATTAATTTCATTTATGATCAGATAAAAGGTAAACTCTGGGCACTTTAGAAATTAATGCAGATAATCTTAAAACGGTCTGTGTTATAAGAGCGAACAATAATTTGAAAAGGGAAAGAAAATCCAAAGCTGTGTTAAGGTGATGAATAACTTTCCTTTCTGACACAGAACGCATGACAATAGCCAGAGTGGTGGATCTTTCACAGGCAAATCTCCTCCGGAGTTTAGAGGGTTGGATTTTTTTTGCCTGTGTCAGGACTGTGAACTTTGGCCCTCTGTGTTTTTCCGCAGATGTGTATCCTGAATTTGATTTACCCTGCGTTCAGCAATAAAACTCCTTCCAATCCACCGTTATAGATAACTGGTTTAGTTTAAGCTTAATCAGAACTGACAGTGCACACCTGTGAAACCCATAACCTTTTCAGAATGACTGCAGCGAGTGGCTCTGTTGTAATCTTTATACAATTGATGTGGAGGCTTATGATCCTTCGGTGGTGCTTATCAATTTATGACCCTTCCCTAGCCACCTCGAGCTGTAGTGATCTGCTTGAAACAATTTTGCTCCTGCTCCACGAGTTTCCATCCTAGCACTGTTCCAGGTGGTGGTGATCATCTTCGAACTAGCAATAAGAGCGTTACTTTTTGGGGATGCTTCTCCATAATTTGTTCTGTGGCTCTCCTGTATCTTCGAGTCGGTTTTTTTCAAGTTGTTGAGTGTACGCATAGAGGTTGCATACCAAACATTTTTCAGTCATTTGTCTCAAAGTTTTGCATGCTCTTAAGATGAGGAATTCTGTGGAGAAATAAAATTCCTAGGTGATAGTCCTGCAATAATGGCATCTATTAAGACATACAAAGTTGGAAAAGAAAAATACAGTTTTTGCTGTCTTAAGGATGGGGAGGAGAATAAGTAACCAAATATTTGAACAAGCAGATTTAAAAGATGAGTTCAGACAGATGTGGAAATATGATCTCATTTATCATGGCTTAATGGAATAGGATGTTGAGTGCCCTGGAAGCATTCTGCCATGTGTAAGGAAGTGATCAATTTTATAACATAATTGGTGTCACTTGAGGTGTTGCTCTAAGAATCTTTGCTCGTTCTCTGGGCCCAATTCTTCCCTCAGAGATGCCCATCCATCTTTCAGCTTCTCTGGAGTGGACAACGTTGTTAATGCCTTGCTGCTGGCATGTCTCCACTGTGCAATGGATTGTGGTTTTAGTGATTTCTGAGCTTGTAGAGATTCGTGGTAAGTTCAGGCAGACTTATCAGACTGGGTCAGGAGGTAGTGTTAGCCACACTTACGTACCTGTGGGCTAATCCTTGCCTCTGAGTGGATGCTGTTGGGTGATTTCCAGACCTTGACTCACCCACACAGAGCTAGTTCAGACCTGTCTGTACCATGTGTGGCCATTTCTGGTAGAGAAATAGGAACAGTAGGGCCTCTGTAGGCTTTCGGTTATGTCCCATGAGGATTTCTGTATGGTTTTGTGATCCTTTTGATTTCTTTTACCTTTCCCCTTAATTTAGCATAGTTTTCTTCTTATCAGTATTGTTTTCTAAAGGTGAAGGCCAAAAATTTTAGTGTTTGGTGCCTTGGACAAACCCCAATGTAATCACTAGCACCCAGGCTTGCCAGCCTCTGAGATTCAGAAATTGTGAAGCAAACCTCTCAGAACTGAGAGGCCATAAGGCCATCGTGTGACTTCAGGGGGAAATGCACCAGGTATCATCGCACAGAATTGATAATGGCAGCCCTGGAGCTAAAAATGATATAAAAATTGATAGAAAGCCTCAAGCTGTAAGCATTATTTCCTGTTCCTTTCTTATTAACTCTTATCTCTTCAGTCTATATTTACATACATACTTACATACCTATATATATTAATTTTGACCTTGCATTTAACATGTAGTAAATCGTGGCAAGCCTGGGACATCACAAAGAGCTTTTGTATTACGTGGAATTCCACCTAGTTAAATTGCATGATGGCAGATGATTGTTACTTACCACTCAAAGAGAACTGCCTAGTTAAACCCTATGCATTTCTGCAAAAAAGTAGAGGTTAGAGACCACAATAACAGCTGATCCTCTCGCTGCTGCACTAAAATCTAGAATCTTGATACATGTATGTATATTTAAACCTCTGTGCATCAGATGCTTACAAATTATGTCAAATCGACTAACTCAGCAGGAGATGGCTGAACGAAAGCCTGTACTTTTCAGATTGGGCTCGAACACAAATTACTGAGAGTACTGAGTAAAGCAAAGGGTTTTAAGGTCTGTGGGAACATCAGAAGATGTGTACCTTGAAAATCTCATGTGTGGTTCTCCAGAACAACACATGGATTTCCAATAAATGTTTAGGGGTGGGAAATCAAGGGCAACTGAGATAATGTTTGATTCTCAAGGCACAGTTTTTAAATCTCGCTGCAAAATTAGCCTCACGTTCCTACAAAGTAGCAAATGTTCGTGTACCAAATTTTCCCAAAAATACAAAGCTAGGAACAAATCCAAAAGGCCTACAACATCTATGTCACCACCCACTTAAGTAATAAAAAATGGAGAACTTCTATTTTCACTTTAGTTCTAGGAAAATATTTTGACGGGTTCAGTATACTGCAAAGTGATAAGCTTCTGTTACGTGTTTCAAATCATTCTGTTATCGCTGCGTGTATTGATTAGCTTAGTACTTTCTGAGCTAGCTATAAAAAAGGCTGCTCTCTTTCTGCATTAAAGAGCAAGAAAAATTGACAGGTAGATAACCGTATTGATTCAACCTAAATAGTAAATGCAAGAGGCTTATATATGACTTATAAAACACTTTATAGGAAGCAAAGCCAGTTCTTTTTTTTTAATTAAATGGAAAGTACATGTCTTTAATTAACCACCCCCACACCCTTTTGATATACATGCTACTCTAGTTGCCAACTGTAGCACATTACCATAGCTGTGGGCAAATCACTTTTTTCAGATACAAGCTTTAGCTGTCCCCGGACTTTGAGCTCTGAAGAATGAACTGAATCACGCATTAAGCTGAAATCCCTTTGCTTGGTTCATATTTCAAAAGTCTGAGGCCAAAACCAAACCCAAAGTGCAGTATTTCTTGCAGTATTACAGGTTACAGCCATATGTTTTTCATTTGTAAATGCTGTGAGAAGTAATGTTCTTGTGATACTTCTAAATGAAGACCATATGACACCACTCGACTGAAGACCTCTTATTGTGGCCTTTCTAAGGCTACTGTCCGAATGCTTGGACAATTGCTAGCAAAGCTGTTTTGCAGGGACAGCGAGAGGACAGCTTGCCTATTTTAAATCAAACACAAATAAGCATATTTAGGGCCTGATTTTGAACCACTGTGACCAATGGGAACTTTGCATTTCACATCAAACTGCAGAACAGGGCACTTAAATTTAAGTCAGCTGAATCGGTGTGGCTAGAAGAACTGACCATGGATATTTGGCTTGGGGAGGGAAGGGTTAGATAGCTTCTTTCCCATTGTGCATTTGTTAGTGGGAGTTTTTTTGTTTTGTTTTATAAGCTACTCCTAATCTTTTCTTGCTGGGAGGAAGTAAAATATCTCAGTGAAACTAGAGAACCTCTATTTGTGAAGAGTCAGTCTCATGGTGTCTTAAAAAGTGATTTTTTTTTTAACGTTTTGAAATTCCCAGTGCCAAAGTAACTTCTTATATAAGAAGTGGCTTGTTGTTGGTCCAAGCTAAGTGTTAGGAATACTGTTATTCAAATGGTGTCATATGAAATGTCACAAAGTAAAATGATCTCAACAGCTTTGGGGAGAGCAGTAGTAGAATTTGCTTTGCTTGAGCAAAGATGTGGAGGCATCATTTAACGGCTGCAGGGGGGCTGTAGGGTGTATTCATAACTCTGCCAGCAGATTTGGTGTGTGACTGTAGGGCAGTGACTTTGATACTTCTCAAACTCACTATGGCCAGTTCAATCTTTAGAGGGTTTTTAATCAAACAGAAGGCCGGAATCTTTGACAATCCTGTTTCTCGTTTTGATGAGTGGTCCTCAGTGCTTTGGTGCATCTGATTAGGAAAGGGTGTATTAATGTTTATTCTTCACCTGAAGAGGAATATTGTTCAGATCTTTGATGGAAAAGCGTTATTATGTCTGCTTTTCCATAACCAAAACTGCTTCCTCCCATTAATTTAAGGAAAACATCACAAGCCATCCAAAAACAGTGTTAAGTGTTATGATGTCTTCATGTTGGCTGGTAATGCACTTCTTAAATAATGACCAGGAGCTGGTAGAGCTAATTTTCAGTGTTTTTCTTTTCTCCATCTACCTGGCATGCAAGTGCATAAGGAAGGATGCTCTTGGATCATGATAGTCTGATTAGTTGTCAGCTAACAGGGATGTTCTTCTAGGACCAGTGCAGCAGATGTAACCAAGTTGGAGCCATTGTGCTAGTTGTTAATACTTTTCTGGAACATAACCAGCTTTAATAAATGCATTCTCGGTGAACTGTGAAACAAAGAATGTTCACGTAAGAAAATATGCAAAAATGCTGTTTTCAGGTATTTGAATTTTTTATGATGTGTGTTTTCACTCTGGGCTGTGATCAGCCCTCGAGTGAACAGCATGCACGCTTCTTACTGAGGATTGGCAGTTATTCAGGTATCAGTATTTGGCCTTCTGTGCTAGAACGAATGGCTATTTGTAAACTTTACCATCAGCGATGTCAAATATCATCTGATGCAAATCTTTAAAGTAACACACAGCTAGTTTGAAAGAACCTATCTACACATTCACTGCTCTTTCCTGTCATAACTTCTGGATATTTTTCCCACAAATTCTTCATTTCTTTCCTTTGTAGAGAGCATTGGAATTAAGGTTTCAGATAGTCTGAGAACACAGATGACACTTTTTTTTTAAAGCACAGGCAAGAGAATATGCACACATTTTGCATGGGCAATGACAGCTGCTGTGATTCATTGCTGGGGCTGAACCTGGGGCTTCTCAGGACAGCCTCTGCTGCTCAGACAAGAGCGGGGACTTTTGCTAGTAGCTATAATTGACTTTCTTCCAGGGCCATTCATTTAGTGAATATGATGAAAACATTACATCCAACCCACACCTGTTAGATGTATAAAAAATACAAGAAAATCAGTGGGCGTAAATGTAGACTCAGAGAAGAAAGTTCTAATCTTGATGAAAGCGTTAGTCAAGTAGAAAATTGGACTGTGCTTTATCTGGTGGGCGTAGATCAGTAAGAAACAACTGGAATGCTCTCTTGCAAATGCTGGGAATCTGGACAGCTGAATGGTGCAGAAAGCCTGATTAGATATTGTAGAGATAATAGGAAACCAAACACAAACCCCTGTTCAGATGCTACGTTAGCAGTTGAGACTGAAATACAGCTAGCGAAAGGTAAAGGAGGAGGGATTGTAGCACATGTTGTCAAATGGAATGAAGATTTACAAAGAATATTGCAACAAGTTGAAATAAGGCCTAGGGAAAGAATAAGAAAAACAGGTTGCTTATGCAGCAGAGGTGTGGTAGGCATGGAGGAGATGTGGGTGTGATCTGAACATAGAGTCAACCTTTGCTTCAACTTACAGTAGGAACATGCTGGCCATGAAGCAGAGGATGGATGGTGGAAGTGAGGAGAGGGAAATTGAACTCACCACAGGGGAAGGAGGAACTGCAATACTCCGGTGTGGGTGGCTTTCTGGTGAGAGTTGCAAGAGCAGAAGTGCTTATACTGCTCTTAAGCTCATCAAACTCCATCTTGTGAAAAGCTGTATGTGATATGCAAGCAATTAACCCATGATCCAGAAGGCGGCCTCCTCCTACTCTGTGTTCTTGCATTTTTACACGCATAAGATGCTTACTCTCATTCATACCTCTGAGTATTTTCTATGCTTAGTTTGTTGACATGCAGAATTATATTCAGATTTTAAACCATTAGCACAATACCATATGAATCATATTTATAACATACCTTCAAAGTGTGAAAGTCAGAGGAAGGTCTTACATGAGCATTTCCGGCTTTATGGCCAAAGCCACCCCACCGTAAGCTAGTTGTCTCTGATTCAAGTATGGAAAAGCATTTAGGAGCTGCAGGTGAAAACATCATATGGGAATACTTTAATAAAAAAAACAGAGTGAAAGAAAGTTGAACATATAACTTGGCAACTCTCCATGAACTGCAGATATAGGTTAAAGTTATTTAGTTGGCAGGCGATTGCTGGTGTATTAGCAATGTTGGGGAAAAAAAAATAAATCTAATTTCTGTATTTTGGCTTGTGCAGTAAAGAAATTCCTCCCACATAAATATGTTCATTTCACCTTCTGGGAAGTAAAGAAAGGAAACTGTAGCTGCAGTCTGTTATTTAATCTTCCTGAAATTAGCATTTGGTGCTCAGGAAGATTGAAAGATTTAATGCCAATGCCTTCCTCAAAAGAAAGAAATGACACACCACATATGTTTTAGCACTGGTTAGACTGTTAAATGGAATTAATCAAAATCCATGTTAAAATATTTCCATGTGTTAATTAGCAACGGTTTGGAACATTAAAATACATATTGGCTTGGGAATAAATTAGTGAAGAAATATCAGATTGAGTTTGTGGGCTTTTAATTGCAACATAATATACTATGTGTTCTAGAAAGGTAAATGTAAATACACTCCTATGAAATGCTATGGCAATGTGCATTTAAAAATTGTGTAATAAAGCGATCTAAAACAGGCTTTCGTTATGGCAGAGTGATACCATTTCCCATTTTAAAAGAAACATTAAATCCTTCCCTCATATAATAAAGGAAGAGAAAAACAGTTTAAAAATGCCAAGAGTTTCATCTCAGGCCAAAGGAAGTTTTAAAATTTCTCCTTTGAAAATCACAATGATGTAGCGAGTACCAACACCAGGTCTCCTGTTGCGAGTAGAAGAATTTGCTTTTGCCTTCCTGTTCCTGCTGGGTCACTGCAAAGTTTGTTTCCCATTCCCTCATGCTGAGTCTTGAGAGCAGCAGAATAGCACAAATTTAGTTAAGTATGTAAATGAGACTGGACAAATGAGTATGTTCATACTCTGAAATGAATATACCCAAGCCATAGAGGTATCTGTGATAGCATTATAGATATATCTAGGATATAGATATCTCCTATAGATATAGGAGATATAGATACTCCTAAATTAGAGACCGTGGTTGGCCCACAGAGTAGGGAGGTCCTACTTACCTTCCTATGGAGGGAATGACCATTCTTTTCCATGACAAAAGAATATGTAGGAACCACGTCCAATCGATTCCCTGAAGTTGCATCTCGGGGTTGACCTCCCACAATCATCACATTGGTGGGGGTGATTTTGTGTACCTCCAGTGCAGGGAACTTGAGAAGAAGGTAGGTGGTGATTTTAATTTTTTCTATGGTTGCTGTTCAAGTAGCCGTTTGTAAAATAACATTGAGCGTAAAGAAAAGGTTCGGGGAGCAGAGGGATGGAGAGGCAAGGGAAGCACAGATTCAGTCACTTTCCAGGCTAATGAGCTTATTTTTGCTTGATTTGCAAAGATCTCTGAAAGTAGCCAGTGATCATAGGTATAAGCCTCAATCCCCATTAATACTGCCAATTAATACTGCTAGTCTAAACATATTTCAGTTCATACATGCTGCTTTCCCTTGCGCGCTTCCTCAGAATAATTTCCCATTGTTATATCCCCCAGATGTGTAAACTCGTTGGGTTATATTTCACTGAGCTGCAAGCTGTGACACTTAAATCCACAAGACAAGCTGGCAATTACTTCTGCTGTTTGTAAATATCCAGGCACCCATTTACGTTTGTCAGTATTTAAATACAAACATTGAGATAATTCTTTCTTAAATTTGTTAGAAGACTGACATGCACCCTTTGTAAACTTAGAAAGCCATAAAGATTCTCAAGTCACTTGCAGGAGTCAGGATTTGGGTTTTATTACTTAGTGTTCACCCTGAATGAAGGCTTCACATCCTGGTCAGTAGCCTGTGTCCGTGGGTTTTTAATCCTTTTTGATGCCAAGAAACCCTAACTTCTATGTCATGAGAAACTGAAAACATCTTGAAAAATATATAATTTTGACTATATATATCGATATGACTTTGACTAGCACATGCTAATGACACTTAAATATGCTTAGCTCTGAACCTCTCTTTACATCCAGGAGCAGCTTTCTTAAGCGGCTTCCTTGAGACATAAAACTTAGCAGTATATTTTGCAGTGGGAAGAAAGAGAGACTGTAACATCTTCCCTTCTCGCCAACACATGCAGTTACACATTGACATTAAATGTGGCACAAATTTAGCTAGGGAAATATTTAAAAGAGTAATTTTTATTCAAAGCAATTATCCCAGCAACCACATCGTTTGCTGCACAATACCATGATCACAAAGGTCACCGTTTAACATCATTTCATGACGAGGACCACGCACTGTGGTGTCAGGGACCACAAATGGTTTGCAGATCCAAGCTTGGAAATCAGGGATTTAGGGCTTTGCCAATATTTCTGAAAGCAAAACTTTACCATTGAGCTTTCCTGAGGTCCGTGGAGTCACAAAAATCCAATGAGGGGATATGCACTCTCTGTGCCAACGGTTGACATTTTTTCTTTGTCATAAATTTTCTTCCACCACCAGATAGAAAATAATTGTGCGGAGTGGAATGGAGGCAGGGTTACATTGAAAAACCTTCTGCATGTGAATGCAAAGACATAAATTTAAATCCCCCTGAATTTGTACTTACAACTGCTATTGCTTTCCCCCCTTGATGTAGTGCTAAACTAGTTTTTGCCAGTTCCTTAAAACATAAAATACCCAATTCATCGTACTCCAGAAAATCAAAATAAATCAGACTGAGGAGCAGACCCTTCTCCTAGGGGTGTAGAGGTGATTGTAAGATACAGCCAGGTTAGACCTGTTTTGCCCTTTGATGTTGGCGTTGCTGCGCACAAGTGATCCTGCTGATTCCACATGAGAACTAAGACTTGCTGATTTTGAATAGACGCAGAGAAATTGGGCCATAAATGATCCGTCTGAATGAGACTTATTTAGGAGTAGGATGTAGCAGGGATATGGAGAATTATTGCTCTTCAGAGGAGAAGAAAAATTAAAATTTGCAAATGCTGTTTTCGTAAACACATTTTATTAAGATGTAACTGCACCTGCATTTCATCAAGAAAATTGTTTGCTACAGTTTTTAATATACTTTGATATATTGAATATACTTGATTTATTTGGATAATAATGTTTTTTCTGCTTTTATTAGTATTCTACATACTTTAAGTCCCTAGTCCCAAGTATCAGATCTTATGAGAGATGGCCTGTTCACTTCTAATTCTCATCGTACTTTCTCAGAACTGGTGTTTTAGCTATAATGAAGACTTCAGATAAGCAACCAGATTTCAGATGTTTAGCTAAACCAGGAATATCATATTGCTATTGACTTTGCTCAGTTACAAGAGCCAGGTACTAGAAAGAAAAAGGGTGCACTTCTGTTCGCATTTTAGTTTATCTTAGGAGCACACTTTGGGAACAAATCTGATCTTCCCCACTTGCTGCTCTTCAGTTCATTGGGGAGTCGTCTCAGGATACATGAACTAAGTTTCTTTAGGTTGAAAGGAAAGTGAGAGGAGCTCTGCAGGGATGCCTGTAATGTGGTACAGATACTCTCTGGTGCTCAGAAGTCAGACTAGTGCCATGCAGTCTCTTCTTTCACCTCCTCTCCCCCAAGACACACACACTGTGTTCACTGGCCTCTTGGCACCAATTCTTTCCACAGATTGACTTCTATTGTGCTGCACTTCTTACTAATGTAGGTACAGCTTAATTCCCTGGCACTAGGACAGGTAGTGACCCAGGATAAAATTAACTGCCATAGGGTTATAGAAACGGTGATTCACTTCTACGAGTCTGCCTATACGAGCAGATGGCAGGAATAGAGAAGACTCTGCCTTCTCCTCACCGTGGGCAGCACCTCTACAGGGACAGCCTAAGTCTAGCTCTTTGAGAAGGGAAAACTTCTATAACTGATAAAGGCAACTTCCATAACTAAACATGTTAAAAGGGAGCTGATTTTTACAGCCTAGTATGGAAGATTTTCCCTCACAAATGTTGCGTGTGGTTTCAGAAGTGGGAGCCCAGAACAGTTCTCCATGTTCTTGGCTTCACCAGTCATTGTGGTTTCTAGGGTGAGGCACATGTCAGGCCACTGAAGGACACAAGGGAACAGAGGTATCAGCAGAGATGGGGATTTCCCCTTTCATTAGCCACAATAAATATGTTTGTTCAAGAACAAATAACTGGAATAAGAAGACGAGTAAGCTCTGGTGCTGAAGAAAAGGCTATTTGTGTCATACATAGGAAATACTGTTCACAGATAAACCATTGTAAGGATTGTCCTTTAACAAGGCCAAGTTGACTTGGGATCCTGACTATGTAAAGGCCCTGTATTTCATTCTTTTTCCTGTTGGCTAACATGGGGCCACTGCATGGTGAGTAAAGATGTGATTGCAGTGAGCTGGGCTTTAAACTATTGCAGTAGAGCATAGTGCTTTACTGCAAGCTGCATTGGAGTTGGGTGCTGTCAGAAATCCTTACTGAGTGGGATTTCCAGCTTTAAAGTCAACAGCCAGAGGCAGAAAGAAGAGATGCTATCTCTGCGGCCTGCCCTTAATAAAAAGTTTGCTTGAACATATAACTCCCTTATGATAGCAAGCCTGTGTTTAATGGTGAGAGTATTTACTTGGCACTTTCTAGGATTACCCGTGGTATTTTGTTGTAATGATGGAGAAAGAGAAGTCCAGAGAGAGACCAAGCCTCTGGTGGTGGAGCATAGTGGGGGGTACTTCCATGGCTGTCCCAAGCAGAGAGGTGGCAGGGGGGCAGCTGGGCATAGAAAGAGAAATGGGTTTGCTTTCACCAGTGGACTTGAAGCACAGGCTGAAGGCAACTCTGCGAGTAAAAATGCCCCAGTTTGTGCTGGCAGAACAGGAGACTCGATCAAGAGCAGCCAGAACTGAAGGCAGAGGCCCCAGTAGGAGGATGTTGCAGAGGGCATGAGGGAATGCCTAAAATGTGCTGAGGTTGCACTACCTGACTTTCCCAACTGCTACAGCCTCTGTCTGGGCTTCTCCAGAGAGCTCATCTTACTTCGCTCTCTGTGGGTACCTGCTTCTTCAAAGCATTGGAAGTAAAGTTGAGTTCTGCGCTGTGTTTGTGAACTTGAGCTTTTGTGGACTTTAGGATTATTTTACTGTCAGTGATATCATTGGTTGGTTTTTCTCTCTGTGCATATGTACAGATCGAGATGTAAAATGATAGATAAGCAGTACGGAGACTGTCATATGACTACTTTAGATATACATCCACACTTGCAGTACAGGGGCTGAGGAGGCTTTCGCTGGCACGCTGCTGTGGTTTCACAACAGATCACACATGATGAAAGTGGAAAGGAATTACATATTTTGTGGCCTTCTCTCCTGTGACATAAAGCCACGTGGAGATCTTCACTGCATCTGGTTTCTGAATTTGGCCCTGAATACAGACAAATATCACAGGCCCTAACAATTGTCATTTCTGGTCCTCCCTCCAAAAGTGAGACCCAAGGGAATTAGTTCTCAGCTGAATGCTCTCTGTTCTGTTCAGTGCTTAAATTTATGTTTGTTTCTTGCTGAGTAGGATCACGCAATTACTTTTTAAATTCCTTTTTGTTCCCAGAGCTGCTTTCACACTTCGTCCCTCTCAAAATGAAGCAAGATCAGCTTTGCCCACAGTGCTGGTGTCCCGTGGCTCGCAGCACTTACTGTTCCCCTGCTGTGGGGAAGGGTGCGGGTCTGCGGTGTGGGAGCCACAGGAGGGAAGGAGGAGAACAGATCGGATTGCTCATGGTGTAGGGAACCGAGCTGTGTGCCTCAGGAGCTGGAGGAGAGGAACACACTGCAATCCCAAGGTGGAAGAGCAGAGAGGTGAAGGAATCAGTGTATGCTTTAGTAGACATGACAGAAAGATAAGGGCTGAGAAGGGGAGACGTGCAAGGAAAGAGCAAGGCAGGCGTTCACCCAGGTGCAGGATGCTGGACTCTGGCTGCCCGGAGGACGCAGCAGCAAGAGTGCCCACTTGGACAAATGGAAAACCTGGAGGATATTATCTTGGCTGACTTCTCAACTGCCTTAGTCTCTTCCTGTGACTTGTCTGCACCATTTGCAGGGAGTAGCAGTGACCACAATAATGTGGTTTTAGATCAGATCACTAATACATCCGCTCTAAGGAGAGGTAAGCTGTGCATGAGACTTCTGTCCGACTCCAGTTTCCTCTTGCATATCATCCAATGCACACTGCAAATAGCTGCGGCTGCGGTAGCAACACAGCCAGTACTCTGTTGTCACAGAAAAGCCTGAACTTTTTAAGTGAGTGCTTGGTACCTGAGAAACAAACCGGTATCTTCTCTTCGGAAAGTTTGAGTTAGCAAGCTGCTCTTAAACCCTGAGGTGATTACAGTACACGTGTATAAGATGTAGAACCACAGCTTCTGTATTTGTGTATCGATATAAGACAAGGTATTCAAATGTGTTCTCCCACCATTTTTTATGTATTTTTACAGTGTTGATGGCTGGACTTTGGATATGGATTATTGTAATCCTACATCCTTGTAGCAAAGGCTCACCTTGGATTCAGTGTCACAGTGGGCAAAGAACATAGCAGATATTTTGGAACACTTTTCCTCCATGAATTATTTTCTCTCTGCTCTGAGGAAGACAAAAAAAAGCCACAGGACTGCATTTACCACAGCTCTGTGTTTGAGCTAATAAACTCTGCTGAGAGCTTCAGCTCAAGCTTACACTTTTTTTTCCAGCACGAAACACAGACTGAGATAGCTCAGGCCTGCCCACAATAGGGAGCACAAACATTCCGTGAAAGGGTTCCAAATGTTTAGAGGCCTGCATAGCTACAGCAAGAGTTTGTATGTGTGTTTAGAAATATGTGCCATATAGGATGTGCATAAAGCCAGCTGAAAGTCAAGCAAAATGTGCGCGGCTCTATTGAGATTGCTCCTGCAAAAAAAAAAAAAAATTTGGAAAATTACAGAGGTCCTTAAAAAAAAAATACCACCACAAAACAATAGTAAAACAAAACCCGCAATGAAAAGCCAACACTGGCATTTTTGCATGTGGCTATTACACAAGTCTCCTTAGGGATTACCTTTGACACTGGGCTCTTAAAGTTGAGGCATCTTGCATAACATGCTTGCACAACAAGCGCTGCGCTTCGCAGGCGGCAGGTTTAGACCCAAGGCAGTGAGCAGTGATCACTGACATTGTCTGCAGCCGTTTGTGAGAATGTTCTGAACCATTCCAAAACCGGAGGGCAGAAAATGGAGTAAAGGAGGCTGTTGGGAAAAAGAAAAAAATTACACAAAGCACATCAGTCTGGCACATTTGGCTTTAAGTAAAAGAAGGATAAGTAACTATTTCAAAATCTGGCATCTAAGCTTCTGAGTTTATTTACTAAAAACGGAAAATCAATGCATTTTCTCCAGGAGGATCAATTTGTGCTCCTGCCAAAGCCAGTGTAGTTTTTGGTTTTGGCTTCAATGGAAACAATTTTTGGCCCTTTATAATTAAGGTTAATAGATGAAAAGTGTTCTCTGTTTTTCACCCCTCTCACACATCTACACCTACTCCATAATATGCCAAACAGGGAGACCCAGATATGAACCTACTCTTCTGCAGAGATTTTATTTTTTAAGGAATGAATTCCAAACCCAGTGTTGCTTATAGAAAACTTGTCACTGGCTTTAGTAGTGTTTGGGTCAAGACCTGTAAAAATAAATTTAGAAGGAGACATCCTGAAATTAGCACATACAGATGACGACTGCATTATAGATTGGACTGGACTGAGTATTTGTGCTATCCTCTTATCTAGCACTTCAGAACACCACAACTTTCACTAAAACAAGCTTTTGGGAAAATAAATGGAGGAGTTTCCAAATACTATAGCTGCTTCAGCATTCATACATAATAAACTCAGCTTCTGTAAATAACTCATTTTATCTGTCAAACATTGTAGGCACATATGCCACATTAACTGTCACTGGGGTCGTAAATAAACAATGTATCTGTCTACACATTACTTATGTCTGGGGGAAATGAACAAGTACACAAGAAAAACAGTAAGGAACATATTTTAATTGTAAAATAAAATGTTGGTGTTGCTATTGCTAATTATTTTAGATACATCTGAACTTAAAAATACAGTTCATAATTCAATACAAAATGCAAAAGCGTAATATTCAAACCAAATTGAGTTGTTAATGCATCTAGTATGTATTTCTTAAACGCATTTCTATTCTCAGTCATTCAGGTACAACTCTGCGCATCCTTTGACTCTTTATTCATACAGAACAACAGAAAACAGCCCCCCCAAACCACCCAAGCAGAGTTTGGAGCCACAGCAGTGTCTGTAACTGGTGCTCTAATGATGCCTGACTCTGTAGCCAGAATGTTCTTGAAATGGCTTTTGCAGATTTGGCTCAGTTCCATCAGAATCAGTGTTTTCTGATTATAACCATACAGAATTTACAATTTGTTTTGGAATGTAGGTCCTGACTCTAGTTTACTGTATATCAATGACCCAAATTTACTTATATCTCTTTAGCATCGTCACAATGGACTCTCCTTTCTAATAGTCCGTTTGCATGGTTTCTGCTTAGCAGTCTGTGCTGTATTCCTTGTTTGTGATCACATTTAGGCACCAGAGATAGTAGGAGACTTCTAATGAGATGGCCAAATATCAGGAGTCTGCCTTTGACCACCAGAGTATATTGGTTGTTGAGAGATGTTCTGCACATTCTTAATTTTGTTTTCTGTAGGCAGCACTGTCACTTAAAAGACCAATGTCTGAGCCTTTCTTAGAATAATTTGTTTCCTGATGTATGTTTGAAAACAAACAAATCCAAACCCAACAAACCCACAGATTCCCTTCAACCCCTTCTAAATTCGTTGTACTTTTTTTGAGGGGGGGGAGTGGGCGAAGTTCATCAACCAACTGGGCTGGTTCATCCCTCTCCAACTGTGTATGGATAGGGATAACAGGCTTGATTTATGATAGAGTAAAATTGAGTTAAGCTCTGTCTGAGCCAAAGTGATAGTAGATTTTATATTTATATTGTTAGATGATATTATCGTTATTCATTATAGAATTATTATGATTTAGTGTCTGTACTAACCACTAATACTGCAAGAGAGACAATGTTTTAAAACAAAAGCCTTTATAAATTCTGTTGATTGGCTAAAATACACCTTTTATATTAATAGTCTTTCACCTAAGCTAATGAGCCAGAATATTAAGATTTAAAACATTAATGCTATTAATATAATAGCTAATGATGATGAAATTTAGCCTTTAGGTATTTCCATGGATCTCAGGCAGAATTTGACCCCACATGCTTTGCTAAAACACCAAAATACTAAAGGACTAAGGTACATTTAATGGTGGGATGATTAAGTCACAACGTAGCTACGTCTTTGAAAAGAGATGTATTTACTTCTGCTTGGCGTGCACATAGCAAGAATCCATTGTGTGCATGCATGTTATTTTCCTTGTCATTGTTAAATAACTGATTAGTTGTTTTCTGCCACACACAATGTTGCAAGTGGTATGCTAGAAAGCATATACGATCTATAAGGAGCTCTTGCTGCTGGATTTAAACAGCATAGCTATGAGAAGAATTCCAGCACAGACACCTCTTGTTAACAGCCCTTCCATAGGTGCTTAAGTTCAAATTAACTGTTCTAAAACCCAAATTAGAGTCAAATCTGATGTGAGCCAATTTACTCTGCACAACAATCATGGGCAATGAAAAGTGTTCTGCTAGATTGCTGTTTAAATCGGATCACTGTAGCTCCCTCGGTGGGAAAGTAGTGCAGCATAACAATGGCCAGCGGCTAAATGTAATTTAATTATTGGGTTTACATATTGGTTAGTTCTTGCATTGTTTAAAAAGAAACATTTTCCAGCCAGGTGTACAATGTCTGGCCAGTGTTAGAAATCATTATAAAAAGCTGGAGGAATAATAGACTGATGATCTAACACATTTAAATTAAGCAAGGTCTGATTGTTGAATGCTGAAGGGTGGTGAGTTCATTTCCATTGAGGGCTGACATTTTGTCCTTTTTGTGTATTGCACTGTTAGTGGTATAATGCATACAGAAATACGATGATGAAAAGCCTGAAGACTCAGAGTTTGAAAATAAAGCTTCCTTAGGGTTGAAATGTCTGTTGTTTCACACCGTAGTTTTCCTGATTGAAATCACATGGTAAATTTGAGACCCTCCATTTACTATTTACAAACCGAAGGAAAAGAGAAGTAATAAGATGTCAGTGCGTCTTTATCTTTCATCTGTCTGAGACTTTCTCATAACTGAAAGATACTCCGGGTTGCTGAATGTAAGGTGGTCTAAGGCATCATTGTTCTAGTACTGCACTTTTTTCTCCAAGTTCCTTCTTTTGTATCATAACAGTAAAATTCCATATCACATCGTTGTTTGATATGAAATTGCTTGATAGGGTGTGATGACACATTCATGTTATGTTAGCAGCATAATTTAACTGCTCCATTTTTTTAAACCATTTGCAAAAGTGCCTGAAATGTGTGCATTATAAAATAGGGTCATTACAGCTATGGTTGAATTGGCGTTTCAGTAATAAACCCTTTGTAGAGGGCTAGATGTTAATGCAAATCTTTTATCATTATAAATATGAATCAGTCAGCAACAATATGGAGTGACTTCAATAAATGGTCACTGGAAAATCTGATTTGCTGAATGCTGATACTGCGGCTCTCAAAACCCTGACATCATACCATGAAAATGTCTGCCGGGGTGGTACAAGTCAAGAACGTATTTTGTTGGCTGTTTGAGGGAGGAATGCCACTCATGGATCAGCTGGCACCGTAGGTCAGGAGTGGCTGGCATCTACTGTCTTTGGAAGTATCGTGGTTTAGCCCCAGCTGGCAGCCGAGCCTCACACAGCCACTCACTCACTGTGAGTATGTGATGGGGGAGAGAATCAGAAGAGTGAACGTGAGGAAACTCATGGGTTGAGATAAAGACAGTTTAACAGGTAAAGCAAAAGTCATGTGCACAAGCAAAGCGAAGCAAGGAATTCATTCCCCACTTCCCCTGGGCAGGCAGGGATTCAGCCATCCCCAGGAAAGCAGGGCTCCGTCACACGTAATGGTGTCTTGGGAACACAAAGGCCATCACTCTGAATGTCCCTCTTCCTTCTTCTTCCCCCAGCTTTTTATACACTAAGCATGACGCCATATGGTATAGAATATCCCTTTGGTCAGTTGGGGTCAGCTGTCCTGGCTGTGTCCCCTCCTAGCTAATTGTGCACCCACAGCCTATTCGCTGGTGAGGCGGTGTGAAGAGCAGAAAAGGCCTTGGCTCTGGGTAACCGCTGCTCAGCAGGAACAAAAACATCCCTGTGTTATCAATGCTGTTTTCTGCGCAAATCCAAAACACAACCCCATACTAGCTATTGTGAAGAAAATTAACTCTATCCCAGCCAAAACCAGCTCAGGAGGGAAGGAGGTTGAAATAGATTGCTGTCCTCTAAGCGTAGCCTCAGCTTGTGCGTGTATTTCATTCAGGCACTGAAGCCCATCTCATTATGTCCCTCTGTGGCATTGTGCATCCAGCCCTCTGTCTTTACTCAAGTGAAGCCTACTGCAATAATTATGAATGACTCCCAGTAAAACTGATACAGCCCTTTGCACTGTCTCAGAAGAATGGTTTTCATACTGTGTTGAGAATAGAAGTGTCTCTGTTGCACATAGAGAACTGAACAAAAAGATTTGTATGTCAGAGCTGCCCTTTCTTTCCAAGGAACATTCTTCAGATGTGCTTCTCTGAGGGATAAAAGACATCCCCATGGGAAAATGAGAGCATCTTCTCTTGCAAAGAGGAGGCTAAATGATGATCTCAGGTTTGGATTTGAAGTAGGCTAGTGGACACCTGAAGAATTTTTCCAGGCATGGGTCTCCAAGAGCAGAACCTCATACATAGTCCCATATACATTTCCTTCCTCTTCCTGAGGCAAGGGATGGAAGGAGCAGTTAGCTTCAGCACGAACCCTTAAGGTTCTTATTTAAGGAATTTAATTGGCTGCATTGACTTAGGTTTTATCAGGAGTTAGACTTTTGGAGGTCCATCTTTGGAGTACCTGTTAGAAGCTCAGGAGGGATGCCAGCATGGCTGGAGATCTGAACACAAGCTCACAAAAGGTGTGACTGCACAGGCGGACTGAAGAAGTGCGTGGCTGTGGATCCCACTACAAGGGTCATGAATAACAAAAATCAATAGACATTGGTATGAATGCTCCTTCTGTTAAGAATTAGTATTGCATGTGTATGCCTGTCAGGAATTATGCCGTTTACTTAGGTTATGGGGCTCCTTTTCCACTGAGTTTCACTAATTCTGTTTTATACTCTGTCCATGACAGCAGCTGGTAAACTCACAAAGCGTGTTTTTACAGCTGAACTTTTTCTTCTTCTTTTTTTTTCTTTTACTGCTGAACTTTTTCTGTGTACTACTTTGTTATTTAGTAGTGCCTTTTGTAGCCCATGCCATCTTCTTCTGTCTTCCTTAGTATGACCCCATAGCACTGGACGTGTTAAGACTCATGAGACAAACTACTAATTCTCCTGTGGAGGCCTTGATTGTTCGTAGGCTTGATGATTTTCTGCATCTTTGTCAAACAATAGTGTTATCTCCAGTTGAAAAACCACCAATAAAGATGACTTTTTATAACGTGATAAACTTAGTATGTTGGGATTAAAGAGGGCATTTATGAATGAACCATGAATAAGCAATGTCCATTCCCTGTTGTATGTCCATTACAGAATGAAATGGAAGAATTTGGTCTGTTTGTACAGATTTATAGATTTATATGATTTATAGACATTTTAACTTTAAAATATCTAGCTTTTGTTATTGGAAAGGCTCTTGTAGTGCAAGCACATACCCTAAGTGGGTACCAGGTGAAAATGCAAATGGCATTTCTCAATTTCAGTTCATTTTGTTTAAATTTAGAATAGTGTTGGATGGCTTTTTTTAATGTTTGTTCACTCAGTAGGCACATAAACATCATATCTGCCTGCATGGTCTGTTTACTTTTTAGGTCAGATTTGACACATATATGTGTAATTTCAGGAGCGTAATCACTCAACTTGTTGCCGGTTTCAGGGAATTCTTTTATACTTAGATCCCTGTGAATTTTAATTCAAATTAAATGGCTAAAAGATTCATTTGTTGCGGGAAATAAATAAATTGATGGATTGATATTATACCTCTAATTAAACAGTGTGAACCAGAGAAATGGCTCTTTATTATATTTCTGTCTGGAAGGCCAAATGTTCCAAGTGTTTGAGCCAGCCCTCATGTCTTAAAATTTAAGAAGCTGGAATTAGTAAGGTCCTTCTGCTGATAGAGATACGCCTGACCTCTGAGGTATTTGCAGTTCATGAGTCAGTATTATTGAAACCTGTAGTTTAAATGCAGTAATTTCCCATTTTGAAAAGGAGCAGAGCATTCCCAAAAGTGTAAGATTGTAGTATGTATATGCAAAATCTATAGGTGTTCTTGATGAATAACAATGCACTCTGACAGCAAAGAATCAACACAGAAAAATTAGGTCACAGCAGCTTGCTTGCTCTTTACACTGTCATGGTTGATTGGTTATTCTCATCACCCTTTGTTTAAAATCATTTCAGAATTAATTGGCATTCATTAACGCAAGTCTTTGTAGCAGAATTGCAGAAACAGTCATTAATGTAGCTAATAAACATAAAAAAGAAAAAAGGATCCTATTACCAGGTCCCTACAGGCTGTTAACTAACATTTTGAATAAGAATACATAAACATAAATTAAACATTTTTACAAACTGCTAAGGATGTGGGAATTTAGCATGGTGGTCTGTAGTAATGCTTTGAACCAATTTGTTATATTATGTCAATTTTTTAAGGTTTCTACTATAAAGATAGTGGTCCTGATTAGCTTAGATTTTTGCTGCAGTCCTGCAGGTTTCTGAAGCGGTCTGTCTACATCTGCCAGCTACTACAGATGAGGCTCTGATCCTTCTTCCCTGAGTTCAGTGAGCATGTTTCTTGAGGAGTGTAGAGGATCAAGGTTCCTTTTGTGATGTTTTGAGAAGAGACAGAGCAAACTTAGAAGCCAGAAGTTCTGGTTGAGGGCCCAACAGCAGATACTGACAACTACAAGTTATCACCAGCTTCATCTGTGTGGGGCAAGGTTGGTCGCTGGCTTTATCTGGATGCTTTGCCATCTGGTTTTCATGTTGGCTCATGTTAGACCAACTCAGTAAAATGCGCTCTCAAATCTGCTGTGTGTTAATTACAGGATTTCTCTTTTTGGGGCTGTTGCCCTCACTTGGTGGAATAGGCTATTTAGAAGATGCTGCTGTATCTCTTAACCCCACAGAACCATTTTTTCCAATGCGTCTCTCAAGCTGAAAGGTCATTAGTGGTTGAGTACAACACATGTAGGAAAAGTCACCTCTGCCATGTACCCTGGTACACGTGGAAGGAGTGGGGGGGGATACGATGGGGCATTTCACAGCTGTGGCTCTTGGAGCATGTTTCTGCCTGACCCCTTGCAGATCTGCAGGGATGCAGCAGGTTCCAGGGTCTGGGGTTGAACTGTTCAAGGAGATAGGCTCATTCCTCTTCCAACCTTAATGATTCTATTCTATTCTATTCTATTCTATTCTATTCTATTCTATTCTATTCTATTCTATTCTATTCTATTCTATTCTATTCTATTCTATTCTATTCTATTCTATTCTATCCTATCCTATCCTATCCTATCCTATTCCTGTGCTCACAGGTACTTTTTACCCAAATCAGAGCGAGATGATGCTTGTACATGGAAGGGAACTGTGGCTTTTCAAAGCGTGATAACCAGCAACTGCGGTGTTAGGCATGCAGAAGCCCCCAGTGCAGGCTCCGGCTGGCTCCTCAGGAACTCCTTCCTGCTGCTCAGCAGCTCCTCATGCTGCCCATCAGTTCGGCTGCAGCGCAGGGAACGAGCGGTGGAGCTGAGAGAGGTGGCCAGGCCGTCCACGCTCACCCGGCCTTTCTGCACCTGCACAGGGATGGCACAGCTGCCTCGTGGGCATCCTTCTGCCCCCCCCGAGAGTTTGTAGGACACCTGAGTCCCCGCTTTGCAGGCATGATGAGGTACCTAAGCAGCCAAGTGAGCATGGCCTAGGAACAAGTGAATGGAAATGCCAAATTATTTATCCTGAAATGCTGTAGACATTGAATTGGAGCCCTAGCGAGGAGCAATTGGAAAATGTGTCCCCTACTATTTAATTTTCAAATGCCTTTGCTACAGCTTGCTGAATGTAAAGAGCATAATTTGCAGATGAACCACCTAATGTAGTTCGTTAGTGTATTTTGAGGGCACTGTAATATCTGACAGCATTGACTGATGCACTTTTAACTTTGGTTAAATGCAGTCCCCATGCAAATGCAGTCTTGGCATACACAGTAAGTTACAAAAACATTTCAAATACAAAGTCAACTAGACAAATATATTGCTTTGTATGTCTGACTCCTGATACATGGTGTCTGTATACATTCTGACATACTCAGAGAAACATGAAGATTTGCCAGTGATCCATATACATTACTTTTTATAGAATGAAATTTCAAAGAATTCAAGCCTTAAGTAGGATACAGTTGGTAAAGGGACAAAGAAATCTATTTACCCGTACAATTAAAATATAATAACAGAAAGACTAAAAATTGTTTTAGTCTAACTTTTGCTTATTGACTAGAACATATAAATGGCTTTAGGCACTACTAAACAATAAAAAAATGTGGCTCACTATTGGGTCTTTTATCCACTTTAATTTATTTTGATGCTGCATGCAGTTTCTGAATATCTTTTGTGGGTTGTAATAAAATAGCCGCAGTGCAATTTTGCATGTATGTCAAGCGGTGCGTGACCTGATATGCAAATTTAATACCAAGGTGCCAAAACTGAATTCATAATGTTTCACATCTACAGAGCTGTTTAAGGCAGTTTAGAAATCAATGAATATGTAATATGAAGGTGATAAGACCTAAATAAAAACCCTATTTATCTACTATGAAAAGTATTTATACACAGAATATTTAGCACAAGCAGAAAATGGACAGAGTTTCCAATTATATGGTTTGCATAAACAAATGTTGAACCATGTGCTTAGAATAGATAATAACATAGCTAGTTCCTTTGCATTCTACTTTAGAAATGTTTACAGATGTCTCTCTTTTAGTGTATATATAAAATGAAACACTAAACTGAAGCAGCTTTTGAAGAAAATCTCTTTGAGGTCTTTTATTTATTTTTAATTTACAGTATATGGGGTGCTTCATTATAGGTTTCTGTTACTGGTTTTCAGGTTATTAAAGATCAGTGAAATAAGATACACTTTTGTGAAGTCTTGTAGTTTATGGTGAAATAAAGGACATAAATTTAAACAGTAATAAATAAGAATCAAATGTTTTCCATCTGCTTACCTTTAAAAGCAGAGAAGATCTAATTTTGGAAGCATTTTGACTTTTGAGATCTTTTCCTGAATCGATGAACCGATTATTCCTATTGTTTTGTCCAAAAAGTTAATCTAATAAAGTCTCAGGAGTTTACCAAATGATACTTGTGAATTAGATTGGCCTTTCACTCAGCATACTTATGTGTGGAGATGGACTGGGAATCCAAGTCTTGACTGATGGCAGTCAGTCCCAACTATACCACCGAAAATATATACTGTCTCCCTATGGAGGAAGAGAGAGTATATGTGTGCGACTGGCTGGCTGCGTTGTTTTACAGCACCCTGCCAGTCAGCACAGAGAGACATTTATATCTCCTGGCTTGAAATAAGTTGCTACAGTAATGACTACCAATGTGTTGAGCAATCAAGAAAAACGTACAGGTGCAGGAGGTTTTGAAAAATGTCCATCATGCCATATGCGTATTGCTGATATTTGGACAAGATTTTGCATCCACGTTGCTAGAGGCCAAGGTCCATCATAGGGAAAGTCGGAGCATTAGAATGACAGATGAAATAATGATTTGAAATAGATACTAACTGATCTTTGTTTATGTGTAAGAAACAAGAGAAAACTTAAACCCAGAAGTGGACTATTTTTTTCACACCTGTCCTTAAACCAGTTCAGGTGTAGTTTTTCACTGTTGGCCAACAGTCAGTTGACTTAATGTCTTGAACCTCAACAAGGATTTAAAGTTCACAATAAATTTGAACACCTTCTTTCTCTGATCAGATACAGATGAGCAGAACTAGGAGGTAGATAATAATGAAGATGATCTTTGCTTTTGTCCCTTGTGTGGCTACTGCCCCGTGAAATTGCTGCCTCCCTCCGAGAAATGAATGATGGGGTCATTTTTTGTTTCTACATGAGGGATTGTCTACATTTCTTCAGCAAGTGCTAGAAACATTCATTTTTATGAAGTTTTCTTTGGCTCGTGCCACTACTAATAAGAGATTGTATTTAAAAAAAAAAAGAAAAAAAAAAAAGAGATATTGTATAACAAAACCAAACAGTAGCTAGCATATTGTTAGGGTTGTACTTTTCTGGGCCTCAGTTATGTGCAAAAGCCTCAGGTTAATTCTCTGTACCAAATATGCTGCATTAGCCTTCCTCAGCTGAGGGGATGACGTCGCATTCCTTGGAGGGGAGGACATCCAAGTTTCCCTTGCTCAGAGGTGCCCCATAGGAGGTTTGTTTTAAAAGGAGCCACATGGAAATGGAAAGATCCCTGAGGCTGCCCTCACAAAATTCCCTTTGCATTGTCTTCATGGTCCTGACGGGTGCTGAGCTCTCATAGGAGATGACATCCTTTCTGGACCTAAAAGAAACCTGTGGTATAGGACTGCATTTGGATGAACCCTGGAACCATACTGTGGAGAGATTTCTCATCCTCCTCCGCCAGGACACGGTGTGCTTGTAGGAACTGTGCTATTGTATTCCCCTTTGGTTGTTCAGACATAGCCACTAAAGGGACTGAAAGGCTAAAACTCAAGAATTGATATAGTAAATAAATGAACTGGAATATATGCGGTTTAGTAAATAAGTGAAATGGAATATATTGTTTTTTCCAAAATGAAATATACGGTATTCTCAGGAATATTTCTAGTTTTTAAATATTTTTTCTGGAACATAATATCATAATATTTATGAATTTATCTTTAAAATTATCGGACATTATTATGATTTCCCTGGAATTTTTATTTTGATCTTGGCTCTGTTTTTCCCTTTCTGATTTGGAAACAATTTTTTTTTTCTTTTTTGAATAGCACGGTTTTCCATGAAATACAAATTCTGGTTCCTAACCAAGTAACAGAGCACAGGTTAATGTTATAGTAAGCAGTTTGGGTTATTTTTCTTCAGAATCATTATTTCTCTCTCCATCCTCTTTCAGAGAGCATGGAGGAGAACGTCAGGAAGAGTTGGTGGTGCAGAATGAACTGGAGAAAGGGGCAGGAGACCACCACTTTCCTTTGTGCAAATTTTGAGTTCCCACCAGAGTCTCTGGGCTGTAATACAGTCTTGAGCTTTAATTGTTTGTTCCTGGGTTCAGCTTTGAGGTTAGATGAAAAGCACCAAAACAGAATGGTTTTGCATTGAGCTGAGCTACTTAACGTTTCTTTATGCAAAACTTAAAGCAACTGTATTATGTGTGGCTTTGAATTTTTCATAAATTTTGGACAAGCAGTTGGATGTGGACCTACAATGCAACAAGTGATTAGTCAATGCCTCTAAAAGCTAAATGGGAAGTCTTAGTCTGTCAGTGAGAACAGGGAGCTCAGGATTTGACACTAGGCTTCCCAAGATTTCTTCTTATGCAGAAAGGTGTCATGCACCTTCATACTAATGTTGGCCTAAAGACTTGAGCTGCCGTTTCAGGGAAGCCTATACTCAGAAAATATTTTTCTGTGAAGTTCATTTTGTCATCCAGGATGGTTGTCTGCTTCATTGTTCAGTGGTTATCTGAACTAAGAATTAGGGATACTGATCTCCTTTGGCAAATATTCATAGAACTGGGAGTATTTTTGCGTTACAGATTTGTTTTAGTGACAGTTTTGCTGCTTTGGGGAGTATCAATCCAGGAGAACTATATTAATAAAGCAAGCGTACAGTACTTAAAAACCTAATTTTCGTGGTAGCTTAAATGTCTTTATTTGTGATTTTTATGTCCATGTCTTTTAATCAGTGTCACGCTGTGAAATCTGCCATTTTTGCCATGACCAACCCATGAAATTTGTCATTGCTCTTTCTGTGATTTGCTTGGGGCTTGCTTTATGATTAGCAAGCATCGATCTCTGCTCTCCAAAAAATGCATGGCCTTTTAGTCTGGACTCCAAACTAGACTGTAACTTAAGGCTTAATATTTTTAATACTAAGGGATAGTTATTTCAAGTGATAGTTATGCTCCTTACTGAAAGTAAGTGGGACTGTCACTGGAGCTTACCTTAAACCCTTGGGTTCATCACCTTTGTTTTTCAGCTTGCTCGTATTTACTCAGTTTGGAATACAGGGAAGCAACAAAAGCTTTCTGCAGGAAAGAATTCAACCACTTTAAGAGTGTGTCACACAGCAAAGTAGATTACCGTAACAGGCTCAGCTAAGGGTTGAATCCCCAATTTGGAGTGCAAAATCTGTAGGAGAAAGCGAGTTTCTTACTCTTTGATATACAGTAATTATATAGTGAATTACAGTGATATATAGTGAATTATATTTTTAACACTGAAGCACTGTCTTATGAATCTTTTGGCCCAGCAAAAGATAGTATGCTTAGTTTAACAATGAGTTGATATTTTGACATTTATTTAAAAAAAAATAGGTTTGGCTTTATTTTAAGTGTGTGGTCAGAATGAATTCATTTGCTCTTACTGGAAGAATACTTATCATAATGGATTCATGTGGTATCCATGTGCTTGTCACATGTCCTTTTTTATACACATCTCTAACTTCATTTCAATGCCACTTTAATTTAGCATTAGTTAATGGACTCTGCATAAAGGTTGCTCATTTTTTATCTGGATTCTCCAACTAAATTTCTGATATTTAAAACTGCTAAGCTGGAGAGGTGAGCACTAAATATTAATAGCAGCACTTTGAAAAATTAACAGAATTATCTTCCTTTTTGTCTGTTGATTCCCTTTTACTACTTTACAAATTAATAAGCAAAACAGTAAAGGGCTACAGATTAGACATGAAAAATGAAATACATTGTTGGGAGAGACTGTGCAGCTTACCTACATCTACCAGTCATCAGTGACTCTTGCACAGCGTGGAAAGATGTGCAGATCACCACTGGTGGGCATGGTACAACAGAGTGAATGGAGTCACCAGTTCAGCAGAGGAAAAGTGCTTGTATTAGGAGGCCACCTCTATGTGCTTCCTGTAGCTGACAGAAGTAACCACTTGCTGAGGCTGAATTAGGTAACTGCCCAAATTGTATGATCTCTTTTCTGGAGACACCTGCTTACTTGGACACCCACCTAAAGCTAAGGTGGGTGATAAGAATGTTTCCTAATATATAAAATCCATAGAGGTCCATGGGAGCTGTACAGTTTAATGTAGTTGTAATCTAGGTTTTATCCAGACACTGAAGACCTGAAATCGTTGGGAAGTTTTTCCATTGACTTCACTAAGGGTTTGGCTTCGGTTGGATGGGCCCACGGTGTGGTGTGAGACAGCCCGACACAAGCCAAGGTAGAAAAGATCCATTATGATAGCCAGTCAGGAAAAGAAAATACTTCAATGACTAAATTGACTCCAGTTGTTTATTATCTATTATTTATTATCCCATAAAAAGGCTTTATCCAATAAGACTGGAGCTGAATTTTCATAGGACGTTTTAAACAAAAGTGGCTTCATGTCAAATTTATGCTGGAAAGGTCAACATCAGTTTACATCAAAGGTTTGGGTTGTTGAGAAAAAATAACATAAGGTCATAATTTCAGCTTGTTTGAAGAGCTGCAATGAGCTGTTTGCCAGAGATTCGATCTCTGGTAAACAGGCCCCTCTAGGCTCACTTGGAAAAGCTTGCAAATGCACTGATGCTCTTTGCCCATTAGGTTCAGGATGAAAAGCAAGCCTGAAAGCTGCCAGTGTTTCTATACAGAATTCAGTTCTTGTTTCATTTCTTTTCTTTTTTTTTCTTTTTTTTTTTTTTTAATCTTAAGAGTAAAATCACTTAGAGAAAAACAGAAACTGATGGAAGGTGGAAAGAGGGGAGCAGGTAAGAGGAAAGGGTCATGACGTTTAGACCCCAGCTTAATCTAGCTTTACAAGTGCATGGTGCAACTGAAAGTTGCAATAAAAGTTGTTGATCCTAAGGGGCCTTTCAAAAAATACGTTATAAACTACAGGCTGGAGCCCCTTTACATCAGGTTGAGAATGGGTCACAGTTGAAATCTTCCCTCTGTAAGGGAGGAGGAAGCCCTTGCTTAGCTGAGGGAGGGCTCTCTGAAGTGCCAGGCCAGCACCTTTTCCCAAAGCTGGAAGGAGCCATCTTGGTCTTTTCTGAAGGCTGCCCGCAGCTGGCTGTTGTGGCTGGTGCTCCCTGGCCTGCAGTAGCCCTTTTTTCATCCTTTGCTGCAGGTTTTCCTGTGTGCTGTCATGGCTCAGGGGTGGTGGAACACGCTGGCGTGCGTGCTTAGGCAGGAGCAGGTGAGGGCACTGCCCTTTCTTTACATGGTCAAGGTCTCTTTCCATCCCCTGACAAGTGACATTTCCCTCCACCCTGATTAGCTCTCAAAACACACCTTTCAATTGCTTGGGGACCATTGAAATGTTAAAAGGACCTTGTCTAACACAAATACTGCAGCTGTTTGTCAGGCTTTAGGAATCCATCCGTCCTTGCACATTTGGTTATTGGAGTGATGTAATTTCCATGCTGTTTCACACACATGGAAACTATAATATCTCATTACAGATGGAGGACTCCAATGATTAACATACAAAAGAAGGTTGGCTAATTCCATGCAGTTTAAGAACTACCTTTGAAAAAAGAAAGCAAGAACAATAGAGTTGTGATGCTGCCTTTAACTCTGAGTGAACCTTGTGAGTCTCATTTATCAGGGTTGGAATATTGGGCCTCTGGGTCTTGTTGAAGGCCTAGAGTCCCTTAGGATCAAGTGACAGACCCTATATTGGGAGTATCCAGTAATTACCCAAATCCTTTGAGTACTGTTACTCACAGTTCTGATTTTTACTCTAACATTGCTAGTGGTACTAATTTTTAAGTTTCTTCACAGACTTCTGTTCATTACCCCTCAGTGATGTGCTAATTAGAGCAGCCAAATGCTACAGATGAGTCTGTGTTTGCGATTTTTCAAGGACTGGAGTCTAATCATTTTCTCCACCACTATAAAGATGTCATGAGGTAATGTGTAAAGTTATGCTGTGGGAAACCAAACAGAGAGAGAGGGAGATAAAGCATTCAAGGGTGTCTGATTTAACTCCTCTGAATACAGTCGTGCTCAGGCACTCTGGGTTGGAATAGCTGGTGTGCACAGGGTGCTCTGCAGCCTTGCACTTTGAGTTGTATCAGTGTTTTTTCCCTCCTAAGAAAGAGACATACTTTAGTACTCATAAACATTTATTTAATCATTTGAGTCTGGAAAGGGGCACCTCCAGAAAGGCTCCATGCAAATGTCTGTTCTTCAGAATAGGCAATAAACAAAGTCTGCTGTTAGTCTGCCAAAATCCCAAGATCCACCTAACTAGACAAAAATCTATGAATAGGGAAATGCCCAAAGAAAATACATGGATTCATTCTCTCTTCCCTAAAATACCTTCCACAGTAAAGCAAAAATAGTCTGTTTTCTTTTGCAGAGAAGCACTCCAAAGCAGAGACACTTTCCTTGCAAACCTGGCACTAGTGTTTTGAAGCAGCTGAGCACAGTATGTGACACGCAGCAGTTCCATCAGACTTGGGAAAGCAAACGAAATTCTGCTATCTGAAGTTAGAATTAAATCCTTGCGGTGTGCTTCATCCCACCAGATTTGAGTCACTTAAAATGTAAGGCATTTCATCTGAGATTAGGTTGTCTTCTGTAATCAGGTAAGAAGCGTAGATGAGAGATCTCACCCGCCTGGTCAGCCTCTCTTGAAACTACATTTCCAGGTATATTGACCTAGTCCTACACCTTCCAATAGGGGTTTAAGGTTTCAGGTGTGTTTACTCATGGGAGTGGCACCTTCTTTCAACACATGCAGCTACCTGTTCTACATGAAGAGGGGTGGCAGGATCTGGCCCCCAAAAGGCCATCACTAGTACGTTGTTAGTGGGATTTGTCTGTGGTTAACTTAATGGCACAGAGCAGCTTTGTACACATACCAAGTTTTGAATTTTTTAGCAGAGAAATGATCTAATGCCTCAACACAGCGTGCAGACTTCACGTTTAATGCATATGGCGACTTCTCTTAGATGCATTTACCCTATGCTAGAGTATCACACCTAACGCACAACTGAGACAAAAGTATTTGCTCATCCACTCAAGGATGAATAAAACCATTCTGAAAAAGTCATCCTGCTTTTCTTGAACATAGTGGCAAAAATTGTTCTCTTCAGCAGTTTAGGACTGAAAACTCCTCTCCACTGCCCTTTTTTGTGTGTTCCGTGATGCTTTATAAAAGGGTTCAAAATTTGTTCTGTAACACTATTTGACTAGATCTATGATGATGAATACCAGAACATGTCAAAATAATTGTGTGGTGACTATTCTGGGTTAAGGAGAATCATATTTAATGTTACTAATTTTCACATTATTTCACCCATAAAAATCTTTCTAGCAGCAAAAGTTTTATTGCACTGTATTTCAGAGTCTCTAATTTATTCATGGGATAAATGTTTCATATAATGAATTTTCTAGTAAATGTATTCTGAAATTCATGCAGAAGCAAGACCACTGTAAAACTGCGCAGAGTTGTGCTAAAAGAGATGGATTTTCCCCATTGGAAAGTTTGGAGGGCAAATCCTGTAGCTGTCTGCCCTTATAGCCCAAGTTTCTTCTTTTATTAAGGTTTTGCAGAGCTTTAACGTCTTTATTGTGAAAATACCACTGCCACATGATACGCAAGTGAGATTTTGAGTTGGTTTCTATGTGCGGTCCTTTGTACTAACAGAATATTATTAAGCCAAATGTTTTTCTTGATCATGGGGCTTAACCATCTTTTCAGTGTTTACACTCAATTGTCTTTGTTCCTGTCTCACATCTTGGCACTCGCAGGTAGGGAGGAAGAGGTCTTGAAAGCTCCTATTATTTTTGCCAGAATGAGGCACTCTGTTAGAGACATGCATAGTGTTGGGAAGAAGAGACAGAGAAGAGCTTCTGTAGAGACTGGTTCTACTGTCTTTTCCTGACGTCTTCTTTTTCTTACTCTAAAAATGGCACCTGCATGAAGTAACACGTACAGAGCAGCACAGAGATCATAGGGGCACAACCTCAAACAATGTATTAGTGACCTTAGGTTTCTCCCTGTGTCGGTGTAAAGTCATTTGGCTGTAAGCTGTCTCTCGCTGCATACACCAGGTACCAAACCCAGTATTTCTAGCAATCTAAAAATCTCATATTCCTACAGCAGAGAAGTAAGCACCAGATGTTCCTCAAGTGCCTCACCTTACCTTATCTTAGAGATTAAGGTAGAAATCCCTTACTTTACAAATTAAGACTCTCAGGTGTTACTAAAAAGGCAGCTGTAACCATCTCGTGCTGCATTGGTGAAAAATTGTGGATAAAACTGGTCTTGAATAATAACATTATGTCACAAGGGCACTTACTTTCAAGCTGAGTAAGTTTTGGGGACAAATTGACTGCCTATCAAATTGGTTATTAACAATTTGCAGCAAAGCAGATCTACCATACCACCATGCCATAGAAAATATACACAGTGATCAACATTGACATGGTCCTTGCCTATAGTTACCTCTCTGTACAGAAGTAACACCCATATATTTCTGACTCCAGGGTGAGAAAATACTGAAGTGGTGCTATGTTTTAAATTCTGTCTATTTAGCAGGGGTCAAAATAATAAAAAATGAGGGATCAGGTCCTAAGCTGGAGTTAATCAATGTCAGTGATACTAGTCCAGTTTATTAAAAAGTCTACAATCCACTGTTCCTAATTAGTGCTGCACCATAATCTTCAGTGTGGTGAAGGCAAACATTTAGCAGTAGTCAGGAAAAGGAAGCATTGCCAGTCTCTGTAGTGAATGGAGTGGACATCTGTAATGTGAATGGGTATGGTCTCCTGATGGCATTTCTGTAAGGTTGCTCCTTAAATAAATGAGGTAACCTTAGCCCATTCCACAGCTCTGTCTTAATATTCTTTTTAGGGTATGGAAATCTTAGGATGTGAATCTCTGAGTGACCAGATGCATAGAAGCAGGTATTAAACTGCTACTATCTAATTGATATATGCTGCCATCAGTTCTGACCCAGGTAATAGCACAGCTAAAACAATTTCAAGTGGGTCGAAGCATCCCTGGAGTACTTACTGCAGTGATATAAAAATCTTGAAGCAATGTGTCTTTAGTCCTGTAAATCATGTTAGACTTAATGAAACCTTCTGCAAGAGTATTCCGTATCTATGATGCATTCAGCTGCAGTCTGCTGACATTTTGTATCTGGTTTTAAAAATTATGTAAACTTCTGATGATGTGCTATAGCTGATAGGATTGAAAAAACAGGATTGCTTTTTAATGGTTCATTTTTGTGGAGATCCTAGTAATTGCACAGGAAATTCCTAAGATCTAATGTATTTCATCCTAGTGTTTTGATTTCTTTTGCCCAGAGGAATTTTTCCTTATAAAAACTTTGAAACCAGAGATGCGGCTGTTGTGTACACAATATCTCTTTCAGCTGGTTTGATACAATTGAGTCAGACCAACTCCATACTCATGTTGCTTCAGTACATAAAATTTATCTGCCTTATATTTACCAGTGAGCTATAAATGTTGTCCTTTGGAAGGGAAGTGGCTAGATAATGACAAGAGAAAGATAACAGGTGAGACCGCAAACACATAGGCATACGTTCTTCCCTCCATACGCACACATAAATCCCTTTGACATTAATAAGGACAACATGCATGTAGTGAAAAACAGACAAGACTCCATAATAAAAGTTATGGAATGTGAAGCACTTAAACCACCCGATCAGACTCTGTTTTCAAGTATTTTCTTATCATTATTACTGTGTTTAACATATACAAAGGTCTTAATTTCTTATAAATTAGGGTTGTGCTATGGGTTTTCCTAACTGATCCTTCTGTAGTTTTTTATATTGGTAGAAGCTTACTGCTGAAAGGGAAGCAAATTCTGCTCTCTTATTCCAAAATATACCTGGATTACATGATTTCAGCAATTCCAGGGAACTTTGTTTTGTTCAGAGTTTCAGAGCTGGGGGGCTGAGAGCTGTACTCCACTCTAAGGTACGCTTCTATCTAGTGTATTCAGGTACACCGGGCAATTTCAAATCCTTATTTTAAGAGGGACTGAACAAGCTAAGGCACCCTAAAAAGCCTGAGTTTCACAGAAAACATTAAGCAATTTTGAAATTCAAGTTGGACTTCCTCTAATTAAGCCACACAGACCAATAATCATTTTGGAAAATGTGGTTTATAATGCCAAAAGTCCTAGCCTGCATTTAAAACCAACCATTTATCAAACTGGATTTTGTCACCAACAAGCACTTAGACACAAAGGTTCTTTCTCAAAAAATCATGAGACTGGCATAGTTATCATGACATTTAAAAAAGTAATAAGGTCTTACATGCTCTTATTTGCTTTCTGGTTTCCAAACGAATAAGGGTAACATTCTGAAGCTTTTCTCTGTGACTGTGTAAGCTAAAAAGCTCTTAAATAAATTGAAACTAGGTTCTTCATGTGAATAAATGATGTAGTAGCTTAGGCTTTAGTAGAAGCACCAAATGTCTCAAATGTCTATGTAAATCCGATGGACTAGCACTGCTTCTTCAAAGTTGGTAGATTTATTCTAATGCTTGCTAGGTAAAGGTAAATAGCTTTTAAAAAATAATGTTGTTGCTATCTTAAAAATGTAAAGGTCCTTGCTCTTGTAGTTGATAGCAAACAGATTTCATAAATAAGGTGTTTTGTTTCATAAAGGGTCTCAGAATACATATTTTCTTCCATAATTACCTTAATCTTAGTGAAGGTAGCATTGTTTTACTGTGTAACCCAAAAGCTGTGGGATGCTGGACTGTTCTGAAAGGAACTGGCATGCATGTACAGAGTAGACTTTGGAGGGCAAGGTATGGAAAGAAGCGGCCATTTAATGGGAACAAACATTTTGAGTATACAGCTTTCCAGTCCTATAAATATTAAGCTTTGTAAAAACAGAGCCCATACTTAGTTCTTCAGTGTCTCACTGAATTGTGTCTTTTTAAACCCTTTAGAAACATTAAACCAGTAGTCCACATAACTCTGACTTCTTGTCAGGAGAATTTTTCTCTTGAGTTCTGCTCATGGGCTTTAAAAACAGAGCCCTGGCTTTGCCTCGTTGAATCTGGAAAGTCAGAAGAGGGAAGCAGACGCAGCAGAGCCCTCTGTGTTGTAATGCAAGAGGGAGCACACTGCAGAGACCCAGTGACCTTGTTGGTAAGACTGTATGAAATGCTGACAGCTCCCACCACTCCATGCTGCCTGGAATTTCTCCTGTGTGTAGGCTTTTATTGTCATACCACCTTCATCATTGTTGTTAATCGAATTGGTAAATTACTACAAGTCTTAAGCTACCAGTAGTGAACCAGAGATGTCAGAGAGAGAAAAGGCGAGTTTGGTTTTCCTGGGTCAGTGGAGAGCTGAGGTCTGCTGGGTTCTCTCTCTTGCACTGCTCTGTGGCCAGAGGCTGTGCCTCGGGCTCTACATCTTCTCTTGGCCCTGGGCAGGGCAATGGCTGTCCTACAGCCAGTGGCTCTCCTTAGGTGACATCCTGCAGCACCCTGGTCATGCAATGAGTTCTGTTTGGCATAATGAGGGAGTTAGGGTGCCAGGTCATCTGCCAGGGGTCCGTGCCCAGCTGTGCCTCCAGTAACGAGACAGTCTGTATTTGGAAACAAAGTACAGTTTGTTTTAATGGTATGTGAAAATGCTCAGAAAGAGAGGGGTTTAGAACAATCCACAAGCATTTCCATCTCTACCATGGGACTTATTATCCCCTTCAAGCAATCCAGGCTGGCCTAAATCCTTTAGTCACCTTCTGTATATGTAAAAGTCAATATAGCAATCTGATTCCCCTGAGCAGATCCCACTCCGAGGAGAAAGCCTCCTCCTAAGCAGCAATGGTTTTATGTTCCTGGCCATTCTGGGTGAAACCTGTCAAGTGTGCTTACTAGAGATAAAACCATTGGATCTCAGCACAGTGTGCTGCCATGGCTGTCGGAGCATTTTCCTTTCTTCTTTGCTTCTCCTGCGTGTTGACATCACCTTACGCAACTTGAATGGGCGTGATCATACCATAAAAATTGTGGTTGAATAATCTGGTCAACTTATAATATTCTTTACATTTCCCTCAGATTTAGGTACTCAATAGATGTTCTTGGGTGATAAGATCTTTTTTGAAAATCTGGCCAGACCTCCCCAGTGAAATGTGCTGAACACTTTTGAAAAAGTGACCCTTCCGAGAAACACACAGGCCCTGGAATGGAAGTACTCTATGATATGGTGTTGATGTAGTTAATTAGTTTCTTTTGCTGTCCAGGCCATCAGGTCACACCATGAGCACAGGTGTAGCTAAATTCCTTTGCACTTTCCTATAGGACACCTGGTTAGCTGCTGAGTTTTACAATTTCTGGTTAAAGCCAAAGGACCCATCCCATATGCAGTTAGTTGTGAGAGGTGTCAACAGCCATGGTACAATACATATCTGAAAGCAGTGAGACTTTGGGGATAAATTCCACCTTTTTTAGATCTAGTCAACACTGTTGATAGCTAAGGTTGCTCTCCAGGCATTTTCTGCCAAAGGCAGCTGTACCCGTTAATTAATAGCAGGGATTTACAAATCCTCCAGTCACTCCCTTCTCAGCGCCGCTCCTTATCCACAGAACATCCCTTCTGCCTCGTCTGCCACCCATCCCTGCCAGGCACACAGTGGGGGGACCTGGGGGGCACCATTCGGCACAGGTGAAGGCAACCAAATTTGCACTCCCCATGGATGCAGGAAAATGGTTTGAACGTGTTGGTGCTAGGGGTAGTACCTGTCTCAAAACTGAGTAACGCTGTGCTCTCTTCCCTCACTTGGGACATCCTGTGGAATATAATCACCAACTGAAGGAGTAAATCTTCCCTAAAGCTCATTCCAGAGGAAGTCTGTCACACTCGGACACTGTAAACACTAACCTCTTATCCCAACCCTCCCTGTCTACCCCCTCCACATCTCCGTCCTCTTCTCCGCTTATGATATCCATTTTTATCTTTCCTGTTACATCACTCCCACCACACTGTATTAATCATCTGGCCACGATCACATTACACTTAATAAATGAACAAGATCTAATACAAAAATCCCTCCAAACCAGATGACTTAATACTCTTATGCTTAACCCTTTCTGTATTTTATTCCACAGATGTGTTACAAACATTCATGAGTGTTCCGTAGTGGACGAAATGGTTTTAACAAAGATAGTTTAAAATATATGTAATATATTAGCTATTTTGAATACTTTTCTGTTATTTTCTGTTTGATGGAGTATTTTACATCCTGTCTTCACTGTAAAAGGAGAGAAAACTTCTATTTTTGTGTGCAAGAAAAGGATAAACCCCACTAAGTTATAAGCCTAGTTTAACATGTAGCTCTAAGGTTAGGAGATGTTTTCAGGGCAGTCCATGTCCGGCTGGGAAAGGCACCACTAATTATAGCCACAATATTCCCTTTTAAATGAAATACCCTGTTTTCAGGGTCAAAACGCACCATCTTCACAGGGGGGCAAGTTCAGCTCTGCTGGGAGCCACCGGGCCCTGACTGAGCCTCTGTTCTGTCTGCTTTCTTGCTCCCTGATGCAGCGTCACCTTCTCCTGTGTGTTTTGTACCTCATGCAGAGTTGGTCTTTGCTGTGCCCAGGTGAGGTTGCCATCCCCAAAGCCCAACCCTGGGCTTTGATAGATGGATCTCCTATCCCATTCCCCATGCAGGACCTCACAGCTGGGCTTTGCAAACCCCTTCTGAACCATTTTCTTTCCTTCATGCTCCAGTTGTTCATGCACACTCCCAACACTTGCTGCCTGTGAGCACTCTGCTTTATAACTTTTCTACCCACATGTGCCGCTGTGTAAGCAGGACATCTTCGAGGCACGTCTGCGCAGCCCAGTGCAGTGTGGCAGCTAGCTGTGCGTGATGCAGTGTGATACCCACCTACCCCAGGAGGTGACAGACGTGCTGGGCACCATATAGTTGTATGAGTGCCGTGCTTTGCCTGGGCTGATGTACCCCACTGCTCCGAGGAGCCGATACATATAGGTGGCATTAGCAGGTATCTCTCCCTAGCCTTATATTGTGCTCTATAGATGCTCCGCATCGACATCACAGGTGCTTTTCAGTGTTAATTCCAACTCATCACCCCTTGCAGTTTCAGCCCAAAATGGGTGTAGAAAGAAGCCTGAGATGACACAGCTTTTGGTCTGAAATAGATACATAGAGAAGGCCCCACATACCTAAAAGTACCACCGAGCCCTATGCAGATGTGTTCTGCGGGCTGTGACACATCACCTGTGCTATGGGAATTAAGCCCTTAATGAGAAGATGCCTAGGAGAGAGAATAGGGGTTTCTGAGCAGGATTTTGATAGGGCTATAATAGGTGATTAAAAAAACCTTCAATAATCCCCTTTATTTACTCATGGAGGAATTTTTCCTTTTATTTTCAAGAAAGAGAATGGTCATTTAAGTGAGACTCACAAATTTTCCCTGTCTTAGGTTTGCCTGGGATGTCCGTATATTTAGCTGTCATTTGCTAAAACAGACGTGAATTTTTAACTTTCAGGTTGCAATTTGTTCACCCAAAAACATTCTAGAGAACACATTAGGTTTCTAAATTAAAATACTAATGACCCTTGTATGACTGTGAAAGATTAAGCGCTGGGCTTTGAAGACATCAGAGGCTTAAAAACACTGGTAAGTAGGTATAGCGTTAGGTGATTAAGAGGAGGAGGTTGAACTTTGCATCTGGTGTAGCTACCGTAAAGCTTTCCTGGAAAATGTAAACCAAATTACCCGAGTACTGGAAAATTGCATTTGAAAATAATAACGGTTTTATTTAGTTTTATCATGCAGACTGACAGCTGGAGGAGACTCGGTCTGTTGCCGAACCCCCAAATCAACAAGTTTTGTCTCTTGACACACACGGGGGTGGGAGAAGCTGTTCATTTAAGACCAGTAAACAGCCCCTGCCGTGAATTTCTAATCCTTTCATTAAGTCCTGCTCTCTATAATCATAGAGAGCTATGTTCACTTTCCTTTGTTTTAATTCACTATCTCCTAAATTATAATAATTGAAAACATATTAGGACCAAGATGGGAAATGGAAAAAGCTAGGTAGACAATCACCTTGTAAACATCTTGTGATGGTGATGGCTATTAAACAGGAACGTTCAGTACCAACTGAGGCACAGGCGAGCTTATCCAAGCAAATCAATGCAAGTTAATCTTTCAGTGTCAGCTGGCTGAGTTTTGGACTAGTGATGAATGCCTTGACTGGAAAGATGAAATGCTGGAATGCCAGGCACTGCTCTGACAGCTACAGATGGTGCCAATTACTGCCAGTAGAGCCTGTCCTGCTGTGAGCCCAAGATGTCTGATTTGTGGTCACAGAAAAATGAAAAAGAGGTTTCCCAGCTGGGCCTGTCACCTGTCCTATATTGCTCCATAGCAAAAATGGTATTCGTGTTCTAAAATCAAATTTCTTTGTATATTTATGCTAATGATCCCACTATGCTAATTACCAGACATATGCCTTGGAAAGATGCAGACACTATTAGAAAATAGGATTTTTCTTTCCCTCGATTAAAATAAATTTCAGAAATTCTACAAAAGTTAGAATAAAATACAGTGTTGAAATAAAGGGGAAGGAGGTGAAAGGAGGAGGAAGAAGTAATTCAATAGCACAGGCAGACATTCTGTGCTTAATTTTTCTCCATGCAGTTGAAAGGGATTTGCAGGCTGTAAATCAGAACAGAATCTAGCCCTTGGTCCCCAGTCCTACCGTACCACGCTTGAATGTTAATACAAGCCTTTATTTTTCCTTTGTACGTTTGAGCCTTTTTGTGTTTGTTTTTCATGTGCCGTCTTATTCCACAACTACCCGAGCTATACAAATTGTCATTTATTGCACTTTCACATTATTTCCTGCCTCTGTGATATTTAAAAGGATTAGTCTAGACATCTGTGATCTGTAATTGGCTTTTTCCATGAAAGGGGATCAGCTGTAAGAACTTAAGCAACCCAGACTTATTTTACTTGTGATACTTGAAAGCCTTCTGGACAGAGCACCTTTGCTGCAATGATTTAACACCAGGTTACTCAGTGTGCAAATGTAGCTTCAGCCAGCCCTTTGCCATTGAATCCACTGTGATTTTATCCACCTGAAAATAGCCCATGTGTTTTAATTAAAATACGCTTTGAAGTAACTGGTTCCAGCTTTGGCTTGCTTCAGCACTGTGCTGTGAAAGGAGACCCGATAGAATACTCGAACTCTGAAATGTATTTCCATCCTGCTTTTATTTATATATTAAATTAACAATAGCATAGTAATTATCCTTATTGGAGCATGAAATACAAATCTGCCTCTTTTTCCCCTGTCCTTGGAACTCATTTACCACAATTTGCCTAATTGTTAAGAGCTAGTAGACAGGGGTTAGGGGGCAGATGACTTATTTCCATTTTATTGGACTCAACCTTTGCTAATGAAGCTATTTTTCCCTCAACTTCAAACACAAATGTTTAAGCAAATTTTAGAATTCATTTAACAATAGTAGTAAATCAGTGGACAAACTGTACTATAAAAATAACTCTTACAACAGCTGTGGAGTCGAGTGGGCCAAAGTACCTCTAGGTCCTGGTTTGAATCACAGAGTATTTGGTGCTTTCAGATAACTGATCAGTTACCAGTTGTAATTGCACCGTATAACTTGGGAGAACTGGCACTGCGAGTTCCCAATAGCTGTGAATGATACACGATGAGCATTCAAGTGATCATTTCTTTAAGTATTTGGGAATTAAATGGTGATGATAAAAGGAGAGCTGGGTAGAAACCATAACTTCTCTTGATTTTTATTTTTTCACCTTTTGTCAAGTGATAAGAAAGGTTAAGACACCTGGGAAGCTTGGGGAGACTTTCAGTATGTCCATAAATTACTGCAGCTTTCACGTGCGTATTGTCTGAGAGTACCATTAGGTTGCAATCTTTTGTTTGTTACTGGATTTGCTTTCCCCTCCTCATCGTTATTTAACAGTTAAAACCAAATATACAGGTTTTGCTGCCAAAGATCTCAGCTTCTTGTAGAGCCCCTTGTTTTAGCCACAAACCAGTGAAATCGCTTGATTTTACTGGTTCTGTTATTCTATGTAGGTTGCCTGTATTTAAAGACATTATCATTAATATAAATGCAAAAGGAATTTACTGGACTATTAGTGGGAAGAATCACATAAAGAGTCATTACCAGAGTGGGCAAGACCCATGGGCTCATTCTCAGGTACAGCTGTGGGGATTGTAAATTTGACAACATAAAAAGTCTCTCAAGCTCCTTTTTGATCAGCAAAGCGAAGGTGGTAAAATAGAGAAATGCTGCATTTGAGGCTTAATCCTGCAGGAAGTGGAAGTGCAAAAGCTGTGCCGTCACCCCCTCGCAGGGCCGCGGAGGATGCCCCGAGCTGGGGGCGCGCTGCTCAGCGGGGTGAGCCCAGGGCAGCTTTCACACAGCTGTTGTCAGAGAGTGCCATTAGGCTGCAACCTCCTATTTGTTACCGGGTTTTCTTTCCCGTACCCCTAATTATCTAACAGTTAAACCCAGATATACAGGTTTTGCTGCCAAGGGTCTCAGCTCCTCGTAGAGAATTATTTCGGTTGTCTTCTGAACCACTTTTTCATTTCCTGACTGCTGGCAGAAGGAGGGTAAAACGAGTGAAAGCCACACTGGTGGGCCCCCCGAGTGCAGAGTTTTTTGGGGCAGATACACTGTTTTGTGTAATATTAAACCTGGGGAGATACTTAACCACTTTGCCTCAGTTCAGCATGTCTAATACTTGGCACAAATCAGCGTATTCGTGTTTCATTCAGCTTGGCTAACAGCCAGCATAGAGACTCTATTTTCATTTTTGAATTTCACTTGGCAGATTCTTAAAAGTCACTGGAGAACTTTGCCTGAGTAATAAAAAGCAACTTTTTTATTGAAAACTAATTATTTTTTCAGCTCCATGTGCCAGCTGTTTAAAAATGTTGTGGTCACGTTAGCGCATACTTTAATTACAGAGTTCTAGAAAAATGCAGATCCTATTGTGAAATGTTCCTCACAGCAGTTAATAAGCCACTTATTTTCAGCCACGTCCAAACTGTTAAAATACACGGATAGATTTTTCGGCTATAATTAAGTATCCGTTAGCACCAAATGCACAAATACCAGGATAAAGCATCTGCCTGTTTTGGGTGGAAAATTGTGAGTTTAGGGCTAGAAGACCAGGCTTGTGCATGTGTGTAAGGATGTGGATAATACCGAAGGAGGTTTTCAGAAATGCTCAGGACTTTCCCAGTCACTTTTGAAATTTCTTCTATTCCTAAGGAAAATCCCTTTAGGCATCCCTGTGCATCCTTAGGCACCTAAATGCTTTTGGAAATCAAGTGTGAAAAGACTCCTGGGGTCCTGTAATGGGCTGTATTAAGCTCACGACACAGCTGGACCACTTGGTGCAGCAGCCCAGGCCACAGAGCCAGAGACCCAGTTTCTTGGCAGTTGTGTCCCTGAGTTGGATGGGGTTTAGGTCACAGGAAAAGAGTAGGGGTGAGAACAAGGGGACAGGGAGGACAAACACTACATGAACCAAAGCAGGAGGTCTTTTCTCCTTTGAAGTGAGCACCACAGGGATGGTGGGAGCTGGGTCCCTCCATGCAGCTGTGACTTCCAGCTTTCCTGCATTCACTCTTCCTGTGTGACCCAGCTTCCTCCGCGGAGGAAGCGTTTCTTCCAACACGTTCTGTCGCATGAGACTTCATCTTTCATAGTGCCAGCGTTAGCAGAGCAGTTGGCCTGCCAGATGCTGCTTCAAATTAAGGATGGGTCTGAGCCAAAATCTTGGGTTCAAACACCTTCAGACTTTGGGAAAGTCTGCATCCCAGTTTTATGGCTTCGCTCTATCCCTGCTTCATTTCAGTCTTACCTAGTTATAGTTTTTATATTCTCCTGCAATCAGAAGCTGCAAAGAAATGTAACAGGAACAGAGTGGGTGGATGTTCTATGGGAGAACAGTAAAACTTTGCCTGGCTGGAGGCTTGCTCACTTTCCTTGGTCAATTTATTGAAGGTATAAAAAGGATTATTCAATGGACAAGAACAGTCCTGCATCCCTACCTTTTTTACACTCTATTCTTGGTCATACCTTTCATATAAAAATTAAGTACCTTTTGTCTATTATATTTGATTTGTTCCTGTAAAAACTAATGTGTTGCATATATATAAGCAAAATTTTTGTATAAATATATAAACACTAAGGGAAAATGGCAAAACAGATGGCAAGTAATAAAATCATTGATAGTATTGCTGGACATGCAATACCAGACATGTATGTTTCTTCTCCATAACTTTTTCAATGACTCTCTTGTATGTTTCTTCTCCATAACTTTTTCAATGACTCTCTGAGTTTGTTTAGATTGCATCTGGCATAATTTTTCCTCTCCTTGTTTTGAAATAGATTGAAGACCCATTTCACCTGCATTCCTGCATTTTAAGTGTAGTAGTAGAATATGTTACCCCAGCAAACTGTGTAGGTACAATATTTGCTTATATTAAGTTATACCTAATTTGTGTCCCTAGAGACAGCTGTAGCTGTTGTAAGTAGCCTGTCCTAGAAATAAACACAATAAAATGGAAATGTCATATCATTTTGAACACATGAATTTCAAAACCATTTCTTTGACCACACAACGTGTTAGAATAGTGCAGCTAAGGATGTCTTAAAAACCTGAAAAAACCAAACTAGAATGGCTGTTTTGATACTGTGCAATTTGACATTTTCTCCCAGGAAATGGTGAAAACCAAGGAGATGAACCAGTTTAAGGTAAAGAGGGAAGAAACAAAAAGTACTTTTTAATGAGACATTTACAAATTGTTCAGCACAGAGAGAGGCACGTTATGTTAGCACTTTGTCACTGTAAATATTGCAGATGTCGTTCCTCTGAGTTTGTCCTGGAGCATTATTAGAACAAAACATACAAACATACGTCCAGACCTTTTTGTGTTGATATTAATGCGTTTGTCTCAGTCAGACTTGAGCAGGGAATCCAGATCTGCCCCACAATCAAATAGGTGTTACGGCCCAAGACTGCTAGCTGGGAAGATTAATTCCGTGCGGGTGCCGGTAGTGATGTGGTAGGTACCGTGTGGCTGTGGGTGGGATTTGCCTGCAACACAGAGAACAAAAAGCAAAATCCTGGTGGAGCTGTGCCCCGTGTTAGGATTCCCTGTGTGCCTTACCCAGCCCAGCATACTGCGAGCAGCAGGGAAAGCCGGCAGGTACGCCAAGACTTTGCCCCGGGAGCTCTTCCAGGGGGACAGGCTGATCCTGCCTCGCTGGCTGAGAGGCAGCTTGAGGGCAGCCAGCCAGGAGCAGCCATCCGTTCAACAGCCACACTCCTACCCGCACAGCACCCGTACCTCTCACGCCCCTGAGACTGGCTGCTATCGCAGTCACACAGCTGGCCCTGTGGTCTTGTCCGAAAGGAAGTTCTCATCTACTGCCTGTCAAACGTCCCTGGCCTGTCACTGCAGGCAGACAAACCCCGCCGAGCACTGGGCTGACCAGGCGAGGGGCATGGCTGCTGGTGGGCTCCACCTGGCTGGCTGTAGCAAGGGGGCTCCGCAGGCGGGGGATTAAGGCACGAAGTAAGACACTCGCATGGGACCTAGCAGAAAAGAGAACAAAAGAGAATTGGCTCAAGCAAGCCCTCATGGAAACAGGGGAAGGGTCCTGCTTGCTGGGGAACAGATCTTTACAAGGAAACATGTCTCTGCATCCCTAGTATCCCATCACTCAGCAAAACAACTCAGTGCCCTTACACACCCCACGTCCATGACTTTATTAATTTATTTTACTGTCCTTCCATACTTTGCTACCAGGTATTTTACCAGATCTTTTAGTTAAACAGACGGAGCTGAACAGATTTTGTTGTTGTTCTATCACCCTGCAGCCATCAGTCCCCTTTGCCTACTTATTTCATGGCTGTACTGGTTCAACTGGATTCAAGTGATGTTGAAAAATGTGCAGGTGGAGGCGTAAACAGGCAACCAGGAGCAAGGATCTGCTGGTTTTGTCTCTGCTGGTTGCTTGGCTGGCTGCGTTTGGCATAGCTTGGTGACCTTCAATGTGTTACAGGGAAGCGCGCTTGCTTTGGGCTGAGCTTCCACCTGAACTTTCTCAGGTGGTGCATGTCCATGAGGTCCTGTGGTGGGTGTCCCGCAGGCAGCGTCACCGGTTTCCCCCACGGTAGGTGGCAAAGCTCTAGCTGAGTTTTACAGAGGTGAGAAGGGTCTGTAAGAGAAAAGCCTAATGTTTTTGTTGTGTTCCTTCTTACCAAACACTGCTGGTTTCAGTAAGAGCTATCTAAACCAGAGCTTTCCTGGATGTTTCAAAAACTCTATTTCCCTTTTCAGATTTTGCCAGGAAGCACAGTTATTTTTCTTCATGCTATATTTAAAAAATGCAGTTGAGCAAAAAGTTCATATTTTCTTAAAACTCGATCATTCTTTATAAATTGCTAATGTTTAATTTTTTTGGCTGCTAGGCTTTTTTGGAAAGGTGCCATCTTCTTAATGTATCAGTGTGTATGTATGCACTCCCAACCACCAGTGAATGTAATTAATGTTTGAAAATTGTGGCTTTCAGTCTCGCAAGCATAAAGAAATGTTTTAATTTGACAGTATGGCTGACAAAATACTAATTTGTTTTGGGACAGACCCTCACCTAGTTGCATGGAGACAAGCACAAATAGCAAGCAAAGCCTTTCCAGAGTTTACAGCAGGAGTAAATATCAGATTGGAACCTTTATTTAGAAAACATCCACATCCATTATAATTATGCATTTGTAATATTAGCAATTTCCAGTAGTATAATTTGATAAAACACGGTACAATTAACTATTAGGAAAAAACCCTAAAATTAAGAACAGCCTTTGAGAAGCATTAGCTTCTTTTGGCTAAGACAGTTTGGTGTGCCGGTGAAAAATAACCGTATATTCCATTTATAGTACAATGGACTAAAGTGGAAAGGCTGTGTAAGTGCAAACAGAGAAAAATACAAATTTTATGAATAAGATATGATGGACTACTTTCAGGAGGCAAGGTAATTGTAAAAGATCTATCTGGGCTAATGTGACTGCTTTATATTTTTGTCATGCCTTTGTAGCATTCGAGATCATTAGGAACTGTCTCCAGGGAAAGGGACCTGTGTCTAAAATCAGTTTGGGCCCATTATCTTCGGTAAGAGACTGCCTTATACCCCAGGCATCCTGAATCCTCTATTTACTGGGGGAGGAAGCACATTATGTAATGGATATTAATACAGTGGGACCCCACATTTCTGGAGCTCATTAATCTGAATGACTCGCAGAGTTGAACGTCGGTCTGTTACTACCTCTGCTGCGCCTGCTGCTCCTGCTGCTCCGTGGGGTTTTTGTCTTCCCTGCCCTCGCTTTACTTATTGTTCCTTCTGTTTTGTCTTGTCCTGAAACACTCGTTTGCCATGAAAAATCTTTAGTACACAACTTAAAGGATGCGGCACAAGCAGGCGGCACGGGCTGAACTTTGGCAACGGTGTCCCCAGGTTTTGCTGTTAATGAGGTTCCTCTGCTGTTGTGTGCGTACACGACGGAGAGGCTGAAGCTGATAAAGGCACACGCCTTCCTGATACAGCCAGCCAACGAGCTTGTGTAGGTGTTGAATTTGAGGTTACCAGCAGCCTAATTTGTTATGTGTTCACAGGGCCAAGTTTCTTCCTTTGCAGCAAGCTGTCCTTAAACACATTATTTTTAAGCTGTTCCTCTAAACACAGTGGTAGTGTTGAAATAATGTAGCACACAGATATACTCTAATGTAATCTAAAGTAAAATATGACTATGAGATGCTAGCAGACATGTAAAATTAATATTTTGAAAGTATTATTTTGCAAAATCAAATAGCATTTGAGGCTTTTTACCTCCCTTAAAAAAACAATTTATATGTGCAAACAAACAAAACCTAGAGATGACTGTTAAAGATTTGACTTTTTGACTGCTTGTTAGAAGTTTTGTGGTTTTCAAACAGCTGAGAATGTCTGCTGCTTTTCTTTTGAGGCTCAAAACACTATGAATTACCAAGTAAAATACTTATTAGTCCCCTGTTCACTAATCAAAATCTGTAAGAATTGGCACAGTGTTTTAGAATCAACATTTAAAAAACATAAACTTTGAAAGACTTTTTTTAAACAATCTAAATATATTTCTTCTTTATGTGCCTCTAAACAGTTTTTAATAGCTGTGGAAATAGACCTTTAAATGTCATGATGTCTTTAAATCTACAGGTTACGTCATCTGGCACATTATGTGAAGGTGTAGATAACATTAAACATACGAGCTTTATAATGACTGTACAAATACGTACAAATGATACAACTTGAGATCAGACAGAAATTATATGTGTAAGCGTTAGATAGATGTTATCTCTGGTCCAAAAATTACCCTAAATCTGGTTAAATAGTTATTCGCCAGAAGTACAATAAATAACTCCTGTTTTTATCTGTTACGAAGATCTCTTCTGAGGTCATCTGTACAGATGTCTGTGCTTTCTCCTGTAATTTGATGACTGCATCTCCGTAGGCAGAGTCCTGGGAAGTCTTCGGTGCCCTTCTGACAGGTGCTGAGGAATTGGAGGATTAGTGAAGCCTCAGTAAATTGAAATGTTGGCGATCTTGCTAAATTCACCCGTTCCCTGAAGAAAAAGAAATAAAACTAAAAAGTATGCCCCTACATCATTTTAATGCTGGAATATGCCTCCATGTGATCATATTTCTTTCTTTAATTCCTCATCCAAATGATGCTGATAGTAACAAAATGAAAATAAACAGATATAGGTGTCCATGTGCTAGGCAGACAGGCATATTCTTATCCTTGTGTGATTTTTAACATTTTAATTAAACCGGTAAAAGAGAGATGTGAGTGTTTTTGGCTAAGTCATGGGGTGCAGTCCCAGCAAGTATCTGGGCTGTGGTTTGTCAGCACCCAAGCTACTATATTAAATGCCACCCGGGTTTTGGATTATTGAGCTAGTCTGTTCTAGCAAATATGTTGTGAAAGAACAAGCAGCCAAAAAGGACACTTTGATTTCAGTGACAGCTTAGTGCTGGTTGCTCTAGCACTAGGCTCTGTACATGCCTATCGGAAATGTGAAGCCAGATCTTTAAACTTCAGTGCTCCGAGCTGATTTCTTTCCTGCTCTAAGAAAGCGGGGCTCGGTAACTTCCATTTCTCTTTCTTAGCTTTCAGTTCAAGTCTAAATAAAACTCAAAACTGATCTCTTTGGACTTATTCCATGCTACTGACCTCATGTCCATCTGCTCACATACCCTCTCCCGGCATGGCCACCTCCCTGTGACAGTTTTCTTTCTTGGTGTATTGGCTGGTGCACTGAAGAGAGGTCATTTTTCCTCTTGAGCTACCATACAAGTGTGGGACATGGTCTACCCATCCTCTTAAACTGCAGAACAAGATCTTTTCTTTAATCACCATCTTCATGATTTGGCTGGTCCTGTGTGGAGCCAGGAGTTGGACTTGATGATCCTTATGGGTCCCTCCCAAGTCAGGATATTCTATGATTCATTTTCTTTTTGTTTGTAGCTATTTCTACTTTCCCCCTCTTTCCTTCTCTAGTGGATCTGTGAGACTGTGTCTTCTGAATACTATATAAAATAAAGTGTGTTGTATTGTAATGTTGTAAAGAGAGCTGCTGCTTGAATGAGGTGCTTCCCAAGGAGTAACAATATTTGTTGAGCAGATGTTATTCCATTCTGAATAATGGAAACCATTTGTTGTCCTTCAAAATCATCATGAGGGCAGTAGACGGGAATAAAAAAGATTCAGCAGAGACGTAACAGCTGGAGAATTTCTTCCCCCCTCCCTGGGTACCATGAATAGTAGCTATTGCAGATGTTTCAAAATGGCCGAGGTGCTGTTCAGGAGAAAAGCTCCACAGCTTTCTGCACCATGTGAAGCCATGCAACTGGCTCCTGCACCCTGCTGAGCTATTCAGTAGAAAGCTCAGCTGGGTCATGGAGTTCCTGCCAAGGGGCCAGAGGGCAATTCCTGTAGAGAGCATCGAAATCAGGGCAGGAAACTCTATTCCCTGCGCTCCTCTGAGTCTAATGCAAAATGTCCCACAATGGGCTGGGGTTTTTTTATTAGACAGAAATTCTTCTCCGTGCCAGGAGATCATCAGTTGGGTAATTTAGCAGGTATGGTTACACTTTGTTTACCAAGCTTACTAAAGGGACAAAAAAAATAAAAAAAAAATTCCCTGCCATGGATCAGGGGAAATGCAATTTGCATTATTTTCACTTTAAGAAGCTCTTAAAATATTTAAAACTGCAGAGCTGATTGGCAGCTTTCCGCCAGCCAGATACTTGCATGATTTCCTGAGCAGGTATTTGTGCAATCTGGAACTGTTGGACTGTTTTTTCTAAGACATACTCTGAGGCTCTGCGATTGTGTCGAGCTCTATCTGATAGGGAGGGATCAGAAAGTGCTGTAAAATAAAGTGAGGCTGGTAGCTGGAGTGATTTGTATCAGGAGTCCCATAAGAATGGTTGGATCTGGTTACCCTCAGTGTTCATACACCAGCTGAATTTGCAAAAATTAACTTAGTTGCGTGTAATGAGCAATATATTAGCAAATCAACTTCATACCTACTGCCTTCCGTCCAGGAGTCTGACATATGTGTATATAAAGAAGTCATAACACAAATTTGTGAAGCCAGCTGTGGTATGGGGACCCTTTGGTCTCCTGCAACGGTCCCTCCTGAAGAATCTCCAGGCTGTAATGAAGTGCATCAATTTTAGCAAAGTCTTTTATGTTACAGGGCAGTACTGAAATAGCACATTTGCACACCTCTAACTACAGGATCACAAAATACCTCCTCAATTAAGAAGTTGTAGAGCAGCTATAATGTAAGAGATATCAATCTTTAGGAGATAGTGTCAGAAGAAATGGCTGCTTTATTAGCAAAAGTTTGATGATACTACATCCACTCAAGTAGAATATTCATCTACTTTAGATCTATTCTTAATTAATTCTTGAATGCTTGACAGGCTTTTTCATTTAAAATTCTGTTTTCTCCCTTTGAATATCCATCCTTGTTTGTACATTGGTACTTAATTTTCTTACAGCTCAGCCTAACCTTTCCTTTCAAGCATTTTTCTTTTTTGAATGAATACGTTATATCATCAGACTCTCACACTAAAGTTCCAATGTGGCTTGAAAGTAAAATAAGAAACTGATGTTGCTTTATAGCAGAGAACAGCAGTTCTGACACACTGTGTTTCGTTGCATCAGCCAGACAAGAGGCCAGGTCATTTTCATAGTAGGAAAAAAACTTGAAGCCTGGACAAGTGTGATTATTTTACAAAGTCAAGTCTTAAGATAGTCTTTGAGATTTCTGATTCCAAGTGATCATGGAAGAACCAGTTTAGGTATGATCAAAAATGGACCTAACCCAGCCTTTTTTGATGGCTTAAGAAATTAAAGATGTTTTTTGCTTAAATTTCCTAAGGGAGAGCTGAGATTCTGTCGGACCCTCTGGATAACCCAACCAGTGGAAGCAATTGTGTAGTGTCTTTGGTAGCACACGTTCGGTATTAACCAGCTGACCAACGCGTATGTAGCTGCACGGTACTCTGTGTATCCTGCCTGCCCAGCGTGAGTGTGGGGGTACTGGATTATTCTGCTGTGCAAAGACCGGGGGCCACAAACCCAGGTCCTGGTGTTTCTACAGCTTGTGGAACAACTTGTTCTGAGTGGGGAGAAAGGCTTTGACCAAAGAAAGGACCTCCTTTCAAAAATAATGGAAAACTTAGGCTGGATACATTTCCAAAACACCGTTTCTTTTCTGTTTCGTGTCTCTGTTCACCTGACTTCCTTGTGTTCCCAGGGCAATCTGTCCTTTGTTGTAAATTCAGAGATCCCAACCTGAAGTGGTGAGCAGGTGGGCTGGGGGCATTCACACTGCTGAGCCTCACCACTTTAATTTAGTGGCTGACTTAACAAGAGAGTCTCCTTGGCTCCCAGGGATCAGTATCAAGAGAGATGGACATGTCTGCAGTGCGAATTGGGAACAGCTAGTTCAGCTCCTGGTCCAAATTCATCTCTGGAGGTGTCTGTCTCTTCCCACAACTCTCTAGGGAAGGTGGGGAGACCAACATCAGAGCAAGGCACTGAAGGGTGGTCTTTAGGGACACTAGATGAATGCTCCTGCAACGTAATAGCACCCCAATGTTACACTGCAGCCAAGCATGTGGCTCCCTATGCTTTCCATAGAGCTACACATGCACGGAATGGGTGAAGTTGCTCTTTAGACAGGAAATGATAAGCAGTGTCTCTTTGCAGGCATATATAAGTGGCATCACCAGGGGTTTTGAGAAGTCCCCGTTCCCAGTCACGTCCCAAGCTCAGCCCTAAACCAGAGAACTTCAGTACCGTGGCCCCAGGTTAAGCTCCCTGTGTTTGTTCAGAGTCAACACAGCAGACTCAGAAAAGGTGACTGTTTGATTTTCTGATTTGTTCTTCCAAAGACAGGGAAATTTCCCTAATAATTCTTACCGAGTCTTCCAGCTTGTTGTTTATGGCTTTTGCTGTCATTTTCATTAACAGCAAATTGTTCAATATGATGCTAAACTGAGCTATATTAGATCAGCTAGAAATCTTTGTAGGCTCTCAAAGCATGGGCATTACATATTCAAAACAGGACCTAATGTTTCAGAGATTCATATTCTACTATAATTATATGGTTCAATGCAAGTGATTATATCTCTTCTTCAGTATCGGACTGAAAAGTTTTGGTTTGCTGGCTTCCTCATAATTTACTGCCGAGGCATAATAGGCCAGTCTTGCGGAAAAAAAGATGATAAATGACGCTGGCAAGGATTCATAGATTTATTAAATTTCTATCAAACAGTGCAACAAAAAAAATCTGCTTAAGTTAGAAATGGGCTCAAATTTTTTAATCAAAATTCATGAGTCCTGATGCTTGGTTCAGTAGGTCCAAGGAAGGCTTGAATTGAGGACTGATTAAAGAAAATAAAAGGCTTATTTGAAGTAATTTTTCAATGACGGCTTTTAATTGGATGTTAAATCAAATTCTTATCTGCTTTTCTGCAGATAGCACATTATATAAAATACAGTTAGTGGCACTACCACTGTAACTGATACACTGAATAACAATTGACTTCTTACTTTACACCAAGAGGATAGAAGGACTGCAGTTGTCAACCTGTCAGAAATTAAGTATGTAAATTAATGCTTAAGTATATGAATATGAATATGATTTACAAGAGGCTCTGAGTGCTGTCAGTAAAAATACCGATTTCTTCCCCTTCCAAGGTTAACAATTACCCGCTGACCTTTACAATGTAGGCTCTATTTTTATATTTTTCTATTTTTTTTTTTTACTGGTATGATGTTCCAGAGGTCTCAATAATGCTGAAATCATCTGAAGTTATCTGTCATGTACAAAGAGAAATATCTTACTAATACCTGTTATATTTCACGTGTATAAGGCAATACATTGCTAAAGATAATAGACTTATTATTTAGTTCGATGGTTACAGTATCTGTGAAATTTGTTGCTTGCTTTCTTTGCAAGCTGAGTTGTAGGGTAGCACTATTAATGATGGGGATGTATTCTTAATAGGCTACCCATTAATTCTGTAATGTTTTACTGCTGAGAATAACATCTGATTTCTTGGGCTTAGGAAAAAACCCTCTATCTCACCTAGACTAATCGGGACCTATAAAGAAAAGTAAAATATGCTGTAGAATTTATGCAGTCAGAGTGTGGGAGAAAGAGGAAAACCAGCAAGGTTTAAGCTTCCATGTTGCACTTACATTTTCTTCAGTAGGAGAAATATATATATATGTGGGTTTTCTCTGCTGGAGTTTGCATCGTGCGCCGTATAATCACTGTTCTGAACATTATGATTATTTGTACCACTGGAATTTGCATCTAGTTCTTATGTATTCCCCTGCCTATTTCTCCACAGAAGTGCTCCCACAGGAAATAAAACTCCATATTAGGAGATTTTCCATGAGGTTTGATTTCAAATTCAGAGAAACTGTCCTCCAAAACCAGATCAGGAGCTTCTCTGACCAATTAAACTTTACAGTGTATAACAGCATTTTTCCACAAAGAGGCAGTATCGAACACAAGGTAGTGTATCTGAACTGCAGGATTCCCAGGCCCAGGATGGAAAACTAGACTCTCCTCATGGTTTCCTTGTGGTTTCTCATGTTCCCCCCCTCTCAGATACCCAGCATGTTGGGATCCCTAACTTCTGTGGCTGGGACAAGGGCACTGAAAAAGAAGGGAAAGCACATTGTAAAGTTATTGCATGCTAAAATGAGGTTAAGCAATTGCAACTTCTCCCAGTGCCTTGTAAAACGGACCCCCTGAGCAGAGACAAACCATCTTCAAAAGATTCTGAAATTTGGTTCGGTTAACCGTCAAGAAATTCAGCTTTTTCAAAGCTTTGAAGTCCGTTATTAGTCATGCCCCAGAGCACACGGAGCTTCCGTGGCTTGCGGGCTTCTGTAGATACTTCACACAGTGCTGCGTGTAACGGATCTTCCCGCCTGGGCTGGCAATAATCGGAGAGTGCCACCATGCTCCTGACAACTCCGAGGTTGTTCTGCCAGTGTGGGTTGCGAAAGGAGAACCCAACTCATTTCCATCAGAGGTGACCACGCGTGGCTGCCGTCTGCTCTCTGTCAGCGCCAGCCCCTCTCCTGTCAGCCCGCAGGAGACTACTCAGAGGAGCAGGGAGAAAGGTCCTCTCCGAGGCCTCACACTGCTCACACTGCTCGCAGTTTTGGAAGTCCCTGATTTAGTTACTTGCTCACCCACCTGGTTAATTCTGAAGTGCCATGGTGCTTCCCAAAGAAAGAGGTTGGTCATGAAATAATTTGCATTTGATTTCACATGTTCTTCTTACCTGTCTTCCTGTATCATGAAAATCCCATTTAAAACTGGTGTGCACTAATTGGGAAGTGTAAACTTTATTTTTGAGGCAAATTCTTCTCATTTTACTACTTCCATGGTGTCTGCATTGTAATGCATGATATGGATGCCATATTTTGTTTTCTACAGATGAAATTTGGGTTCCCTGTAGCACTTCTGACAGGTTTCCCCAGTTTGACTTTAAATTCTGGGCTGTTTCTGAACCGGTGCAAATTAAGCTGTGCGGGCTTAAACTGCACGGAACTCTGACATCTTAATGGGAGCAGCCCTGAGTTTGCATAATCAGGAGGAAAACCTCGGCCACTGTCCCTGTAAAATAGCGTAAATATATGGATATGTAAGTGAAGTTATTTGTGGGAGGTAAATGAGTATCAGGGAAGAATCTTTCAAGGTACAAAGGTGTATGCAATTTTTCACTTAATCTTTATGGTAGCAAAATTCATCTTCTTGCTAAATCTGTATTGTTTGGTAAATACCCCAATAAACACTGGCAACAGTTCATGGGGAATTTTTCTTCTAACAGCTTGGAAGACAAATAGTATGTTGCTCAACCAGATATGGTTCTAATTATAGCGTTTGCATTATACTGTTTTAATTGTCCTCTTAAATGCAGTTTTTGACATCCTGCCAAGAACTTCTCAATGATTTCTTCATTGAATAGAGGACTTTTAGTCATCCACTGTATTTCTTAAGGCCATAATTTTCAACAGCATTAAAATCCACTTTTTCTTCCTTGCCTTGTGCTGCAGTTAATATCATTCATCTCAAGAACAATTGTCCTGTCACCCATTTACCTGGGAAGCACAGTCTCCTTTTTTTTATTAATCCACAAAAGGTAGAGAAGGGAATGAGTAACTGCCATCTTGCTTGGCTTACATTAGGGAGGTGGTGGTGATGCATTTTTTTGCTCCTGGGATAATAAGGGTTTAATAAGTAGGAAATCGACAAAATTCATTCGTTTCCACAGTTTCCATAGTATGCATTTTTAATTATATTTTTTTGTATGCAAAAGTGATGGAAGATGCTCTTTACTTCTTATTTTATAAAAAAAAAATAGCCGCCTTAGGGTGACAGTGTTTTAAATTCTCCAGGAGAAAATCTGAGTAGAAACTATTTAGCTAGTTGTTTTAGCTCTGTGGCTGCTTTGTAGTTCATGTTTTTTGCACAGAAAATTACACACTATGGGGTAGATTTTAAGTGTGGTTATAAATTGCCAGTGGAGACTGTTGCTGCAAATCGGAAGGATGAATTTAAGAGGTAACTCAGTAGTTCAGAGCAGGAGGCAATGCTGTAGAATTAGGAAGAGGCATTTAAGGTCATTCAGAAGCAATCAACCTTCGTCAGTCCCAGATACTTTTGTTGTGGGTTTTTTCCCTCAAAATATACGTAGGAAGCAGGAGCAAGATGTCAATGTTATTCCCATTACGTTCGTATCAATCCAGAGGTACTCTGTTGAACAGAAGTGCCTGCTGTTGAATTGTGGGTTTATGGAGAGCTCTATAGAAGACTGGATTTTTATCTTGTCATACAAATTGACTAACGCATGTACTATATTTTCAATTATTATTTATCTATTCATGTCCTCAAAAACTAAACATTTGCAAAATGACAAAATGCACGTTAGACCTCTCTCCAATCAAACACTTGACATAAATGCTTAACTTGGAGGATTTAAGCTGTTGAATTGAACTCAAGCGAACTATATTTTTGTTGAAAGTCTACAAGTACTTGCCAAATCAAGGTCCTAACATAGAAACCACATCTATTTGGAAGAGCACTCGAGCCTGTGTTTAAATGCTTTCCTGAAGCAAGACCTCCTTTCCAAAGAATGTATTTTCTAACAGATAAACCCCAACGAATTCTAATGACCATTGTGATTAGGCTCAGGCAATCAGGTCTGCAGGAAAAGGTAGAAAGAGTATCCTGAAGTTGCTCCCACTGTTCATTTTTTAATGATGTTTGTAATGATTCAGAGACATTTCAGTTTTAAAATGTACATTATAAATTTATGGTGGACATTTTTACTAATGTGTTGCTTTTAATCACCAGTTCAATCATTTTATTGCGTACTCTCCAGGAAAGCACATGCAGCCAATATTCATCTACAGATGGATGTAGTCCAACGCATTTCAGTAAAACTCATTCATTTATTAGGACTATTTGGACATGTAGGTAAAACCTTACAATACGTCTTCTCAGTCTGCAGAATGTTTTTCTGGTAGCAGTAAGCATCTGACTGTTTTTAAAAGATTAACTAAACCAAAATTAATAAGTAAATTTATCTATTAGTCCCAAACTATTGCTGCAGTTCTTACTGTCTGTTGTTGCTTGATAAATGAAGTACTGCTGCAATGATATTATAAAGTGTTTGTCTGCGTACACACATCTCCAGCTGGATTATTTCAGCAATGAACAATTAATTGGAGTTTGATCACTGAAATTCATTAATTGTAGCCTAATTTGCCACTAGTGAAAGCTGGCAGAGATCTGTGAGATCAGCATAGCTCTGGCATGCCAACAGTGAATTTGACCCATTATCTTTTGTTGCTAAAGCTTTATTTCTTTTGAAGTAGTTGTATCCTTTGTCCATAGTTAATTATGATATTAAATTGCAGAGGAATGTTTCCATTTTCTCCAACTGCCTAATCTGAGCCTTTGGTCTGACACATCAGATTAGTTGAGATTTAAACCAATGACCTCCTGGCTCTGGATAATGTCATGTTGGTTCCTATACAAAATAACAGGGCTGTCCCTGTTCAGGTTACACTAAATCACAAGCTGATGAGAGGTGACGGGTTCTGCAGCGACTCTGAATCACATGTTGTTTGATTTCTGCCTCTCTGGGCCAAATTCCTCCAGATAAAAGGTACAGAAGGTCACAACCCCCCCGTCCAGAAACACTGTGCTGAGATCACAGCAATATTCCAGCAGTGTATTTTTGTTTTGGCAAGTAAAACAGTGATGTTCTGATAAAGGAAAAGAAAAAATAATTAAAACCTGAAAAACTGTTTATAACAGCACCAACCCAAACAATGCTTTTGTGTGCATCCCATCTCTCATTTATAAGTAATGGAATGAAGCAATGAGATGTTATATAAAAACACTTTTAGGCTTAGTTTTTCTCAACGCCGTAGAATAGTCAGAAGATTCTGTAAATACATTCTGAAGACAGTGGCCAGTCAAAAGCACTTACATGCCAGTTTGCAGCCTTGACATACTCAGAAGTCAGCATCTAAGACAGCAGTTGGCACAGATCGAGTTGGAAGTCTAAATGTCAGTGAGTGGTAAGTGTCTAAATCTTGATCTCTCAAGTCGTTAGGTTGTTTATTTGAGTGGTTGCCCCCTGAGGTGGACAGAAATGTCAGGAGAAAACTGTTCAAAGAGATGTCGCACCACTAAGCTCTTGGATAACACTCAGCCTTCTGGAGCCTTGACTGTGGCATAAAGTTGCCATATGCATTTTTAAATGTATTTTTTAGTATTCAAATAAAAAATGTATTTTTTAGCTTTCTAATGAATCCTAGAAATTTTATATTTTGAAAACAGGTGCAATCATCTGTTCTTTCTGAGTCTTGCTGCAGGTAGGTGTGTATGGCTGTTGCTGTGGAGAGAGAGGAAGGACATGTGGTCTGGGAGGAGAGAGCAGCTGGGAGGATGAGCTAGAAACAGACTGGGTGGAAAGCCACACTTCTGCAACTGCAGGAGAGGAACTGCCACAACATCTGCATGCTTCAGTGAAGCCTTCAAAGTTTCAAGTCTTACTACTCAAACTTTAAAAAAGAATGGGTTCGTGTGCATGGTTGTCTCCATGTGTACGAAGGCTTTTGATTTCGTTGGGCAATTTCACTCAATGTCAGTGAAGCTGTTGAGTACTGTTAAACGTGATCTAAGTTTTGTGAAAGCAGCGGGATAAAAGACTGTTTACCAGCCTGACTAGCAGTAGAGCTAGAATATGAACTCAATTTATGTTAGACATATGAGAAACCACTCTGAGCTGTGCCTGAAGACCTGACCGCAGCTAGCCCTCACTTGTCATGGTTTTGGTGGAAAAACATGTTGTTCCAGGATGCAAATGCAAGCAAGGTTAGACACAGCAGTCCTGGCAACATTTGAATCATGCCTCTGCCAAAGCATATTCTCTTACTACCTCCAGAAGATCTTTGTTGGAAGACATGGCCAGTGGGTCATGTCCCATTTCGGTTGAAGCCAGGACTAGCCAATGGTCTTGAAGTTTTCCCTGCAGTGCAGGCCCTGAAAAACTTGTAATTTGAATGGTTTTAGATGACTGTGAGAGACTCCATTCAAAGTCTGGACAAATAAAGCAGAATTACCCACCCACTATTTCTGTCTTACCTTCTTCCCAAGATGCCCACACAGTGCTTGGTGACAGAAATCTCTCTAGTCTATCCTCAAAAACTTGGCTTCCAAACAGGAAAATATCAGAGAGATATGTTCGATGTTAGAGATAAAATTATCTCCATGTTAAATCTCCTATTCCGCCTACAGGGTATCATTCAGTATTTTCAGTGTGCTCAGGTTCAAAGCCCATAAAGGTCATGTTTCCTTAGGAGTAAAGGGAGCAACTAGGGCAATAAGTTTTATTTCATTGGATGAAAGTTCACATACTTTAATATTCAAGTAATAATTACAGTAATCCGTAAATTAGTCAGCTAAAATATTAATTCATTTGGCACAGTCCTAGCGTACACTGTCATACCAGTGCTTGACAGGACTAGCTGAAATCCTGTAGTTACCTTTTTAAATACTACAGAATTTCTTCATTGTTGTGATAAAATACAGATGTGACTTCGAACGAAACTTGCATGGTGAGCAGAAATAGAATATATAATTAGAACAAAGAGGGCTTAAATCAAATTAATCTTTATCTGACAGGAACATTTACATTTACATCACTGAGTGCAAAGTCGTAGCCAAAATTGAAATTAGAAACAGATAATTATGATAAGAGAGGACACTTATGCTGACTTTTCTCATGCATAATTGGAAAGCACACAAAATGCACTGCTTGTTATAATTAGAATTAGTGTTAAAAATACGCCACTTTTGATGAATGCTGGTTTGTTGCAATAAAAAGTTGCCTAAATACTTGTCTGGTAGAAGCACGAGTTGGTTCTGATTAGAAGATCATAAAGAGGACAGATGGTCTGATAGCTTTTCAAAACTAATAGAAACGGACTCAGTAACGTTTTGGCTAGTGTGTTCTATGTTTTTAAAAGCACGGATTTTTTTTGAGCAGAACCTAAGTCCACGCGTCTAATTACTGTCATTTAAAAATTGTAAGTGCGTGTTATGAATGGCTCACCAGTCACTGAGCAAAGCTAGGATTTGATCTTGAGAAGAGCAAGCTTCACTTTTGTCAATCTGGAGTGTCAAATTTAAGGGGCCCAGCACCTGGAAGGATTGTGCCCACCAGTGCTCATGCAGCCTACTTTTAATTTACTTTGCCGTACATACACCTTGAAAACATTTTACATATAGAAGCCTGTGCCCTTTGCAAGGAAGATGCTGCTCATTTAGCTTACTGGGAGTTTTGTCCCTGGCTTCACAGTGAACACAGGATTTGCTGCTTTTCAAATCCCAGGGAAAAAAATATGTTTTATGAGGTTGCTATAAGAAAGAGCTAGCTGGAAACCATGGAGGGTGTCAGTATCAGAACAGAAATCAACATTAAAAATTTTAATTCATTGGTTCTCAACTATATGCCTGCTCTATAGATCACTCATCCTTTTACATATGGTTGCAGATTGGAGGGCTAGGTTCTCAGTTGCTGTAAATCCAGTAAGACTTGCTTGACATTGTCAAATTTGACTGATTTACCAGGCAGCTGAGGATCAGAGCCTGTCTATATATAATGCTGCGGATACACACACATTTATGGTGTTTGGAAACAGCACTGTAATTGCCCCCAGCTGTAAAAAAAAAAATCCAGATGTTTAGCTTTTTAGATTTCAAAAGAGGTATAGCTGGAGCTCTAACGATGTTTGTCTGCTTTGGCATAAGGGAAGCCGTTTCCATGAGGGTGAGGATGCTGGGAAGAGCTGGGATGTGAAGTTCAGCCTTTGGGTGGATTCTCACAGGCTGTGAGCAGTTCCTCCTTTGGCTTTCACTTGCAACTTTTATTAATGAAACAGATCCAGAGGGTCTCTGGGAATTCACCACCACAATAGTTTAGCATGCTGTCAGAAAGTAACTTGTCAGATGGCTCTATTGTACTGGGATGTGATTTTTAGTAACATGTAGGATTAGAGAAGTGATTCATGTATTGTACATTGTTGAAAAGAAGGGTAATTTGAGGTAGCAGAAAGGATTTTCAATGCCAAAACAATAATGATAATTCATCCTGTGGTAAGGAATTGTTATGACACGTTTTCTATTATTAATCTGTTTAAAGGGCCTAGGTTAAATGACTGCAGTCGATTAAAAGATATATAGATAGAAAAGCTTTATGTATTTATTACCTGTTTAAAGAAAAGGAAATTTATCTGAGAAAATTACAGCATGGAAGAGTGCGCAACTGTGATTTAATGAGCTGCCTTTACACAAACATCTGGAATTATTATTATTATTATGATGATTATTATTATTTTACATAAAAACAAAATACTGACAACTATGAATGAGGACGGAAATTTTTATGTCTGCTGTAACAAAAATAACCAGTGTAGTTAAAATAAATCCAAACTGTAGCATTTCTATGGGCCCCGTGCTGCCACAACTGCTGTAAATTAGTGCTTTTTCTCCTGGGGAGTGTCCCACTTAAATCAGGGAGTGCAAAGGCACTTGGTGCACAATTTGTACAGTGTAGTCCCTAAATGATAAATATGATCTGCTGTAATTTGGAAGAAAACATTGCTAAAGGAAATAATAGCAACTAGGAATTTTATTCAGCTGACTCCATGGGACGGTTTGTTTAAGGAGATCAGCTCAAAGTATACATAGTGGTATTAGCTCACCTAAAATCTGGCTTTTGTTGGGCACAGTGAAGCATGGCCCTGGAGCTGGTCTTCTGCATAAAACCAAAATTCTTGCATATGTATTCATTTGCCCGAAGCCTAGACATGACCACATGAAGAGCTGTTCTTCCAATTAATGCCCGTTTCCCTATATATTCTTCCCAAATACAGAACTTTACTGTACGTATGAAACCCAAGTTAAGTCTATGTCTAGGTATACTTGTTTGTGGTCCTAATCAGTTAATTTTCAGTGCCTTTGATTGTTACACTAAATAGAGGAGTTTAATTATAAGATTTAGTGATTCTGAAGTATTTAGTGTAGAACTGTAGAGACAACAACGTACTTCTGATATGTCATCTCGCAATTTTCTAAAGCATAAGCCTAGTTACAAATGATACTCGAAATGTATATATGCTTGTGCCAGCAAAAGAGTTTGTTGGTCAGAACAGTCTATTAAGTACCTACTTTTCTTTAAAGCAGAACTCTTAAGTTTGTTGGCTCTTTAAATTAACCTTGCCAGGAACCCATATTCCTTAAAGAGCTGAGGAAGGTAAGACAAATTTAAATGAAATGTAGCTAGAGTAAATATGAACGTTAAACCAAAGCACCTTTCTCTTTCTTTCCACACTCATTGGCTTTGCCCTGTATAGTAAGCTATTGTGAACACATTTCTTTTTAGCTGGAAAACAGGACAAACATCCACTAGGTTAATTTCATATCCAATGAATATCCCTTAAGGAAAAATTATATGAATCTTTGTTACAGTATTTCACAAATCAAATTAGCGACTCAACGTTAATAGATTTTGATTGACACATCTGATATTAACCATTAGTGTCTCTATGGACTTCAGCTCTTCCTCGTTAAGTGAATTATAAAATTCCGCCTCTTGATCAGAAGAAGAGTCTGTTTTGTCTTTTTTGAATAGAACCAAGGGCAGATCTTCAGCTAACATAAATAAGTCCACCTCCACTGAAGTGACCTTAGGTGCATCAGTTTACATTTGCCTCAACAATGACTATCTCCGATGGAAACCTTGTCAGTGTTGTAAACAGTAGGGTGGTCTTGGTTATTCTGGTGCAAGTCTCTCTTTGGTGAGTGTGTTGGAACCGCTCTTCTCTGTGGAGGATAATTGAATGTCAGCTGGGGCTGGAAATTTGAAATCAGTTGCCTAACTTGTAGGAGACTGAGCATCATTGTCTGGTCTGGTGTGAGTGTGAAGGAGCAGCTCACATGACTTTGTCCTTTGAAACTTGAAAATGTTTAATTCCCAGTTTCTCTAGAAAGATACTTCAAAAATACTTTGAGAAAAAAGAAAATGAGAAGAATTAATAGCAATCAGGGCTCCTTTCAAAAAAGTGAATCTTGTTTAGATGCTACCTACTGGTTTGTGGAACTAAAGCCTGAAAGCCGTGAATCTTTTAGAGAGAAAAGATGACATAGTTAGGGAGAGAATCAATACCTAATTTCTTCTCTGGAATTGCTTAAGAAAAAGAAGGAACACAGAGGATAGTGTTGCTGTCATCATAACCATATTAAGTGTGTTTTTGTTAAAAAACCTGTATGCAGATATAGATATGCATAGGAAAGCAAACAATAGATGGTGGATTTGCTAAGCCTTCATTGGTGGGGCTTCTGTGTTACACAAATTGTGTTTCCTTGAAGAAAATGTTCTTTTCTTTTGATTTAGTTAGTGTTTTCCCAACATTCTCACCTCTATGATGATTATGAAGGTGACTTACTCCCTTAGGAATAATGTCTTATATGACACCTGATGTGCCTTACAAATTAAGGTAGATAAGTGGGCAATTTATCTCCACAGATATCTCTGCAGAATCATTTCACTTTACTGACCGGTACTTTAAACTTCTCCTGCACTGGGTGGGAGGCTACTCAATTTCTTTTGCTGTGAGCAACATACCGGTTAACCTAAAACAAACGTATGTGATAGATGAGACTAATTCTCCAAAAAGGAGCTCGGCCTCACACCTGCTGCAGACAGGTTTGTGACCAACCTTCCTTGACAGAGCTGCTGCGAATTCAGATTCGACAAAGAGACTGGAACATCTCTGTGCCTCCTTTAATGACTGCTATTTTTAGAACCGTTAAAAGCCAGCTATACAGCGTGAAGGATATAAAGGAGTATGGAGTATGTTAGAGAAGAATAAAAATATAGTAACTCTGAAGGAGGCAGAGGTGGGGTTTTGTGTGTTACCTTCAAAGCTGCCTAGTCCTGAGTGAAAGCATCTCTATACAGATGTTTTCCTCGGAGTATTTGCTCTTTCTCTGATGGATAACTTGATCAGATCCTATTTTTAATAATGTAAATACTTTTTAAAATGAAATGCTTTGGCCCTGGTTCTTTATCTTAATGTCTGGATTTTACACCATTAACTCTGGAGACTTAGCATTAGTTTCTCATGATTTATTTATTACAAGGTGCAGTGGCTTTAAAGTGAAAGAGGGGAGATTTAGATCAGATATTACGAAGAAATTCTTCCCTGTGAGGGTGGTGAGGCCCTGGCACAGGGTGCCCAGAGAAGCTGTGGATGCCCCTGGATCCCTGGCAATGTTCAAGGCCAGGTTGGATGGGGCTTTGGGCACCCTGGGTTGGTGGGGGGTGTCCCTGCCCATGGCAGGGGGTTGGAACTAGATGATCCTTGTGGTCCCTTCCAACCCAAACCAGTCTGTGATTCTATGATTCCAGTGTTGCGTAGATTGCAGTCCATTTCTGTGCCCCGTTCAAGAGCAAGACCCTTCACAGTGGTCACCTGACCTAGCTCTGTTGAAGTGACTGGAGTTAGGACCATAAATCAGAAATGCATCTGCTTCCCACACTAACCCTGTTACAGTGTTCAGTACTGTGTTGAAAATGTTTATAAGCCATCAGTGTTTCTGCCTCAGTTCCGTACACCTGTATTAATGCAATACTTCTGTTTAAAAATTGCAAGCTTAATTACAGACTCATTTCTACTGGGATTGCCATGAAAGAACCCTGGTGACTTCCACTTAATTACTTTTGATTAGACCTCTGGTGCAAGTGAAAGCAGCATCAAGCCCAGTATAACCCAAAAGGTTATTCTGAGTGATCCCGAAGGAGAAGCAAAGGAGAGGCATTCTAAGAAGTCTCAATAATGCCTACATATTTTGGCATGTGACATGCAGCAGATTTTTTTCAACCCATTTGTTGTAGTGAGTACAAATGTGGCAAAATATAATCTAAACTGGTTAAGTGAGGTCCTTGAAATATTAGAGGTGCTTACTGGAAATGAATTGGTTTAAATCAATCGAAAGGAACATCACTCAGAAGTTACTCACAGCCAACCAATAAAACAACTTCAAGTTAGTGTTAGAAAAATTCACAAAATAGAAATTTCAGGACATTTACAAGATTTTTATTGGTCTTCACAGACAGCTGGGTCAGATCTTGAGTTGGATCATTGACTCCAGTGCAGATTTACCCTACTAACGATAGGGTACTTTGTGTGAGGTGACAGAGAGACTAACAGCATTAGGAAATGCCCAGTAAACCAGCAGGGTGATGGTGGTCTTTCTGGATTTTCTGCTGCTTATTTTCTGTGTCTTATTTACTGTTTAACTGCTCACATGCGGTGTGTTCTTCTGCGTAATTCTGGAGAGATATTTGTGTGTGTCATTTGTACGTGTGTGTAAATGGCGTGTATGGAAGGTAAGAAGACAGTAACAGCGCAGGAATGGAAAGGATGGAGTTCATGTTTATTTGAAAAGGACACCTGCAGAATTCATGCTAGATTGGCCATTGCCATGAGCCTGTTGGCCCTACAAATGTGTTTTTTGACCCATAATAGGTTACAGCTTGATTTAATAGGTCACATTTCACTGCCTTTATGGACACCTTTACATCTTCTTTTCAGGGTAATTATCTTTACACACATCTGATGTGGCAACGTAATTGACTCCTGCTTTTGTACGGCTATAGGTTAATGAACCAAACTGATATTTTTTTAAAGAGAATAAATCACTTGTGTATTGTTTTTGAAATGATAGTGAAGCTGTACGTTTAGGGGGCTGGTTTTGGTTTAGCAAGAACACTTTGCAGAGAGGCAGCCACCATCTGGGCCTTATGCCACACGGTGCACAATGCACAGAAGTGTCCTGCACCGGTACTCATGTCTCCAGTGGGCTAAATCCTGCAGAGGCTAACAGCCTGAAAACTGATCTGAAGGAAATAAAATGATGGCAATTTGCGTCCACACCAGTGCTGACCTAAAGACTTCATGGGAAAAAAGAAATCCAAAAGGTCAGGAATTCATTTTTTTAAAACAAATCCGCAGCACTATTAAAAAACCCAGATATGTCCCTTTTATTCCGAAGCCAACGTTTTTCCTCAAAATATGCACCAGTGTGAGTTCAGTCATTTTTCAGTTCCTCGTGCAGTAAAATGTGCATAGATGGCAGTTCACCGTTTTTGATGCTGGTTTGTTTTCATACAATCTGAAATGAGTCTTTGATTAACAGTGGTCATTTGGCATGGTTTCTTAGCCTTTTAAAAATCTGTTTGAACAGTGGCAGCACTAAAGCAGGAAAAGCCAAGTTTGCAGGTGCCTTCAGCACTTTTCAGGATTTTAATGGGCATTGCACAATGTCATTACGCTTTTTTTTTTTTTTTTTTTTTTTGCTGTGGCCTGAACAGAATCCAACAAATCCTATTTGTTTTTTTATGAGAGAGGAAGGATGTATTTATGAAAGGGGGGGGTGGGGTGGAGGGGAAAGCATGCACTGATATGAAATCTTCCTGTTTTCTGAGAATCGGCTGCAGGCCCAAAACGTAGGTGATGTCCATGTATGTTAATTTTTCTACTTGCAAAATGTCCCTCTATAGTTTTACTTGTACATTACTGCTCTTCCTCTCTGGTTTAAGGCTCAATTCTGCATCAAGCATCAGCCACAACCTGTGCATGGGGTGTCAGGAAGCTGTTTAAAACTGTCCAGATGGACTTTAATTCAGGTTTTGTGCAGAATTATTCATGTTTATTAAAACAGTGCCTCTATTTCTGCCTCAAAGTATTTTTGGGGTTTGATTTTTGCAGAGGAGCCAAAGACAGGGAATTTGAGGCTAGAACATGCTTTTACAAATGTTACTCACATGAATGGGCCTATTAACTTTAGACTACCTGTGTGAGAAAAGGCAACTCATGTGAGCAAAGACCCTGCTGAGGGCCCTAATTAGGTACTGTGTGAATGCAGAGAATGTGCTCCAGAAGCCCATTCTCGTTACTATTCAGGACATGTTGGTCTGTCTTAATAAAGATGTCACTTCCACTTTACTGTCCCTGATTTACTTTATTACTGATTAATAAATATCTGATAGATGAATGGTACATAGAGTGCCAGAGCTTGTCTGGCCTTTTGATCATTTTGTGTCAGAAAGAAGATGCAAAAGGGTCGTAAAGCTCTGGGTCTACTCGGCAGAGGACTCGTTCCCTACGTGGGGATGCAACCAGGTTGCCTGGCAGTATTTAGGACCTTAATAGCCCTTGGGAGCCAGGGGCATCCAAAAGTTTGGAGCTTCCCTAAGGATGAAAATGAGCAGAGTCACAAATGGTTCGTTTACACCTCTCTCAGCTGCTTATTGGGGTGTAGCTGAAAATGTGGATGCTGATGCGTTCAGTCTGCGACACATCCCGTTCTTAAATCATGCTTATAGCCGAGTCACCAAATTCCCACCACCTTCTTGTGGGAATGGGGCTTACGCAACTGAGGGGGGGGTCTCAGTGTGTCTTTTTGCCCACCCAGCACCTCTTGACCAATTTCCACCAAAGTTTGGAGAGATGGTAGCATTCTTGAAGTTTAAAGTTTTGTGAAAACAAGCAGTCAGCTGGGAAAGAGAGCGCCTAGCATGGCTGTGGTCAGAAAAGGGGACATAGTATGAGCCCAGCTCTCATCAGGCATTAACGAATCCAGTCACAGAAGAGAGGACAGACAGAATTGTGCACATAGAGAGCTGTAGGAAACCAGCCTTACTTCCACCGACCAAAGAACCGCTTGCTTAAAGTTTTGAATAAGCTCTTCGACCTTGATTTTTGTACGATGGGATACCTTTACATACAGGTCTTGGGAAGAGGGTACTGTAAAGCTTTTGGTACTTGGTATTTTGTAAAGTAAAACTTGGAAAATATTCTCCAGAAAAAGTGTCCGAATGCAAATCCAAGTCCTTCCTGCAGTCCTCCCTCACGCCCTGGTCCATGTTACAATTCAGCTCCCTGAGCAGGCACAGCAGCAAGCCAACGACTTCATGTACAAGAGCAGACCTGCTGAGTTCAAAGGAGCTGGGCATATGTATGTAAATGTTTGCAGGATCAGGATCCTAGATATTGCATGGAATTTGGCCTGGCTTTCTGCCTCCCTGTAGGATTTGACCTATTGTTTTTAAACACCACTGTAATCGGTACATTTTAATATTGCTGTGATGTTATCCTGAAAGGCAACTGGGAATTAGCATACTGTATTTCATTATTTCATGACTTTTTATATATTCATATTTAGACTGAGCAGTGTTAAAAAGAATATTTTATTTCATTATGCAATTTTTAGTGAGCTTATTATCAGTAATATGTTTAGCATAAAATTTATTAGTGACATGCCCTTTAATTTAGCCTGTCTAATTGGTGCTAATTTAGTTAGATTGCATTAAATTACACCCTTTAATGTAGCTATGTGTGGGTCAAGAAATCCATTCCAACAGGTTAGGTAATTTTTCATGCAGCTGAACAGTAAAAATGGTATTAAGGTAGCTGAAAAATGCAATCATGTTCCAAAATAATAGTTTTCCTGGATATGATTATCATGGAAACAGGATTTCTGGTATAAGTGCTCTTCCTTTGAAGACTTACGGGGTTCATCTTCCATCTAAACTCATGTCCCCAATCTCCACAACAAAGACAAAGGGTAGGAATTAAGATCATTACTCTTACGTGAGGGGGAATTATTAAGAATGATCTTTATTTCAGCCTTCATTCCTTCTTTATCATGCTCAGCACAAAGATAACAGTGAAAAATACGTTGTCCCTTCTTTTATCTGAGTTTCTGCTTTCTGCTCCATTAGAATTACTTTGGTCAGACGGTTGGAGTGGAAAGTAATTGATTTGATCTCAGCAGTGTACAAAGAAGCAATCTAAGCCTGACAAAACAAAACAAAAAATCTGACCTGTAAGAGTCATCGATCTCTCGCAGTAAGAGCAGAGGGCGGCAAGGCAGGACTCCTGGGGGCAGGTCTTCAGCTGGTGTAAATTGTCGTAGCTGTTATGAGTCAATGGTGTTTGAAGTCACTGGCAATTTCACCAGGAGGTGTCAGACCCTGGATTCGGTTCCCAGTTTCCTGTACAACCTCCAGAAAACTCCTGGTCATCTCTGGTCCCTGAACGTGTTGCTATCCCTGTTCTATGGATCAGTGATTGCCGCACTCCCATGCCTCCAGTCTCGCCCTCTGTCCCGACTTGTCTGCTGGGAATCTAGTCCAAGCACAAGACAAGCTTCTTGAGTCTTTGGAGGTGTTTTAATACATAACTTCTGTGCATCAGGAAGCCCCTTCACATCTTGATGCTGTTTGTTGCAATGGTTCCAAGAAGGGAGGAGAGGGAAGACATTAAGGCTTTCTCTCAATGAATCTAAGCGTCAATCCTAGCATGTAGAGGGCATGCTCTCAAAGCCATGGGAGATCAATAAATAATCTCCTCCCAATCCTCTTTCTTTTACCTAGAGAACTTGAATCTTGTATAAAAGGGCCTCACAGGTTTTCAACATGCTTCTAGGGATGGCCCTGGTAGTGTAATGGTTCAGTGACCTGTTTTTGTGGTTGTTTGCTGAGGTTATGGTGTGGTATTGTCATCATTGCTGAAGGCGTTATGTTGTTACACTGCAGTTTCCAGTTTTATTGTCATCATCCTGTTCTTGTTGAGCTTAGTTTTACTATGGGCTGCCTGGATAAATAGTAACACTTGCTCTGTTTTCCTATATAATCCTCTCCTGACATAGCAGTATTTGTAAAGGTTTTGGGTTATAATCTCGGATTACCCACCTCCTTGGAGGACATGCATGCAACCAAATGCATGGGAACTGGGTGAGAAGGAGCAGTTGTTAGGAGCTCAGATGCAGGGAACCACTAGGGAGGAAGAACAGGGGTATTGACTATTGATATGTGATATTGTTGATATGATATTATTGCAGCTTCAGTGCAGACATAAAGCCGTTGCTCATTCAACTCCTGGCCTGTCCCATATTTAAGCAGTTGCAATTTTCCCCTGCAGCACCAATGAGAAAAATGGCTTGGAGGAACAATGCTCGTAGCAATTTTCTCTTCCTGCTAAGTGCTAATCCACAGGGTATCTCCTTGGCGAAAAAGAGCCGGTTATACCAAAATATCAACCTCAGTTTCCTAATGCAGCCAACTGAGCATTGAGAACAAAGCTTAACTACCTGTTAGGTTTGATCCAGAAAGCTTTTTAATTCCTTGGAAAAGGCTTCCATCCAGATGCTACCGCGGTTGCACAGGATTTAACCGCTGGAAGGCATAGGAAGAGCCCCTTTGTGAGAGCAGCTGTCTGGGCTAAGCTGATACCTGTTTGATTTTTGGAAGGATGTGAGATGAACTTTACCCAACAACCCAGCTGTAAAACTGGCAGAAAAAAGAGAGCAGCAGCAGCTCAATTGCAAACATCACGCTGAGTATTATGTTTTGGGTAAATAAATATAAAAAAGAATAAGTGGAAATCTTCCTCTAATAGGAAAATACATCAATGATACTGTAATTAGAAACAACATTATTCAACTGTAATAAAGTATTTACTTTACTGTGATTACAACAGTTGTTTATTCTTGAGAGCTGTATCCAGACGCAGAATATCCAGACTGGGAAGGATACAGCAGCTGCCTAAAACAAGTTTCTTAAATCTGTGCTTAGGGCCTCAGTTGGTACTTGTCAGCAGAGCCTCAAGACAACAGACTGGGCAAGTACACTGGTCCAGCCGGGTCACAACACAGTTACAACCCTGTGCCTCGCAGTGTGTACCTGGATAGGAATGAAGCTGCAGCTCAAGCTGTACGGAGGGAGCAAGCAGAAGTGTGGCACAGCTGCGCAAGGAATGAGTCTGTTCAAGCACTGCCATGGTCCTGCCACGCATGAAGCGATGATAGACAGATTTCTGTCCCAGAAACAAAACTTAATAGGCTGGGTGGGTTTTCAGGGCTTTAAGGGAATGGGTGGATTTTTTAAAAGGTGTGTGTTTATATATTGGCTTTTGATTCAGAACAATAAACACTACGCACACTGGCGCTGAGCATCGTTCCAGCTATTCAAATGTTCCCAAACTAAACACACAGTTTAGTCCGTTCCTGTGCTCTGTCATCAGGAGAAAATAATCAGCTCCAGCAGCAAAGCCAAGTTTACAGCCAGACTAATGGGGCTGGTCCCAGGCAACTTGCTGCATCCTGCTCACTAACCCTTCCTAGAAGGTGGCAGCTGAGGAGGACATAGCAGCCGGCCACTGTCCGGCTCGGGGGATCTCTGCTGAGGAAGGGAGAGAGCAAGTATCTCAGTTTCGTGGACTCCTGCGTGCAGTTAGGAGGCCCTGACAACCCTAATGATTGAAAATATTCAGATACATCACCAGGATGATGTATGGAAATTAACTGTATAATAAAATGACATAGGTTAATTCTGAGGTTTCATGTTGTTGTAAGGGAAATCAGCTCTTTAGTTCTCCCTGTGTCCTCCGCCCTGCCACGGGGCTGGTGAGCAGGCTGGTCACGCCGGGCCTTGTTCTTTGTGTTCAAAGCGAGAGGAGAACGGTGCCAGCCCTGCCCGTTGCTCTGATAGACGCAGAGTGTGCTAGATCTGGTGCCAGTGCCGCGCTCGCCAGCACTCAACTGCATAAACAGGGGCGCTGGGAGGTTGTGCCGGGATACCTCTGTGGCAGAGATCTAGGCCATCAGTAGTGTCCTTGATCTCTCGTGGTGTATTATACTTGCAGCTTTTGGTTTCTTCCTGTAAATCCAAAGCTCTCGCAAGGAAATGCTCTGTGGCTGGCTGTGTGCCTGCACCCAAGTGCTGGTGTAGGGAATCATGAAATGGTTTCACCCTGTCAGGTGTGACGTGTCCTCCCAGAGTCCCTGTGCCATCAGCCTGGCCTGGGGGTCGAAGCTGAGGGTCAGAGAGTGCGGTCTCCTGGGCTTGCGTGAGGAGGGTCTGGCAGAGCAGTGAGCTGAACTGAGGTCTTCCAAGAAGTCTGTGACACACCACAGCCATTATGGCATTGGGTCAGGGTTTGGGAAAAGGGGCAGGTTGTCCTGAATGGGTTCCCGTTGCCTGCAAGTACCAGGCATCAGCTCTGGCACTCGCTCATTGTCTTGAGTGCCATTAGGTGGGACGCTGCTGGGGGGAATGCAAGCCAATACTTTGTGTGATAATATTTAGAAAAAGATAAGAAGAATCTGCTTTTCATTTAGCCTCATTCTTCCCTGCCAGCCTGTGCTTTCTTTCAGCTCAGGAGACTGAAATGTTTCGTTTTCTTGTAAAAAGAAGTCACTCTGTGAGCGGAGGAGCTAATGAAGCCTGGCTTGTAATGTCTCTCTCTCACGCGGATCCTCTGATGTCTCACAAAGGGTGAGCTTTATTAGCTTTTCCTGTAATGGGACAGCAGTAGGATCCCTCTCCTCTCCCCCACCGCCTTCTTTTCAAACTCCGAAGAGTTTCTATATCTTTTGACCTTGATGCTGGACAGCAGGAGTGAGTTGAACACCCTTTTTGTGTGAGAGCACAAACACATGCATTATTGCAGACTCACGTGACTGCTATCTGTGGGTGTCTCATTTCTGTCAGGAATCAGGCTAAAAATAAAATAAACAAATCCCCTGAAATTAAAAGGAAGCATCAGTGTTCAAATGACTTTATGATATAAACTGGGGAGTCATTTAAGAAAATTCAAAATAAGGGCTATACTGGCTAAGCTGAAATCCACCCACTCACAGCAATGGGAGCTGATGCTTTATTAGAAGAGTGGGATGTTGCTCCCAAAACTTATATTTTGTCTGTTAACTTATGTACAAGACAGCCCCATCATGTGGCTTCTCCTTTTAGTCCATGGGGCAGCTTTCCATTTCTTATGGTTAGAATTGGTGAGGCAGGAAAAGAATGATTCATCCCTGCCACTAACAGGCAGAGGGAAACAAGGGAAACTGAATGGGTTAAAGTCAACTCTGGATTCAAATATCAGATTTTCCTTGTCAGTTTGTCACAAATGCAACTGTATTTAAATTCAGCTGCTTGGGTAACACCCAAAAGCTATCACTGCACTAATGCAATTATGATAGTGCATCAATTGCTGTAAATCACAAAGCTATAGATAGGGTGTAGTTGTCATGTTCTTTGTGATTAAAAGATGTAGAATCTCTAATCACTGTGACAAGAGAGGCTGTCATCGATAAAGGGAATCTGGAGCTGAAGAGCGGTATTGATCGTGCCGAGGAATTTGTGAACTCTATTTCTCCGGTTTTGCACACTTTGAACAGCTTTTTAAGGTGCACCATCAGCTTCACACACTCACACCCCCCAGGGCTGGGGTAATAAATGAAGCGGTTAACATCTGCCTTCCTCAGGTTCTCTAGCAAAACAGGTGTTCTGGAGATGCAATTTTTTTAGCAATTTCTTGTCTGAAAAGGTGTGCAATTTGGTAGGTCAAGATCAGAAATAGTACGCTGTATTTCCACCCTGGAGGGAGTAAGGGGCATTCCTGAATATAGTCTCACATCATGCTGGTGGTGGGGGTCTGGGATCCCCTGTTGCACTGGTGCAAAACCAGTGTGAGCTCTGTGCAGCTGGCAGAGGCTAACTGCAGAGCCAGCGGCGTGGCCCCTGTGCTGAGCCCAGCCCCAGCACAAGCCAGCACTGTGGCTTTAAATACCTCCTTGAACTTTTTTGCAAAAACCACAGCTTTTCTACCTGTAACTGAGAATCACGTGTTCCCGTGCTCCAAGAAGATGATAGTGCTTATCATCCATGTTCCTCTTCTTAAAAAAAAAAAAAGCAAAAAAACCCCCCAAAATAACCCCAACAAAAACCACAAAACCACCACCTCCCCCCTCAAAAAAGTTATTATGGACAATATTGATAAATTATATACATTCAAAATGTGGAATTGTAGGTAAAAAAGAGTATTAAATGGCCAAGTATGATGAAAATGGAAGGACAGCACTGGATTGTCAGGCTGCTTGGTTGTTTCATGCATTTGGCTGCTTGTTTGCTTTTCCCTCAAGAATCTCCATGGATCAACATACAAAGAATTTATGTGATTTTTTTTATTAATATGTAGCATATGGTTTGAAAGCTTTTAGACATTTATAGCTTTCACCCACCATCACATAGTTCCTTGTATTGGTGTGTCTGCATATAGATGCATGTATGTACACAGTATCTGTATGTGCATGTGTTTAAACTAATATTCTTTGTACAGAAATACTGTACCCTCATGTTGCAGTTTCTCTGGTTTTCACCACTCTCTTCTTTATGCTTGGGTGGTCATATTTTGAAATTTCCCCAGGACCAGTTTTTCATGCAGTCACGTTTCTCATCACATCTGAAGGATGTTGTGCTTCGCATGGTAATTAGGTCCTCTTTGTTTCATCTGCTGAACTGCTCTCTGTTACTTCCTGCAGCACACACGACTGGAGGCTATTGCTGAAATGTTAGAGCAGTGGAGATTCTCTAGGAGTAAACAGCTTCACGTTAACTTGTCTTTTTTTTTTTTTTTTTAAAATGCTGATTTACATCCTGTTTAAACCTTGTGCAATTATATTTATCCTTGTTGCTTTCTTAGAGTAATACCGTTTATTGGAATAATTTATTATTGCTTTGTGTGGCTGGTGGGTGTGTATGGAAATCATCTCAGTATTTACAAATACAAAAGACTTTATATATAAAAACACACGAGTATCTGTCTGTCTCCCAGAGGCTTGAAAATGCTGATGGCTTAGCTGGGAGTGCAAGCTGCAGTCAAGCTTTACAGAGTTTAAGCTTTCATGGCTTAGAAGAAAGCTCTGTTAGTTTTCCTGGCCCCGCGTGGAGGCAGGCTGAGGGTGGCTTCAGGCTGCATTTGGCGTTTGTGGGGCCAGGCAGGACCGGGCTGGGGCGGCAGTTTGCCGTGGGAGCCCCTCTGTGGGTGCTGGGACGAGAACCTATGCATGGCGCAACAGGGACCAACAGCCAGAGCTCCTGCAAGCCTGGCCAGGCCACTCTCTATGAAGGGGGTTTCTTCCGGCACAATTTTATATCTCACTTCTCACTGTCAAGTTATAATGGAGAATCAAGCCCGAAGTTTTTAGCCTTTGCTGTTTGGAAGGAAACTTTCCAAACCTGCACAACCCCTTTTGCTAGTGCAGCCAGCTCCTGCGTCCTAGGGCTGGAGCCAAAGGGCAGTTTGTTGGAGATGGCTCGGGTTGTACTGCTGTGCTTGTGAACCCTGGTGGTGCTGGAGAAGGCAACAGGAACCAGGTCAGGCTTGCCCTGAGGCTGCTGGGGAACCCCTGCCTGGGGTCCCTGCAGAGAGAGGTTCAGGAGCACTGAAAATGCCTGCAATCATCTCAAGAAATGGGAAGTGATCTAGTAACTGACCCTGAATTCCCTGTTAGTCAGTACAAAGCTCTGGAATGACTTTTTGCAAAACGTAACCCGATGTTGTTATAACGGGGACCATCACGCTGTCCGAAACGCCTGCCCGCTGGAGGCCAGCAGGAGGGGTGGACGGGCAGGAGCTCTGCAAGCAGCTCCCAGCTGCAGGGCTGGGGTGGCTTGGGGATATTTTTGACCCTGATGGGTTGAATAATGCCCTCGGGTGCACGAATATATACATGGAAATGCACATAGGTGTCAGAGAGGGAGAGATGCGAGCACTGACAGCAAATGCTTTTGCCAACACGTGGATTTCCTACTGGGTGTTTATCTGTTTTTTTTTCCTCTTGTAATTAATAATGCCATGATTACTCTGATTATAATGATTTTTTATCCCTTTAAGTGGTATCTTAAAGGATTGAGGTTTACGTGGCATTTTTTCCTTGTTGTGTGTTCTGCAAACATATTAAGGAAGTCTCTAAAATAATATTACCAAACGTCAAGTAAAATCCTGTCTCCTGAAGGGCTGATGAGATCATACACGTATGACTGTGTGTTATCTTGCCCTGACACATGGAATTAAGTCTTGGACTACCCTCACCTAGGAAGACGTCGTTCTGCCAGCATTTTCTCTCTTCTGGCCATTTCAGATATGACAGCTTTTTTCCCTTCAGCCAGTTAAAGTGGGGCTGTTCTCTGTAAAAGCCAATGAGAAAAATTTGGCAGCTAATTTCGAAGAATCTCCTCATTTCATATTGTTGAACCTAGTGGTAGCACACACAAAGAGGCATTTGGGTCAAAACCCCCCACCTTAGCCTTATAACAATTCTGTGATTTTAATGAACTGAGTTGTATGTGGAAGGGAAACTGGATTTTCTGTTATCCCACTGGCAAAACTGGTGGGGGGAAGCCTGAAATTCAGCCATACAGATCGGCAACTTGGGGGGGGACCGTTTCTGCAGTGGAAGATCCAATTTAGCAGCACTCTACTTCTATTAATTTTTATTTTATTGGATTTTACAAATTCTGGGAAATTGTGGAAATAAGAAGTAGACATTTAGGTGTTTCCCTAATCGACATTTCTATTTTTTAAACAAATTCTATGTTGATTCTTTCTGGAGCTCCTGCCATTGTTTTGCTTTGTTTTCTTAATGAAAGTGTTTTACCAGGATGGAATCAGTAGGTGACACCTCTGGTTTTGTTACAGTGATTTTTTATTTTTTTTTTAAATCAACACAAAATGAACTATTTCAAATTTTCAGCTTTTAGAAAAAAATTTTAAATGTCGTTTTAACATCCAAATTGAAGCAATTCCCCTTCCTCCCTCCCTTAATTAAGAATTATCATTAGACAACAAATTGCTCATTGTTTAGCTTGACAGGAGTGGGTTGGCTCTTGGTTGTGCGTTCGGATCCCTAAACCACTATGTGATGGGGAACTTATTTCCCAGCTGTTTCCATTTCTACCCTGTGAATTCAGCCTGGCACATGAGCTGCAGCCCACTTGTGGGTTTTCTGATCCATATTTAATTCACCTAACTTTCAGTCTTTAACTGGGACGCCATGATTAAGCAGAGTGGTGACCCTGGCCTCTCTGTGTAGTCAGTGCAGAAGTGAGTTCATCCAGAAGGTGACTGTGCCCACGGAAGATCTCAATTAAATGCCTGAAGAATAACTTCACCAAAATCAAGCTGCTATATGCTTTAAGCAGTTCCACTAAAAGAAACCTCGTTGGCTTGTAGAGACGTGCTGATAATGGGCTCATTGGCTTGTTAGGTCAGCCAGCAAAGGGACGCTGGGAGGTCCTTAGGGCTTAAGTACCAAGACAGCGTTGTATTTCTGGGGAGATCATTGCATTTCAAGGGTGTGATGTGAGACATGAAACTGCAAAGTCATCTCCAAGCTGCATTTATTCCCCTGAAAATGCCCAGTGTGTCAGACTTGATTTCAGTTATAAAATGGAAATAATAGATAAAAAAGGTCAAACCATTTATTGAGGATTGACATTTACAGCAGTCAGGAATCTCCAGTTGTATACAGCTTTGTGTATATATGTCACTCCTATATGACACCATCCTGCTGAGGATCTCCAAACCACTACTTCCCTCCTATAACTAGATGGTGGCTAGTTAGATGTTGCTTATTGTGTTTATATAGATGCCTAAACTAAGAAATGCAGAAGTTAATTAACGTGCCCACAGTTGCAGTACACCTCTAGCAAAATAAAAATACAAATTCCCAAATCCTCTCTGTCTCTGCAGTTGCAAAATTCTTTTATTTGCTACTTCAATAAATCTTGTCAGAAAATTTGCTGTAAAGGTTGTAAAATAAAACTGTTTGAAATTAACTACGTTTTCTATGAAAGCTGACTGTTAAAGGGCCTACGCCCTTGATCCCACCGTAGGCAGCAGCAGTTGTGAGTCGGATCATTGACGGGGTATGTGGATTGAGTACAGTGCAGCAAACTAGATTGAAGGTCATAGTCCAGACAGGGATCCAAAGAGCGATTGCTACCTGTGCTGCATCAGGACCTGGATGCAAACACATCTACCGTAGAAGGGGTCACCTGTGTGTGTGAAATAACGCTGGCAGCAGTCCGTGGATCAGTCGGTCATCTTTGCCATTAAGATCCAAGTAGGAAGAAAGAGAAGGAGAAATACATATACACTCAGTTACATGCACATACACACGTGTGCACATATGCACATGCAAAGCAGTAGACAGACCTCTGAGATCAGGCTGGTAACGGCAAAGTGAAGGTGCTGAAGCAGTAAGTGCCAAGACACCTTTTGCAAGGGTACAGAAGATTTGCTCATGTCACTGTTGACGTCCCTAAGGTATCGTGCAATTCTGGTATTTGTCTCGGATGCCCTTCTGTGAGATTTGCATTGCCTAGGAGCCGATCTGTTTTCTCCCTGCCTTAATGGACTTTGAGAGCTGAGCCTTGAGTTCGCGGCGCCTCAAGGAGACCCAACACGCATCCAGTTAGTGTGGTCTTCAGGGCTGTTTTCTTCCCATTGCTCATGCATTGCTGCAGCATTATTTCTTAGTGCTTTGAATTAAGGAGCTAATATCCTGGCAGTAAAGATTTAAGGGACCTTGTGCAGATATAGACAGTATAATTTATAGAGCAAATACAATAGTAGTCTTGAAAACATTGATAAAATGACCTATCATTGCATAATAGGTAATAGATCTCATGTTCCCTGTTCCCCCTTCCTGCTCCCAAAAAGGAAACTTTTTAGCATCTGGATAAGATGCCAAGAATTACTAGTCAACCCCAACTGTGAAAATGAAGAAAAAAGACATTTGGGTTTTAATGAAACATGTCTTCCAAGTTAACTTAAATGGTTGTTTAGATAGTTTTGAGATTAGTCTAAGAATAATAAACTGTTATTACTAGGGGACTTCCTGGCCAAAGACCTCTGAGCAGCTCCAAAATACCAGAACAAAGGCTTTAGAGCCCACCGACTACTTAAAATGGTGATGTTATTTTCGGATTCAAAAGTCCTTTTTCCTTTATGACAACCTGTTGGTGAAGAGGCAAAGCTGTCTTGCCGATCCTTCAGATTCTGGAGTTACTCTTGATAGTGCAGTACACATGGGTCAGTTTATTTAGCTTGAATTTGGAACTTTTACATATCTGCGCTATGTCTTCTGTGCAGATTTGGTTTTCTGCTTGTGGCATTAGGCAGAATAAATGGAGGGATGGGATCTGCCCCGGCTGCTCTAGGGAATTTCCCTGAAGTGTCCCCAGTCTCCAAATAAATCAGTGTCTTTCCTAGCCTGTTTCTGATGGGATCCGGCAGCAGGTCAGCATCCTTAGGTAAAGAAAGGCTTCCTGAAGTGCGCAGCAGTCACAGAAAGTAAATTAATGGAAGCCGGCATCTGCTGATCTCTTTGACAATAAGGAATTTCCCTGCCAACATTTAGAAACCGTTGGAAATGGTCTCCATTGGAAACCAGATTTCGACTTTCTGCCCTGGGCTGCCAGAAGTATTTCAGCATAAAATGCTAAAGTAAGTTGAACTTTCAATTATAATTTCAATGACTGTCTAGTGAAATGGATTAATGCTCTGGCACTGCACCTTTGAGGCTTTGGCTCGAATCTTGTAGGATAAAAATCTGTCTGCTTTGACAGTTGAAAAGGTCAGAAGTGAAATAATGTCAGGTGGTCTTAGCCCAATTCAATGTCTCGATTAAGAAGTAGATGTAAAAGTTGTTGATATGGGATATCATATCAGATCCTTTGCAAAAATATAAATAATTTTTTATTTACAATTTATCAGCAAAATTAGATGCCGACAGCTGCGTTCTGGAGAAATGAAGCTTAGTTCAGGCTTCAGGTACACTGGATTTCAAAGTGAGCAGAATACAGGTTACAGTATACAGTATCGTAAGCTCAAAAGCATGTAGCCATCATGAAAATTATTTCCTGGTATTTGACTGCGAGAAGCATAGTTCTCACTTTATTTTTTTTAAAGTTTAATTTGGAAATTTCTATTAGCTGAGAGTGTGTAGAAAGAACATGTTTTTCTCACTGTTCATGCAAGACAAGGGTCTCTTCAGTTTACTTTTTGAAACTGTTGAGATTCAGTTCCTAAGCTTACTGAATAGGACAGCGGTTAAGGAGCAGAACAGGGATATTTGCCTAATGAATTTTTCTCTTATTTGGATGCATACTTAGAATCATAGAATCATAGACTGGTTTGGGTTGGAAGGGACCACAAGCATCATCTAGTTCCAACCCCCTGCCATGGGCAGGGACACCCCCCACCAGCCCAGGGTGCCCAAAGACCCATCCAACCTGACCTTGGGCACTGCCAGGGATTCAGGGGCAGCCACAGCTTCTCTGGGCACCCTGTGCCAGGGCCTCAGCACCCTCACTGGGAAGAATTTCTTCCTAACGTCCAATCTAAATCTCCCCTCTTTTAGTTTATACCCATTACTCCTTGTCCTGTCACTATACTCCCTAAGAAATAGCCCCTCGCCAGCTTTCCTGTAGGTCTCATTATATATGTAATTATATAATTGCATATGATAATAATATATAAATATAAATTGCTTCTCCAGACATCCCTGCGGAAAGGTCACTACAGCAAAAATTTCTGGCAATAGTAACAGGAATTTCTGTTGGGGAAAAAGGAACGAATAAGAGTTTGGGGCCGTGTGTCTCGGTGGCTGGCAGACCACTTTCGGTGCTTTTAATTTGTCCCAGCCTCACTTCTCACTAGCACTCCTTACGTGTCAGTCAGCCTTGACACTGCTCTTCAAGTGAGCTTACAGATTTTCTTTGTTTATTTCTATAAAAAACACACATACAAGATAGTGCAAATTGAAAATCAGCTGTCATAGTATGCTACATAAATTATCTGGTTCTGGTTGGTAATCTATTGCAGACAATTAAATAAGTGAGCAGTTATGTCCTTTTCAGCACTGGTAGGCATCTTTGTTTTATTTAATTCCCTGTTCCTTCAGTGTGGTGTGTCATGAGTTTTTTCATGTTGTGTTTCCGTCTTAAGGCACAGAAACCACAGTCTCCATGTGATCATGATGCAATGCAAGAGCTGATGGAACTCTATATACGTTGTAAAGATTAATTGGCATTCAGTTAGGCCCCATAAAGCATGGCATGCCATGCGTTAGCCTCTATTTTGCCTTCAATTTACAGTGCGGTTCAGTTCACATAGTGCACACAGATTGAAAAAAGTGTATTTCTGAAGTATAAAATGTGTACTTTTTAGTAGGCTGATCTTTCCAGTGACAAAACCTTTGAAGAGCTTCGGAGATTCATATAAACCTTAATTGTGGGGCAGTCATAACATGGTCTTGCTTTCCTCTGCTGAGACCTACTAAGTGGGGCCCAGGGGACCATTGAAACCACAGAATTATCTTTTATTTGTTCTATAGATTTTTCTGACCAAAAAATATAATGTAACGCATCGCCATCCTCACGCTTAAAAAACATGGAGCTTAACCGCGGTGCAAACCCAGACGACCGTCGGTGGCTGCGACGGCACTCTGGTGCGCGGTGCCGCGCCGTGCTGAGCGCCGGTGGCTGCGGCAGCGCAGTCCTTGCCGGGCTGCTGGGGAAGGCAGAGGCCAAGCACCCTGATTGCGAACCGTTATTTATAACAGAACAAAGTGGTAATTTTGCAACTATCACGGCTCAAATATGGGACCATTTCCCTAGTAATAAAACTATTACTCTGTAACTGTTTACTTATCAGGAGACCATTATGTGATTGATGACCTGAAAATGGAGGTTATCTTTCAATTCATTTGAAATGCAAACTGACTAGAAAATCTATAGTTATTGTGGCATATTTTTAAGCGAAATCAGGCACCTACATTGACCTCCTATTTACATTTCTTTGAGAAGAAAAATCACATAAAAGCTATCAAGAAACACATTTCACAGCAGGCAAATTAATTGGTTTTACTGTATTTGAATGGAGGGTTTGTCAAATAAAACATGCCATGACAGTTAATAGTGTCATTTAGAGACAGAAAATTATTGGCTTATTTGTTATTGGATAAAAGGAAGGCAAACACTTTGTATTAGGAAGTTTTAATGTGTTTAAAATCCTCATTAGGGATTTATGGACATTCTTGCTTAGCATAGCGCCTCATTAATTTGAGGCTAAACAGTTACTTCTGTGTTTCAATTCCAATTTTTTTTTCCCTTTTCTTTAATTAGATCTCGCATTAGAGTTTGGTCTCTACACCACTGGAGATGTAGAATTAATTAATGTGATTTATAAATCTAATGGAAGTGAGTTATTCTTAGATATCTTTTCATTTTAGTGAGCGGTTTAACTGCACGCGGCATAAGTGCACACAGATCTAAGAGATTTTGGGAGCTCAGGAAAAGTATGCGACGTCTGCATTGAATACATTTAGCGGTGTCCCTTGGCATTAATAGATCAAAGCATTTTAATTAGAAATGTAACTAAAAGAGAGGCCATAAAGATCCCATTCAAAATCAGATTTTCTTTGTTCAAAGTTTCGTACTGTCCAAAAAGTGTTATTTTAGCTCCCCTTTTGTATGATAACCGTGACATTCAGTGACAGTTGGGATAATTGTGCATCTTACTATTTAATGAGCATTAAGATCTGGCTCTTAATGTAATCTGAATTTGGATACAATCCCAATAAAGACATAATCATTAATTGTGCTATTTTGTTATTATTAATAAAAGGAAAATGGCTTTTGTGTCATATGGGAATTTCATTTATCTGATTGAGGTTTATGTTAAAAAATGTACTTATTTGGAGTTGTTTTGCTAACAGGTAGTGTTGGTATTTAAACCCTGAGATATTTCAGAATACATTTGGGTAGTTTCCCCCCGGGCAAGAACATGTCCTTGCCCTTTGAATTCTGGCCTTCTCTTTTGAAGAGCGTCTGAGGATGCGATCTGCGAGCTGTGACTGTGGTGAGGGGACCTATGAAAACAACTAATTTGCAAACAAGCTCTGAGCAATTAATTTGGGTGCCAGCATTGGCCTTGCAGCTGTGCAAACTACTGTACAAATTAAACCCAGGAGTACATTCTGCAGTGAGTGCATTCATACCTGCTTTAAAAAAAGACGTGGAACAGGTAACCAGCACAGTCACGCGCTGTATTGTGGTAGCTGCAGTAAAGGTATTGTCAGATGCAAATAGACGCTTAAAAAGGTTCCTCTTTCAAAGCACAAAAGAAATGTTACAGTCTGAATTTGTGAGGTCAAATAGTGCTTCAGGTTACACTGATGCAACTTCACTGACATCAGCGGAGTTGTAGTCGTGTCACCAAGGCCACAGTCTGGCCTGGTGACTGCTACTGCTTGAGCGGGAAGCGACACAAGTCCTGCCTGCTGCTGCTGGCTCTCGTGCTGGTGTGTACTGGGAGCAGGCACCAAATTCCACTCCTGTGAATGAGATTTGAAGGAGATCCAGGTCCAAGCTGTATCACCTTTAGGCAGCTATGTCTGTATAGTGAAGGGATTTTGAATGATTTCCAAGAGGTTCTACTCAAAGGGTTACACTGAGAATAAATATGGAGTCTAATTTACATCCCCCTAACTGAGGGTGAGTAGACTTGGAAGGTGAACTCCCTTCACACTTCTTTTTATACTGCTTCATTGTCTTCAGTGGAGTTAGATTTCATTCACACTGGTGAAAGTGAGACAAGAAACAGACACTTGATCTTTATTTCTGCCACACCATATATCTCACCGCACCAGAGGTTGCATAGTCTGTTAGTCAGGCTTTGATGTTTCAAGTGGACAAGTGCACGGTGGCATTTTAGGTCAGGGTGCCTCTTATCATCAATTTAATGGAAATGTATAGGGTAACCTCTGCCAGAATAAGGTGAAAATACCAAGGCACAGAAGAAAATGTACTTATTTTATGTAAGCAAAGAAGTACTTCCTGTCATTGGAGGAGGAGAGATAGAGAGCAAGAAAGGAAGGAATAAAGGGAGAAAGAAAAAAGGAAAAGGTGAAGTTCCAAATTTCCTTGCCCTATGTCAGTATTAAATGGTTGTAACAGCCTTTATGCAAGCCAATGTTTTGGTCACAAATTAAGTACTGCAAATGCCACATTTGTTGAGGCCTGGCTGACTACTGACATTAGCAGTTATTCTGGTATTATCGTCATGGCGGGCTTCTAAAATTCTACATTCAGAATATTCCATGAGTAAAATGTGCAGCCTTACCTACATTAAAAAACTCCCAGGAGACCTTGAAGTGAGAGATCGCTTTATCAGGCTTCTCTCTCTAATAGAGTTTGGCAATTTACTGCATGAAAATAATGGAGAACCATTGAGGTTAAATTGAACATCAGCATATTGTGCTTTCATGGAGACTATTTCATGCTGATCAACATTGAAATGGTATTGTTAAAAGAAAACATCAAAGAAATGAAAAAAGAAAAATGGGCTAAATACAGCATGCACTGGGAAGAACAAGAAAAATATAATTGTCACATCCAGGTCAGTCTGGTTTAAAAGTTGCTGTAGCAGAACTAAATGCCAGTGAAAAAACGTTGTCTTTGCACTTGGGGTTGCTCTGACTGGGAGGTCGTTGTAAGCTGAGTTCATTGCAGGGAAATCAAACTGTAATTCCTTCTGATATGTGGGTTAGTGCCCAAATGCCCCAACCTGGTGTAACTGCCCCATTTTGTCTAGCTCCCAGGTGGCTGGAGAGGAGCATATTAGAGTTGCTGGCTTTTGTGTGACGCTGAAGGTGCCCACTGTGGGCAGTTTTGGCTTCTGAACTAGAGACCTTTTGAAAAGTTCACTAAAGTCAGTGGAACTTTGATTCAGTCACATTTTGGACAGCACTAGTAAGTTGTTTTTCCTAGCTAATGTGTTTACTCGAAGGACAAGGCATAAATTTCTCCATCCACCACTGGAAGAGCAGCATGGACTGCAGACCAGGCTGTCTGAGCTTAACAAATTAATTAACTCGGTCCTCTCCTTAAAACTTTTTCCTGTTTTCAGGTTCCCCAGAAAATGCATATTTGACACAACTGGTTCTGCATATTTGTATTACAGGGGAACAGAGGAGCAGCTCTTTGTATTTTGTTTTAGGCAATAGTTTTTCTTTCTCTCTTAATTTTTTATGTACATATAACATATATATTTTCACAGAACTTTAAATAAGCCCCATGAGATATTTTTGGGCTTGAAATAATGGGAAACGTAGTCTTCTCATGGTATTTTGGTACCAGGATGGTGGAGGTACTAAAAGAAAACAGTGGATATACATTATTTGGGGCCCACAAATGGCTCCCTTGAGAATTAATAACCCTGTGAAAAACACATATATGTGTTTGAATAACAAGGGAGCAACTTTATTTGGGGGTTTTTTTTAATACCACCATGTTTGACTTCAGTTTCCTTCAGAGCCCTTCCCTAGCAGCTGGTGTAATGCTGTATTCTGGATTTAGGGTGAGAATAATGTCGGTTACATGCCGATGGTTTAGTTGTTGGTAAAGCAGTGTTCACGGTTAAGTCAAAAACTTTTCAGCTTCCCAGGCCCTGCAGCGAGGAGGCACGAGCCTTGCACAGGCGATGCAGAAGCAACAGGGAGGTGGCATAGCCAGGACAGCTGACCCCAACTGGCCAGAGGGGTTTGCCATACCATATGACACCATGCTCAGTATATAAATGGGGGGTGGAGCCACAGCTCAGGAAACAGCTGGGCATCGGCCAGTGGGTGGTGATCAATTGTGATGTACATCACTTGTTTTGTATATTTTATTATTTTCCTTTTCTGTCCTATTAAAGTGTTTTTATCTCAGCTCACAAGGTTTACTCTTTTCCATTCTTTCCCCCTCCCTCTGAGGGAGGGGGGAGTGAGCGAACGTCTGTGTGGTTGTTTTAGCTGCTGGCCTGGTTAAACCACAACCAGCATGAATTGTGAAACAACCCAGGGAGTTTTGAACAGTGGGCCCTGAGCAGTGGTGTGAAGTTTACCTTGAGTAAATGTGGAATAGTCTTCCTGTTGTGTCCAGTCCTGGGCTCCCCAGTTCAAGGAAGACAGGGAGACTACTGGAGAGAGCCCAGTGGAGGCCTACAAGGATGATGAGCGGGGTGGAACCTCTCTCGTATGAGGAAAGGCTGAGAGAGCTGGGTCTGTTTAGCCTGGAGAAGAGAAGACTGAGAGGGGATCTGATCAATGCTTAAAATATCTAAAGGGTGTATTTCAAGAGGAAGGGGCCAGACTCTTCTCTGTGGTGCCCAGTGACAGGACAAGGGGCAATGGGCACAAACTGGAACACAGGAAGTTCCACATGAATATGAGAAAAAACTTCTTCACTCTGAGGGTGACCGAGCACTAGGACAGGCTGCCCAGAGAGGTTGTGGAGTCTCCTTCTCTGGAGAGATTCAGAATCCGCCTAGACTCAATCCAGTGCAACCTGCTGTAGGTGATCCTGCTCTAGCAGGGGGGTTGGAGTAGATGATCTCCAGAAGTCTCTTCCAAGCCCTACCATTCTGTGATTCTGATTCCTTAGGAGGAGAAATGTGTAGTCAGATGGCAGCTGAGGGGCAGGCTGCTGTCTGAAACAGGAGAAGTCCAGTAGAGATGTGGGAATGACTAAGGGAAAATGAGGCCTGAGCATGCAAGGAAATAGTGATTGCAATCAAAGGAAAGCTGGTGTTGGAAAGGCATGGGTGTGCACTCCAGTCAAGTGCAGGTGAAGTATTGCATCTTCTTAGATTTGTTATGAGCGTATTGCAAAAATTGCATCATGATTTCATATAGGTTGGAAGGATATTAAAGCATCATCCAGTCCAACATCATATATCTGGAACCCCTGCTATTCTTAGTACTGCCCAATCCATTTCCCACTTATATTAATCAAAAAAGAAGCACCCTCTGTTCATAGGAAGCCTGGCAGGAGCTGAAGGCACTCATAGGGTGAGCCCTCTGTTGACAGTCCTGGGTTTGCTGCTTCTGTTTTTTAAGCGTTTTCCTCTTACTACTGTGTAACGCACACTGGAAATGATCAATCAAGGCTCATGCACAGGATCTTTTCATGCTAGCAAGTGAAAAATCAATTTGTGTTCGAAGGAGTAAACAGTAGTATGAGCTTGATCTCCCCAGAGTCAAAATGAGTTCCTTGATAAAGGAGATGACAATGAAAGCTGAGCTCTTGATGTATAAGCACATAGGTGCTCATATGCAAGAAATGAGAGTGAGTTCCTAAATTCATTTAACGTGCTACATTTATCTTTCCAATGAAACAAAGATAGGAAGAAGAGATTATTTGTTGAAAGCCAATTGTGTATCAATAAAGCCAGAGGGATTGTTCACAAACAGTTTATCCGGATGAAAATGTAGTTGGTCAGTTCTGGCAAAGACATTATTCATTGTGTATTTCTGCTTTCTGACACTACATTTGAATTTTTAGAACTATCCTGACAAGTCTGTTGGAAGATTTTGTTGCTAACATTTCTGAGAAGTGCCTGCTGTCAGATGTAAATTACAGGGAAAAGAGACTTGGTATGATTTTTCTGTGCTGCAAAACCAAAATCTGATCTCATCCAGGTTATAAATTGTCCAGGAGGTAAGAGTGGTCAAGGAACTGTTGAATGAATAAATGGAAGGTTAGATCAACATGACTCATCAGATATTGTAACCAGTCACCAGTGTCATTTGATCTGCATAACATTAAAGGCTGCTATTCCTTCACTCTTAGATTTCTGCCCTCCTTCCTCCCTTTAAAGTTTAGCACTGAGCCATCCAAACCATACATTAAACCTTTGGTTCCACATCATTTAAGTTCTGTTCTCTCTCTTGTGAGACCGAAATGTGAAGAGAGACAACACTGGCTTGTATTAGGTGGAATATTTTGACCATCTGGCCTTTCCTTTTTTCTTCTCTCTCTTTTTTTTTTTTTTTTTTAGCAAGCAATGTTTAAAAGTAAACATGAAGCATTTTGGTGCAAAATAGTTTTGCCAGATTAAAATGAAATTGGACGATGATTTCAGTGTAGCATGTCGCTGTTGTGAAATCTTTGTGTTTTGACTGAAGTTTTATTACCTTGGGACATCTGTCTGCAGCTTATGTAGTATTCACTGTTCTTCAGTCTGCAGTTCACAAATGCACTGCCAGCCGAGAGAAGAGCTCATGATGTGAAATGCAACTACTTGGTCTTACGGACACCAAATTCCTGGAGTCTCTCCTTTTGGCCAAGTTAGACCATGCTACTCGCAAAGGAAGAAAAGCACCAAAAGCTGTGCGCTCCTTCTTAGAATCTGATTACTGATGAAAGCTAAAAAGGAGAAAGGGTGGAAGATCACATAATAGGTCCTAAACTACTTGATTTTTATTAGATTAGTAAAGTAGTAATACGGGATGGATGTCTAATCTTGACTAAACTGCAGGAGGAACATGGCATTTTATTAATGGCAATTCTAATAACAATTTGTTACAGCACTGATACTTGAGAGGGTGGTGAATATTGTATCTGCTCTGTTTCATTCTGTCCTGACCAATCTACGCTTGGATGCCATGGTGTGCCATGTGGGCCTGCTTTGCACTTGTTAGCTGAATGCAAGTGTTTATGGACAATTAAACTTGCAATTTTTGATTCATGCTTTGATAGTTGGAGTTGTTGGGTTTTTTTCCAGGATAGACTAAGTTTCTAATAGATCTGTGCCTTTCAGGTCTCTTAGAATGTGCAACTGTAGCATGAATTTAGAAAAATGGTCTCATTTCTTTAGAAATCCATTAATAGTAATGTACTGAAAGACTCTTACATTGATCTCCTCTCTGATAGCCATGTTGTAATAATTATTCTTTTAATGTTAGCATCAATCTAAATGTTTTCCTCTTTGTGCTAGCTCCTACTTGGATCTCCCTATATGACAATCACAGCACTTTGACATCTTGCATTACTTTAATACCAGTGATTCAAAACAAAGCAATGCCAAAGGGAACAAAAGTTCTGTCAAGCCATTAAAATCTTCTTTGCCATTAACACAATTAAATTGATGCATGAGCATTTAAAGTTATTAGCAAGTGCTGCCAGCAGAAGCTGGTTGTGATTGCATAATATATAGTGGGCTTTATTAAAGTAAAATGGTATGTTTATTGTTATTATCATCATTAGTTCTGAAGTAACATAAACTTAAACAGGGCTGTGAATTGGGAGAGGACTGTGAAACAAGTAAGAACATGCTCTGCCCTGTGTTAATAGTCAGGGACACAATTATGGCAATTACGACATCTAAACAAGGGAATACACATGGTGTCTCGGCTAACCATTGAAAATGGCATGTGTAATGGTAGGGAGGGGTGTTAAATAAAGACAGGACTTCTGTATCTCTGCTGCTCTCACTCTTCCCAGTCTGACTCACTCAGTAGGATTTTGGGCTGCTCCTGTTATGGCTCTGAGAGAGAGATTTTGTGGTTGGTGTGTGCACTGCAAGCTTATTCAGGGAATATTTGTTTTGTTTTCTCGTATTCCAACATAATAATTTTTCAATGAAAAAGATCAGGAATGGATTAGAGACTTATGTACTCCCACCATCCCACTGCGGATTGCAGTAATACCCATGCTTGCTAATCTTTTGGGTAAAGTTAACTATATTCCTCTCTGAGTAGGGAGTTGGTATGAGATATGGAAAACACAGGTTAGCAAACTTACAAGCATAGAGAGAGGAAAAAAGTGACGTAAATTAAAAGTAGGGGGAGGAAGGAAGGGCAGTAGGTGCTGGAATATCAAGTCATGCGGTATGAGGGTGGGCTGCATGCCTGTGCAGTCAGTGCTGACCATCCATGAAGTTCTCAGCCTGGGTTTGTTAGGTAGAGCTGAGTAGAAACTGAGGACAAAAGATAAGGCTCTTTTCTTGGTCAATTGAATGTTTTTAAGTGATATTACAGAAAATTAGAAACTATAGTTGCTGAAGTAGATAAAAATCACTAATATTGCTGCAGTGTAGTCATATTCACTTGAATACTTCTTTACCAAGATTATTGATAAGTCTTAGAAATTCAGAGAACAGTGATGAAGTAAGCCAAAGGGATGGAGAATTTGTTTATCAGGAAGGAAGGTAAAAGTTGCACATACAGCATTTGAGGAGAGTGAAGTATTGTTCTGCATGTCTGTGCACAGTGTAAATGTGAAGGGAAGTAATAGAGTAGTGGGAAGAGCTCTACAGAAAGACTGAGGTGACACTGAAAGTAAAATTTTAACAATTTTCACAATTTTCACAAAAAAAGAGCCAAAACGTTTACAACACTGCTCCGTATTTTATTAAGGGAAGGGATGGGAGACCCATTTCCCTACACTTTTTGGGTCAAACTCTTCATAGTACTAGACAATATGGGGAAAATGAGCTACATTAGCAGAGCGTGAACTTGGTGATCTAATATGCCTTTCTGGTCTTTGACTTTTGTAACTGTGTGGATTTATCCTTGAAGCTTAGTGCTGGCTGAAATATAGGAGGAAAGTCATGGTCAAGCTTTTGGTCAAGCTCTATAGCAGATAAGGATGACAGGGATTAAGTTTAGTCATGAGTGTCTTTTACCAAACTAGTTACTAAGGGCAATAAGGTAGAAGCATCGGGCAGAAAAGTCTCACTGAATATTTATAGTACGAAGCACTTACCTGTTTTTTGGTACCTTCCTGAATATTGTCTCTTCATCTTCTCCTGTAGCCCCATGCTAAGAACCCATCAGAACTACCCGCAAGTGCTACGAAATGGTTGTACATATGGGTCATGTCTGCCTGTTGCTTATGTAATTGTCAACAGTATTTAGAGGTTTTGTGCTCTTCCATGTCCTTGGAAAAGAGGGATTGTGGCAAATGCCCTAAGTACTGTTCAAATATTTTCAATCGGAAGGCATTAAGGGCACCACTGTGTGTGTGCTTGGGTATGGTTGTGTGCGTAGATATATCACATCTTTGTAACGGGGAGAAGGAATATCTGTCAAACCTCTCAAGGTGGATTCCTGTGTGCCATTCAGTCTTCTGAGGATGCTTAGCCTGCAACAGGCTGATGAAGTGAGGGACAACAAAATCAGCAGCCACTCTTGTAGTCCAACCAGTGTTTTACTACAGTATATATTTAAGTTTTAAGAGCTGTCTTAGCTGTTAGCCTATTAAGCTGTAGGATAAGATAGTTGATGATAACAGCTTTCTCCTGTTATCACCTCTGTCCTTTGCTGCAGCGCACGGCAAGTTAAACCAAACCTCCCCTTCTCTCTGACGGCTGCCGATAGGAGTAACAGTGGGGTCTTCTTCAATTACAGAAGTTTCAGGCAATTCTAGTGCCAGTTCTCAACTGTGAGGAAATCAGAGTACTTTATTGCTTCAAAAGTGTTGTTAGTAGCACAAAGCAGCACAGAAGAAAAAAAAATAACTTTTGACAAAATGGGTCCTGCTGATGATTTATGTTGATCTGAACTAGAAAATTTGGTAGGCAGCAAGTGTGGATACAGCAGTCTTCAAACAGAGGCAGTTGCTTGTTAGCTGTTCACCTGTGTGGTTGTAGCCACTGAACTTTGCATCCAGCACCTGACTAAACATTTCTTTTCTTCTTTAAACCTAGGTTACCCTTCCCAATGACTCCAGCTGTGTGGAAGAAATATTACGGGTGAGTACTACCCTTTGCTTTTGTATCTTTTGTATACCTGTAGTGCTGTTATTTCATCTTTAATGGAAAAGGGTTATATGGCTGTCTTGAGCACTGTAGTTAAATAATAACATATTAGTGGGTCTGTATACAAGAGACACAGCCAAGCGATAGGCCCAGGGTGTCCTTAGTGAGTAGGGTCAGTTCACCTAATACTCTGCATCTGCCAGCTTGTCTTCATCAGGATTTACACACATTCCTGTTCTTTTTTTAAGCTCTCAGTCTCTGTGAGTCTCTCCAGGACACATTTCTCTCCTACCCTGAGGTGGAGTCGCCTTGATTCTCCCACTCACAGACTGACCTACGGTCTTCCTCCTTCCTCCCCCAAACTACAGTTGCTCATCATTCATGGTTTTGTTAAAGACCTACAGACATTTTTCCTGGGAGCTCTGATCAGTGATCGAATACAGAAAATTAAAACCACCACTTCAAACTGAGCATGTCTTAATTGCAACAAGAATGTATAACAAGAGAAAGTGGAGTGTGCATGACAAGTTGTACACATGTAAATCAGCCTAACTTCATGTGTTAAGATGGGCTTTTCCTCAGACACTCCAACTTTGGGGTCCTCTGTTGCCAGCGGGATTTGTCTGGGGGCAGGTTTGTAACCCACCAGTCTCTGTCTGGGATTTAGGTTTTTATGCTTGTGGGATGTATTTCCCATCTGTCAGAGCTCCCTCTCTGGGATTGCCAGCCAACCTGCTGGTTGTCAGTGTAGACGGAATAAAATTCCATTGGGAATATGTACCGGCAATGCCTTTCTTGCAAGGAGCAACTGGTGCAAACTAGCCCAGACCTGAAATCATGTGTAACAATCATGCCAACTTGCTTGCAAAGACATGGACTTATTCATGCTTATAAAATAAAATAGGCTTTTTGGTATTTGTTGCAGTCCAGAATTAAACAGTCTGGGAAACTTGAATCTGTTTTGCGTACACACATTATTTTGGGATGCTATTGATGTCCGGACGGGTCGCCTGTGTGGCTGCAGAAGTATGTTGAACCAGCAGGCAAGCATGCACGTGCAGGCCTGCAGTAACAGAGGAATGTGCATCTGCATGTGCACCCAGCAGCAGCAAATGCAAGGAAATAAATAAAATGTAGTTTCAACGTTCAAAGTGAGTAGGGATTAATTACCTGTAGAACACTGAGGGAGCAAAAGCAAAGAAAATGCTGAAAGGCTGTGTGAAATCATTGGTCCATTTTAAATGTTTTCTTCCCCTGTTTATATATTTCAATTAGGTTCATTAATATAGTTGGAATGAGTGACTTGTTAGCTGGGGAAAGCAGTGGTTTTCAGTAAACAGCATCAAAAGGAAATGTGATGTAGTGATTTTCAGGGATCAATCATGCAGGTGGCAGTTCTAATGTGGGCACGGTGCATATAAATCACAGGAAGCAGAAATGTCTGTTTTCTAATCAAGAGGAGGTGATCCTGTTTCCTACCCCATAACTGTAATTCGAGTCAACAAACAGGCAGAATGTCCCAGGCTTCCTTCTGAAACCTGCCGAGATCGGTGCAGGACTTGTTGTCTTCAGAGGATGGGGATGAACTGCAGAGTCCACGCGGCTGCCGGCAGCACCTCCTGCCACCAGCAGGCTGTTAACTCGGGGGGACTCTTGGGGTGGGCAGAACAGGGATCTCGCAGGTTTCCCTGTCTCTGGGGATTGTCTCACAAGGGCATGTAATGGGCACCCAAAAAAGGGATACAAACCAGCTGATCTTTCTTGACTGCTGGGTACAGATGCCTGGAGGCACCCACTGTGCTCAGCCTTCCCGTCCAGCCATGGAGCAAACCAGTCAGCGTAGCCACCGGCCGTGGCCGGGAGCCACCTGGAGCATATGCAACCGCCTGTGCTGGGGAGCAGGTTTGGGCTTGGCACACTGCAGGTGAGCGTGGGACCTTGACCGTGGTTCATCTCGGGTGTGCGCTCCCTAGGTAGGTGTGCGTGCTGTTACACGGTGAGGGTGGCTTAACATGCCATCAGCGTTAGGCAGCTCTGGGTGCTGACAAGCTGTCTGCAGCCCTCTTGTAACCTGTCTGCAAGCAGGCCGGAGGCTGCCAGCAAGGCCCTGACTGTACGAAAGCAGCAGATCACAGAGCCACTTCTGGGGCTGCCCAGCAAAGGCTCAGCAAACCCCAATCCCAACTGGTTGCCTTCAGTATCAGCATTTTAGGCTTTCAGCTTCGTGTGGTGCTGCAGCATACATGAACCCAGGTTTTGTCTATGACTTTGTTCTTCTCAAACTGGAAATGCAGAATAAGCTAGTGGGAAATGTGTTTTGACTGCCTGCAGAGTATCATATTCTGCTTGATAGGCAACAGAGAGACAGTAAGCAAGAGAATGTGATGCCCAGCAGTGGTCAAAATCCAGGCTTTGGGCTCCCCATGGCAGTCCTGTGTCAGGAGGTTCAGGCTGTCTGCTCCAGATGAAAGGATGACCCTTGGTTTCAGCAGTGATTTGTGCTTGGAGAACCTGGATTAAGTTCCTGGTCCTGACAGATACTTTCTGGCCTTTTGAGGCCATTTACGTAGGCTCTGAAGAGCCTTTGGGAGCATGAGCCTCGGCTCCCTGATGGCAGCTTCCCCAAGTAAGAAAACATAGGCTATTAACATTTCCGTCCTGTCAGGGATGTTGCAGAGGTAGACAAGAAGGAGTAGAAGACAGTCAAGCCCTGAAGGTAGCCGCATGGAGCTGTAATGTGCGTTTTGACCAACCAAACCATTGGCAATGACTGACAATTTCAGCTCTGGGCCAGGTCTGCTGCTGACCTGTGCACCCCCAAGTACCGGAGGAAGGGTGCTGCCACCTGCCTTGCCCCGGCCCTACCAGTCTCCCTTGAGAGCATTTCATGCCTTGGCATTTGCGTATTTTCTTTGCCTTGATGTTTGCTTTTTTCTTTTTTTAAAGTCAGGGAATTAAGTGACTTAATTCAGTTTCACCCCTCAGAAAGACACAGTAACTCTTGTAGGATGTTTTCCTACACTTTACAAGGAAGAGGGACCCAAGCTAAGATCTGTGATCTCTGATTTTACAGATCTCTTTTTTACAAGCTGAACTTGATTAATGGGTTTTGTAAAAGTAGAGGNTATGGTCAAAAATTTCCAACCAAGTGAGGGGAAAGGTCTTGAGTCCGTTCAGAGCCCTGAGACTTCACAGACAAAATTTCACAGTCCTTCAGATTTCCTGAAACACTTAGCCACTTATGTCATCTTGTGTAAATGCTTGAAGGACTGTTCTTGATACTACAACCAAAGGTTAGTGGCAGACCAGTCCCCTGTCTAGGGGGGATTTCTAACTAGAATGGCTGAGAAGGTTGTTTAATAATAAT
>VWZZ01000951.1:1655648-1690913 GCA_013399095.1 Psophia crepitans | reverse complement strand
ATAATAATAATAATAATAATAATAATAATAATAATAATAATAATAATAATAATAATAATAATAATAATAATAATAAAATCTCTTGTACAACTGAGACCAAGATGTAATGGTAGGACGGAAGATTTGCATTCAATATAGGTTACTAATACCAAATAGAAAGATGAAGGTGAATACACTGGTGGCTGATACACTTTTTTCTGTTCCAAAATGTGTCTTATTTTTTTAAACCACCATAATGTCTTTGAAAGCGTGGATAACATGGAAGACAGGCAATCAACAGTGTGTGTAATTCACATTTTATTAATATGGATTTAAATTAACTTGTCACTTGCTATGTGCAGCCATTGAAAAATGAGTTCATTGAAATGTTGTGATACAAAGTGCAGATGGGGCGGGAGAACTGACATTTTAAACCTGTATTCTGAAGCTGTTACTTGTGCCACTTGTACCAGCGCTTTCCATCAGCGTGCCGTGCTGCCGTTGCACGTTGTGTGAACCGCCGAGCTGGTCCAGGCATAGGGGTGCGTGTAGGTGTGACATCAAGTGCAGACTAGCAGCGATCCTTTCTCTGCCTATAAAGAGCGCAGAAGGGACCTCCCTTAGCATTGGTTTGCCTCTGGGTAAAGAGGTGATAAGTATACAACATTACATGAAAAAGGAAATTTTATTTAACTAAATTTTCTTGAGGACTTGCAGGGTAAATTGGAACTTTGGACTAGATGTTTAGGCAATCGATTAGACATAATCCCGCAGAAGCGAGGCTCTGGTCTGTACACATAAAGCTTTCGTGTCTGTGTCGCTAACCATCTGGGCAGGCACTTCTGTCTAAAAAGCTGTCCCTGCTTAGAGGAACAAAAGAATTCTTGTAGGTGTGTATTTGCTGTAGCAAGGCATCAAGTAACTAGATGGACTTCTGATGTTATGTGGACAGCTGTGGTATTAATTAAAAGCTTTCTAGTCTGGAAGCAAAACAAATCCTAAATATAATTCAGGTTGTAATTAGTATAAAATGACTGGAGTTAAATGAGCAAAGTCTAATTTGTATGGCCTTCTATTCTTCTGACGACTAGCTCATGTCTAATGACATTGGAGAATACGTAAATTGATCAGCAGGTGAAAATGCCCTTGACTGGGCAAATTATGTGTAGTATTACATTCCTCATGCCAATTGAAAGCGCTAACGGATTTAATATGTATCATCCATAGCTGGGGTGAGCTGTTCACAGAGCAAAATGACAGTAACAGATATAGCCCATTATTTACCCCTCAGTAATTGTTTTCTCTTCTAAAATACAAACCAACGTTGAAGAACGATGCTAAACCTAATTATAATAATTGTAATTTGAAAAATACAGGTACGCTGTCCAGTGTGGTTACAAATGCACTTAGTAGCTGACAGGCAGTTTAAATATTTTCATGTGGAATCTGGGGGCTTGCTGGGGAGGACATGATGTGAATTTAAAATGATTATCCAGACGTCATTGGACAAGTGAATAACGAGCTGACTGGCCTAGTAAATCATGTGAACCTGTCAAATGTGGGAACACATTGGGGAGGAGATGATGTCAAGTAACAGTAACTTAGCAACCTGGCATTTAGCTGTCCAGAGAATGAGTAAGAGTAGCCACTTTTAAAGAGCTGAGTAAATAAATGAATCCCTATATGTCTTAGGTGTGCTATAAAAATAGCCCAGCACCGTATGTTTTGTGTCAGGCAGCTTCTTTCTCCAGGATAAGGTGATTTATTATTTCTATTGAACTGAAAAAATGGATTGAAAAGTTAACCCACGTGTAAATGCGTATCTGCGGCCTTTGTCCCTCGTCTGGCGCGCAGCCTTTGGAAGCGTGTGAGGAACGGGTAATAGCCTGCTTTGAAAAAGGTGATGTGTTACAACTGTAGGGGTTTTTTTTCCCTTTAGACTTTGCTTATGTACATGAAGATTTGGATGGATAAAAACAATTAATTTTTTAGCAATTTCCAAGCCATTGTATTTTCAGCTTTTTATCAGCGTTTTCTGCATGGAGGCAGAACCAGTTTCTGCTCTCACATCTAAATAAATCAAGGGGTAATTCCACTGACTTCTGACCTCATTTGAGTTCATTGAATTCTTCTTCCTCCCACACTGGTATAAATTGGCAGCAGCTCCACTTACGTTGCTGCTGTTATTAAATAAAAAGGAGTTACCCCTGCATTACTTTAGGTATATATAAAAGCAGCAGCTAGTCCTCTGCTCTGATGACTCTTTAGATGTAGTCTCACTCCAGAAAATGGAAATGATGAGTAGTTCTGGAGAACAGCTCGTTCCTGGTTTGGTAGGTGATCAGCTTGATTCTCATCTCAGTACCACCACAAGCATTCCGCAACAACTCCAGGAAGCCGTTTCCCAGCGTTCTGCGCACTGTCCAGCCATATGCACCCTGGCATGGTGAGATCAATAGTTGGAGTCATCCAAGCCTGATGTAGGCTTGAGGTGCAAAAGGCTCTTGGGGAGCTGCAGAATGCAGCCTTAGGTCTTCCCAGTCTAGAGCAGACCCTTAACATGGAGGTTTGCTCTGGCCTCCCTGAGTTACACCTGACAACAGAAGAACAGGATTATTCAAGTTTTTGGCCATTCACCTTTACAGTGACAGCGTTATGGTGAATCCCATGAGAAAGGCACCTTGGGACCATTATCCCAAAGCTGTCTGTATTAACTTGAAGGTACGTAGCGTAGAAAACTCAGAGCTAACTTCAGGCTAGCTGAGTAGGAAGTTGGCCTGAGTCAGTGCTCAGGTACTTAGCTTGCACGGTTGGTTTTGTGGGCCCCTGCCTCACTGCTGGCATGGCACAGGTGAGGTATGAGAGGACCTCACTTGTGGTGTAGATACATACCACAGATCTGCTTTGTTCTGCCAGATCCATGCAAAGCAGACTTCAAGCTGTTGGGGAGGTGACAGGGAGAAAAGGTTGACTGTCTGATCTGACAAATGCATGTGGGTGTGCAGTGTTTCCTGTATTTGAAAGGTGGTGTTTTGCACCTGCCAGTTACAGGGATAAATGCCTCTTCAAGATGTAAGGCAGCAAAAGATTAGACCTTTGTCAGGACAGACAAGCAAGGTCTGATTCCAGCACGCAGGTACATTTGTCAAATAAAGGTTTTATTTTTGTAGCAGTATTAAAGAAATTATTTAGCAAAGAACTTTGAAATGTAAAATCTGATCATTATGTGGATCTATTGCAGCCTGTCTACACTGTGACAATAAAAAAAGATTACAAAAGGTATTCAAGAAGAGAGAGATTGCAGTGCACCGATTTCAAACTCCCTATTCAATTCTGTTTTCTTATCTCTTTAACCATTATATTCTAACATATATATTTTTGTAATGCCAAATTGAAAAATTGCTGATTTCAGTAGTGTTATAATTCTATCATTGCCAGATTTACCATTGCTACTAAAATTACTGTAAAGTGAGCTGACATCACAAGAGTCTGGACATGTATTACTGCTCCTGAAGAGACTGAAAGCACTCTCATGAGAAATGAATGACTAAATGAAAAAGTGTTAATTCTTACCCATTTTCCAAGCTCTTCAGCATCTCTTTTGCACCAAAAGAACCACTTGTAGTTTCTCTTCCTCATTGGCAGTCACCTCAGAAATGATTCACTATGTATTGCAACATATTACATGCTCAGCATCCTCACTCTGATTCAGTACTCCATTATGATAAAAATAATGATATTTTATGACAACAAAAGAATTTGTTAAAAGGCTGTTCAAAGAAGAAAGTAATTCAAGCACAGTCATTGTCTTGGAGGAAAAGACAGTAAGTTTTGCCACTTCCACAGAAGATCAGGTGCACCTTCTATGGCGCTTAAACGTTTTGGTCGCTTCATATACTACTTTTTCAAATACCTCTGAGTTTCATAGTTCTAGAAATAACTAGAAATGAAAGAGACAAAAAATATGGAAAAACAAGCTGATGGGGTCTTGTAGTTGAGTGGAGAGTGTCATAAAACTAAGATTCCTACTCCAGATTTGCAGCCCCATGGGACCTGGCTTCCTGTCCCTTTTCATCATTGTAAATAAAGTGTAACTCCCTTATCTTTGAGTGAAAGTGTGAGAGAAAACAGACTCAGGGATTCTGGGCTGTCAGATCAACTTTGACCTTTTGTATGCTCCCACGAACAAAAAAGGCCCCAAGTGCTGAACTCAATAGAAAATTTTTAATACTTCCACAGTGTTATGGTGTTTGGCTCTAGCTGTACCAGGTACCTTCCCTTAAGGACCTCATGAGCTGCATGAATATATGTTGTATAAAAGCACGAATTGGAACTTCAGAGCCCATTGTGTGCCTGTCCTGGTGTACTGCTGCAGATTCCAAAGTGACCGGTAACAACTCCTGGTGCAGTATGCAGTGCGATCAAGCAGAAAAGCCATCTGAAGCTCCTACACTCCACTTACACTTCTTACTGCCAATACATCAAACAAAAAAAATCTAGTCCTATTTTGAAATATAGGTAGTAGAATATTCCTCTGGTCTCCGATTAATCATTTCTGTTATTTCATCTTGTCCTGTCAAAATGAAACATGGTTAAGTATGGGCATTGAGTGTTTAAACTGCTAGCAATGTTACCTTTCATTTAAGTAGATTAATAATGTGTACTCTACATAACAAATTGCTTTAGGCACAGAATGAAGACATTGAAAACATATTAAAATCGAGTTAGGCTTTCTGAAATGAATGCCTGCTTTAGAAACAATTCTGGTTTGAAATTACAAAGTCCGTAGCATCTTCTGTGGCTTTTTATCTCACAAAAGGGAAAGGCTCCATTTTTGCAGCCCTGAGGGCAAGTGTTTCGGGTTTTAAGTCCTGGTAGGAAGCCTCCCCATAAGTCAGCACTACTGAAGAAGCTGGTGGGGCCCATGAAGGATAAGTTGGCCATATGTGGTTAGTCAAGAGAAACAGGCAGGAAAAGGCTAGACAGACTGGCAGTGTCCAAGGGAAGACTGGGCTAGAAGATGTAACCAAATGAATCTTCAGAAAGAGTTTTAAGAGCTCTCCTCTTTGAAATTCTCCTCTGAATTTTCAGCTGGCCATTCAATCAAATCCTAAAAAAAATCACTGATGGTTAAAAAATGAATGTGAGAAAAGAACTAAAGAAATGAAAAAAGAAGGGAGCCAGATACTTGAGGCATGCTCAGTTTCACGCTTTAATTATACCCACCATGTTGCAACTTTGGTGCTTCACTGCTCTTGTGCTCTTAGAAGCAAAGCAAAGAATACAGGACAAAGATGACACCTGAAGTAAACCTGAAGTTAGAACTTTGAATCTCATTGTTGCACTCAGAGGAAATGGATGGAAGTGTTCTGTTACAGCAGATACTGGGAATATTTGTTGCCATTTCCTTCATGTACTTCTAAATTTAACCCAAGTCACTCCTAATCTCTTCTTAACACAAGAGTACAGACACTGAGTTACAGGCTAAGAAGTATTTCTTCCTGAGAGACCCCCTGGATGAGCAGGTGAACTTTTCCTTTGGAAGAGTCATGTGGTGACACACTATCAGCCTTGCTGATAGCCTTGCTGAAACTCCATGGGGTTTGTGGAAGCAGTACACAGGAAGGCAACCTTGTAGTCATTCTCTGTCTTAAGTTCAAGTTATTCCACATTCTGTAGGGAGAATAGTTCTGGAACCTGCCTTTTTGTGGGGAGCAATTTATGTCTTTGCTACTTGCCGTTGATCTGTGGGCTTTAAGACTGTCATGCAGCATAGTCAGTGGAGCTCTTTTGGAAGGTGTCTTCCTTCTTACTCATGGAGATTGTTTCAGCTGTCAAAGTCTTCAGAATACACCACTTCATACCTGCCAGGGAAAGACTGATATGGTCCATCTTCCCGTCTCTTTGAACAGCCTCTCAATAAATGGTTGAATACATACACTCATATAAAACATCCTACCTTTAATCTCCCTGTATAACCTTGAGATGCCACTTCGCTCCACAGTGTCTCCTATGGAATGAGGGAATAGAACCTCACCCACACTGCCATCGTGCTGCGAAATTAAATCATTTGCTAGAAAAATGCATTGAGGTCCTCAGCTGGAATTATTGGTGTTATAATTGTGCAAAAGCAAGGCTCAATCAGATATTTAAAATTATACTGTGTGGCTTTTCCATTTCTGTAGAGAATTTCTAACGTTTCTGTAAAGAAAGCGTGTCATTGAATTTAATGTTCTGAGAAACCTTATGAACTTGCAATCTATTTTAGCCATATATTTCAAATTGTGCTTATAATTGTGGTTTTTATTGAATATGTAAGTTCCTTTCAGTTTCTTAATACAGTACATGGGTTTTCATACACGTTTGAGAAGAATGCACACTGTGGATGGGAGGTACTTTTGAGTGTTTTCAAATTGTCACAGTAAATTGTCACATTTGTTTAATTAGCCTGTAGATCCTGCCACATTGATTTATGTCAGCTGTGTAACAATTTCTTAGGATAGCTAGAAAACCTGACCAGACTGCTTTTTTCTTTTTTTTTGCCAAGGAATTTCTCACATTTCTTTCTGATTTAAAAGCAGTCATACTGGCATCCAGCCTTGTAGAAGTCAGCTGAAGAAAATGTCAGGCTGTAGCATTAGAAAGGAAGACGGTTTTATTAGCTCAAGCCGTTGAGGTGTTTGTTGACCATTGTTCAGAGGCAAGAGATAAAAACTGACTACAAACATGAATCTGAAGTTCAGACCTAAGTGCCGAGATTTATGTTTGTTCAATGTTCTGAATGCACTGTTAGTTCTACCTGCTGCAAGTGTTACGGTATTGCCTTCCAGGGCTCCTAGGGTGAGGGCTCCGGTGTGGGTGTCACTAGAAACCCTGTTCTCAACAGTTGACAGGTCTTCTTGAAATATTTCCTCTATTCCAAAATTTCTATGCAATGTCTAAGCAAATATTTTTTGGGGGAAGGTGGAAATAATACCTACTAGTACTTTGCAGGGTAAAACAGGAACATGGACACGCATGGGATTAGGAGAGTTGCATGGATTGCTAATGGGAAACAAAAAAAAAGAGCAGGATAGTGTTCGTTGCATTTGCTGCTGGTTGAGTGGGTGATTTAAGGCATGGACCAAATTTCAGCTCTGGAGCCAAGCTGGAAAATGGGAGGTACTGATCTCTGGTGAGGAATAGTTTGAGATCTTCTGATGGAATTTATTGCACAAGCACTGACTGTTAAAAGCCCCTTTGGGCTTTGTAGTCCATTAATTTCTTTGCCATGAGTCTATCCTGCTAAAGAATATGTTGTTTGTGTAGCCCAAGGTACAGTAACCTTTAAAAATATTCTTCTGAGCCTCAAAAAGAAAACCTTGGTGTTTGGTTTGTAGGAGAACATTCCCAATAGTGATTTTTTTTTCATTCAAGCCAATTAATCCCTTCCCACTTATTCCACTATTTTATCATTTCTAACCTCTTGAGTCCCTAATCTTTTCTGTAAGAGGTCTGAGCTGCCAGTTTATCTGAAAAAGGAGTGTTGTACGAATCAAATGAAAACTGGGGCTCAGATTTTTTTGAAGAGCAACCCCTTGTTGTTCCTGAGTTCAGACAAAAACAAAGAACACAGTTTCAACGTTCACTGGAGGCTTCTTTCCACAAAAATAGTTATCACTCCTTTTTTCTTTGGCAATAGAGTCATTGTTGCTTTTAAAAGAAGTTGTCATGATCTCCTCATTACCATTTTTCTTAATATGATAAGTGTAAACTACAAGAAAGCTATCATGTTTGAAAGGATACAGGAACCCTAAGGAATGTTATACTAACTGCTTGTGCTCTTTGAAAAGGCTTGGACTGGGAATTTGACTAAATGTATCATTCTGTCTCCTTTGCAGCGGCATTGTCATTTTATAGTGCCTTTCACTTACAGTACAAGTTCCCCTTCAAAAAGAATGCCGTGTTACTGCATCTAGCCTTTGTATCTCTTCAGCAAAGTGAGATCAACAACTCCTTTTGGTAATTGCTTGAACGTGCTAATACGTTGCACTTTGTACTTAGAAAAACAAGTATTCCTTGGCAGGTTTATTCCGGTTCGTCTTTGTATGATAACTGGTAATTGTCTGTGTTTGACACCAGCTGGAGTTGCAAATAGCACTAACTGCTTAGAGCTAGCTACCAACCATGGGTCTACTGGGTGGTCTTTTCTTGGGCTTGCTCCAAGTTGGTTCCAGATTGCTCATATGACCCCTGATAAACTATGACTAATGAACAGTTTGCTGTTCCGTTTTGGCCATCTAGAAGCAAAGATAATATGTGTCATCGTCTAGTAATGTAGATATATGATTTTTTAAATGCTGGAGGACCAAACTTACTGCATTTTAGTGCTGCGGCTTTTGTGTCCTATTCACTGGTTTTCCTGTGGGAAAGAAAAAGTACTGTAGTGTTTGGAGGCAGGAAGGTTATGGATTTTGCCCTCTTTCACCCTGTTTTTAGGAGGTAGTTTCTTTCAATGTAACTTGTTGTCAGAAGGTTTTTAAAAATGCAGGCATGGGAGGAGGATATATTATTCTGGTGTATAGTCTGAACATGCTGATTTCAGATGTGAGGACTGCTCTGTGTGGGACCAAGCATCCTCAGCTGTCATATGTCTTAGTGGCAGTTCGGAGTATTTAATGTTTCCAGCCTCAGACTTATTAGCTTTGCAAGAAAGAACAAGCTGGGAAATGAGGAATCAAATGCATGCGTGTGACAGTGGGAATCTGTCTACCAGAAGTACTCTGAAGTCTCCATACCTTAAGGGAGATCAAAAAAGACCTCAGCTTGTTTTGGCTTCGGTTTTCTTTACACTTTAAGCTGGCTTATTTGGGTAAGGCTGACATGCCAAAAAAAGTCTATGTTGTATCAAAACATCTTCTATAACATACATCCATTTTTTCTACACCTGTTAGCTTAGCAGGAGTGGATCAAAGGGGACTGTTGGCATGATTTACAGGACACACAGATGCAGGAACAGACCTGCTTCAAGGCACAAGTGAGGAAAAGGAAATCCAGACTGTAATGTTTGTTCTTTTCCAAAGGCTAAAATTACTATAATAAATGCCAGGTCGCATGATAGGGTTTCAGGTGGCTGCTTAGGTCTTTCTGTAAGAGAAGAGAATTAAAAGGTCAAGTGTGAGAGGCAGCAGGGACTCTACCTCTCTGTTGCAGGCCAGAACCCATAGTATATTTTTTGACAAACTTGCTAAGCTTTTAACCTTACAAAAAAACATGGTGCCAAATTAGATGATCCAATGATCAGGCTTCAGTTTGAAGTTTTCTGTCCATTCAGGGCTCGCTGAATGCTGATCAAGCTGCCTATGTTGCCCACCCAGGATTTTCCAGCCAATCTTCACTGTTCCCAATTTCCAGGCAATACTCAGAAATTCCACCACTGCCCTAGGCATTGCATAAGACAGAAAATGAGACTGTCTTTGCCCTCAAAGCATTCAGTCTCTGATATAGGCACTGGGAAGATAATCGTTCTCCATAGAGCAGCATGCATTCTTCATACGCTATGGGAGAAGCAAGTTTTCAGCTGGGGTACATGGCAGGAAGAGCATTGTATAGATGAAGAAAAGGGAATGGTGATGCTTCTGTAAGGGCACATTTGAGCTTTTCTAGTTTTTCACTGTGTCTTCACTTCAGCCTCAGACCACTGTTTTAATGGCATTACAGTTGAGGTGTTGATGAGACCATGTAAGAGGGAAAGACTCAACTTTAAAAAGAAATGCTACCCTGGCACACCCACTCAGGAAAACCCATGCTTCAGTACTACTTGTGTGGTAAGCAGAATAAAAGATGTCTGGCAGAGTCTTGGTTATGAAGGCAAAAAACTAGCTTTTGTAAAAGATTTCAATGTGCATTGTGCAGCAGTGTGTGCTGGCTTCATTTCTTTGTATTTGATGAGTAACAACTTGGAGTCCAATTTTAATGAAAGCAAATCCTGGCTTACACAAGAAAAAAATCTGCTTTATACTCAAGTATGTTGCCTAACCTGGTTTCTTAATTTCCTCCTATATGCTATTTCAGGTAATTGATGCTCCTACTTTAAGACTAAAGCTGGTGTCTTCTAGCACAAATTGATGCTTTCAAATTCCTGATGATTTTTAGACTCAGTGTCGTCATATTGTCAGGATGTGGGTTATAAGCTGGTTTCATGGGTCTGAAACTTAGTGCACAATGTAAAACTTTAACAGTTTCTGTGTGAAACCTACAGAACAAGAAGTTTTGTAGTTTAGTAATTTAATTTTCCCTGATACAGAATGGGGGGATATTCTTTTTTCATGCCATTGGCATAAGTGGCTCCAGAAATTAAATACATTTTGTAATAAATTACATGGATAAGGTCTTGTCATGTGACTACATAATTCGCTGTTGTATTTTATGTGAAAAAAACCATGAATTGATTACATCTGGCAATGTAAAGGAAATGGTGTGATGTATTGTATAAATGTGCACAGTGGAGAGCCTCAGGGTAGGTACAGTCTTGTTTTGTAACTGTAAATTACAGTTCTGCTCTCTTCTTGGTGCGAACCCTAAGTTTCAGAGAAGAAAACAGGCGATTCAAGACATGCTTTTTTGCTTGTGAAGCTCAGGACTGATGGAACAAATTACCAGATTCCCTTAAACAAGTGCCAGCAGTGAATGGTTTCAAAACACAGTTGCTTATTTACTTGGAGAAATGTTGCCAATGTTTTTTAAATTGCAGAGATGAAATTATATGTTGGTATTAGTAACTTTTGAAAGAATTAGCTTTTTATTACTTATTGTGCCTTTGTTTATATCATACTGTTGTACTGCCAGGATGTTATGTTGTATTTGACAGTTCAATGCATACTTCCTGTCTCTTGGGGCCCTCATGAAAATTAGATGTGCCATCCCTGGAGATGGTTACCAACAAGTATCATTTTGAATAAATAAAATCAATGGGATATGGCTGTGCATCTCAGTGGGGACGAGGAGCTGCCAAGAACTGGAGGTGTTGCATTGGCTATACTATCCACAGCAAGACTCTGGTACTGTGTATTGAGCAATAAAGTCATTAGTTTAGTTACCGAGAGTGACAGATGAAGGATGCCCAGCTTTCTGGAAGTGAGTTTAATACACATGACTGCAAGTATGTGAATATTTATGGCTGTATCATTAACTTTTAGAACTCTAAAACCGGTGTTAGCTGGTGTTAACCGAATATCAAGTTCTGGCTGCAGTATTAAACAGATAGGATCTCAGCACGACTGAGAATGAGTAAGTATGGAGGATCAGAACTTTACCCTCGTGATTGCTGTGGTTTTCTTGAAGTGCTCTGTGAAAGACACATCACTGACTACTGTCCACCAGCATCCCAGATGAGCAGGACCTTGAGTCTGACCCATTCCGGCAGTTCCATGTCCTTGACCCATCAGTAGGTCTGTCCAGAAGAAGGAAGTGTGAATACCTCACATGGCCCAGCATCTCACATCTGCTTGGCAAAACTTCAAAGCTTTGATCATCCTCTCCTTGCATGCAGCCATTATGGGCTGTCCTTAACAAACTCCATGGATTCTACAAATAGAAATGACTACTCTTATCTCTCTTGGATGGGAAGTGGAGTTACCTCAGTGTCATTATTCCCGGTGAGTACGTGCTGGTCTTTGGACTCTCTGAAGGCTCATGGCTTCGCACAAAGACAACACTCGCTCCTGCTCGTCTCCTGAACTTTCACTAGAAAGCTTAGGGAATGGTTTAAGATAAAGACAGCATGGGTCAGAGATGCCATCATACGTGCAAGATGCATCTACTTTTGACTTCACAATTTCTCAGGCATCCCTTTTCCACAGAACTCTTAATTCTGTCTCATCGTATAAAACTCGTCAAGAGACCTCTCCCATGTGCTTCCTGTCAGGTCCTGTTCCATTTTTTATACTGTGTGATTCTACTTTGCCAGTTATGTTCTGTGAACCGCCCCCATCCTTCCCGCACTTTACTCACGCAGATAACCTAAGCCTGACAAGAGTAGGGATACAGCTGCTACAGACCTCTTGTTTTGTTGCAATTGACCATAACGACATTTCTATACTAGGACCCTTAGGGGGTTGTGCTGCATCTTCCTGAAAATGCCAAGAATGTGTGAGAAGGTGCTCGAGGGCACAAAACCTGCTTGGGATTGAATTGAAGGACCTTCTTGGGCAGTGTGAGCCACATTTGGGACAGTTTTTGACTATATAATCTTCCTGAGGTGGACCATGATGAAAATTATCCTGATCCACCTTGGAGAGAAGTATCCAGCCTATTTCATGGGGGAGCCTTGGGAACGAACTATTACATGTGCAGTGTGGACCATTTGGGGCCCAGGACCCAGCAGGGAGCTAAATCATTTGACAGTACAGACACGCTATTATACACGTTGTGGTTACTTTTAGGATTGTGTGGCACTTGTTAAATTGGAAATCCAGTGGTGGTTTCATGAGGTGTAGCTTCATTTCTCTCCCTGAAACAGCCTCTTGAGTTCTGAGATACCTTCTCACTGTAATGGAGCATTGTTTTTCTTCACATACACAAGTTTGGTTAGAGCAATAAGTACATCAATCATGATTTGCCATTTTTTATTGTCTTCTAAATGCTCTAAGGAAAGAATATGAGTGTTATTAGTTACAAAAGCTACAGTATGAGGAAAATATATTGAAAAGTGTGAAGTGTACGGAAGTCGGAGAGTATTGAGCTCAACAGAGAAAGAAAATGTCCATATTGTTATTACTTTCTTTGTGGATTTCCAAATGGTAACAAAGTAGGAAAGGAAAACAAACGTCTGTCGTAAAGTTTATAGTCAACCCCTATTGGCTTCTAAAGCAATTCCTATATTCATTTTCACTGAATATCATTTTTGTCTGTCCTTTCCCTTGCTAATGTGGAGAGGAGTATTAACTTACCACGGGAGGATACAGAATGCATCCTGTTCTCCAGTCGGGCAACAGGAACTTACTTCTTGTCATTGATAAAACCTACAAGGGGAACACTATTTTAGATTGTGCTCAGGGAAGTGATTGCTTTTTGTAGAATAAACTCTAGCTTTTTAATAATAAGCTCATGTCTGTATGCACTGTATTTCCAGATGACTTTCTAGTAGTTTTTGGTACAGCGAGATAAATTCTAGTGTGACAAAGGCATCATTGCAGATGTTGTTCCTCCAAAATTACATACCAGGTGCTTGCCACTGGTAGTAAGTTTGCTAAAACTTTTGCATGAGTAAAAAGTTTCCCGTCTTAACATTCATATTAGGAAAACTGACTTTCTCTTGGAGGCCATCAGGCCATCACTGAAGTATTAGTTTTTTTTCCATTGCAGGAAAAAAAAAGATGTGGTATCGCTTTGATGCTGACTATTTTTTTTAAGTGCTGATATGTGATAATCAAATGCATATCCATGGATTTATCTATCATGTCCCTGTCAATACTGACAACGTATCAGAATCCCTTCCTCAGGAAGCCTTTGGCCCAGTATAAAGCAGGCCAGATTACTGACTGGGATATTCTCAACTACTCCTGCAAATTTTCCATTCCTTCATAAGGAATATGAATGAAAAACAACCCTTAGGTTTATTGCCTTTTTGTTCCTTCAGTCTTTAGTGTCATTTGCTTGTACATGAATAAATATATATATATATATTTATTCTTTCCTTAGCCTTTTCCCTGAAGATGAAATGGGTTGAGATGTTTTTTAATTCAGTAGGCATCACACAGATAAAGTGCGGCTGCCCCTCATGCATTACTGGCTTCCTAACAGAGAGAGTTTGATCAGGTTTGTAGAAATGCAGAAACCAGAAAGACACTGTGGAACAAGACATGCTTTTTATTAAGGTTGCATTGATAAATAGTTAATAAAACATTAATAAATCATTAATAGTGTCTTCAATAAATGGTAAATCACTTGGTTATCTTTATTCCATCAAGGCAGTAGGTTGCTTAGCACCAGCTAAACATCAAGTTTGCAATAACCTTAGAACATCCATTCATCACTTATTAATTTTTCCTGAATGCAACTTTAACATAGTGTGTAACGAAAAATTGGAGAAAGTTTAAAACAACAGATTCAGCTGAGAGTTAAAAGGACTGAGAAGGGCAGTTGAGAAGAGAATACCACAGATAAGGTCTCTTTAGCAGCGGTGGCCTCAGGTTGCATTTATTGCTAGCAATGCGTGCAGGGCTGCTCCGACTCCTCTGGCCACCCTCTAACGATGTGGGCAAAGTGTCAGACCTGAAACTGCCCTGTGGACTCTAATGCCACAGGGGAAAAACGCCAGTATCGTTGCTTTCTTCTGTATTTTGTGGATCTACTACTACTACTACAAGAGAGGCAGCAAGGGTAGCGTTTGGCCAACAGAGTCTATCAAACTACAGAACAAGAAAAAGGGCTGGGAAGGATCTTAGAAATCTCATCATCTAATACACATCCCTGTCCCAATGCAGGAATCAATTCTGCCTAAGCTGTACCTGGCTCATGCGTGCTAGTCTGTTCTTAAGTGTGTTCCTCCAAAGATGGAGCCTGTGTAGCTTTCTGAGCAATCTGTTTCAGTGCTGCATGGTCCTTACCATTAGAGAGCTTTGTCTTACATCTAACTGGAATCTTTCTGACTGAAGTTTAAGTTCATATCCACCATAAAACTGGAGAACAGATTATTCTGTCCTTTAGCAGTAGCTCTTTCTGTAATTGAAGACTGTTCTCATGCCTCCCCTCAGTTCTCCCAAGGGAAGTAGCATGAGCCCTATATCTTGGGAGACTTCAAACTAGATCGGGCTAAGCAGTTTAGAGTGCACTGCAGGAAGGGAGGCTGCCTCAGTAGGAACGCAGAGTACACAGTCTAGCTGCTTTTTTCTATAATGACCTCTTAGAGTCTGGCTCAGTGCTTTTATCTGTGTTTAAAAACACTGCACACTTTCTTTTGAACAAGAAGGAAATGATGGAAAAATGAAACACAGAGAAAGGAGATAAATCTTGAAGGCAGCTATTAATTTTAGGGACTGGTTCTGTAAAGGTATTTACCATCTGCCCCATATTCCCTGTACTCCATTCCCCATATCCCCTGTACTCCATTCTCTTGCTCTGACCTTTTCCTTAAAAACTTGCAAGTTTAAATCCTTCTCCAGTCCTCTCCTTCCATTTAAATCGTGATTTGGCCTTGTACCTCTGCAGCCCTTAAAAAGTTTACTTGGAGTATTTATATTTTTGGTGATTCATTAGATCATGTCTGCATGTGTCCTTCTTAGTTACCTACCTGAGGGCTTTTGTAGCTGAAAAAAGCACTTAGCTGAAGAGACAAGCGTGCCTAGCTCTAATAAATAAAGCACATGGAGTCAATTAAAACAATGTTTAAATAATTTTCAGAAAGGAGGATGCTTGATGTTACTACATCAGAGGACCACAGTGACTTTTAAGCCAACAAACTGTGCAGGTTTACTTTCTCATTTAATCTCCAGGTCTATAAAAAAATGCATGCTTCCATAGCAGTCATCTACCCGCTCCAACAGTTGACATGATTTTGGAATTATTTTAAGTCCGAACCATGTGAAAATAAATCCTAACTCAATTTTGTGGGATTACTTTGTTTCCATTAAATTCCTCTTTAAAGCATTTCATATGCTCAGTTTTGTTATTGTTACTTCCAGAAATTTCTAAATACTTCCAAATTTGGATTGATTAAAGTTTTTTAACTTTTCCTGGGAAAAAAAAAACAACAAAAGAATGCAATTCCTTGCCTACTTTCCCAGGTATTTACAAACCCAGATGTTTATGTATACATCTTAATGGATGCATATGCAACACACACACTTTCTTTGTGGTTCCTTATAGTCATAACATATTATAAGGTAGATATATCAGATTTCACAAGTGAAATAAAATAAAGCTTAGCGAATACTTAAAGATGCGTGGCCTCCAAAAGAAATTGGGTCGTAGCAAAGAATGGTGAAGTCATGTGGATGATTAAACAAATGACATCCTTTCTTCTGATTCTCCAAAGTATTGTGCACGTGCTTAAGGAACGGAGTAGGAGAGAGTTAAGCAGAGGGTCACAACTCTGCAGGATGCGGGGTTGGGGTTTTGACCCTTGGCTGAAAGCAGTGCAGGGCCATTTTTGCGTGTCAGTCTGTCGGGCAGCACTGCTCTGCGTGAGGGTAATACGCAGCTGCGTGGTGGTCGGTGCGAGGTTGCTGCCCGTACATTTTGAAGTGACATTTTTCAAATGAGTAAACTCAAAACTTTCTCTACAATCATTCAAGGTTCTTCAGTCAACAGTGCTGTGGCACCTATCTGTAGATAGATATAGTTATGTTTCTTTAGTAACTGTATACTTCCACACACAGCATTTGTTTATATGCTGAACCTTAAATACTTGTGTTGTTTTGCATGTGTGATCCTATCTGGAATTTTTATAACGGTGTTAGTTGAAGTGAAATGCTTCAATATAGCCAGCTTGTACCTTCGCAATAGACTTTGATACTCACAAGGTCACTCTGTAAACACATAGATTGGATAGTCCTAACCTCACTGAAGTTGACTTTTGCCTCTGACCTCAGCAGAGCCAGGATTTCTTACCTTGTAATTGAATTTCCTCCAGTAATAGCAAACTCGTTTTTTCCTCTTTCCACTGTTTTATATTCAGGTGTCCCCTAACAGGGAGATGACTAGATTTGCTTACACTTCAGCCCACCGAGGCAGTACACAGTGGACACTAGATGCATTTTGACAGTGAACATTCAGACACATTTGCTGGCAACACCTTCCCATGAATCCTAGGCTCTCTGTCCAGCCTTATATGCGTAGGCAGAAAGAGACTGAGGTCAAGCCTATAATTGCAGTTTTAGAATATCCTTCATTTCTGCCTTCGATCAGGCTGCCTGTCCCTCTTTTAATTATGTGATACAGTCTCTATTTCATCATTTTGCTATGAAGAGATTTGCCACAAAGCAACCTCTGTGGCATAGGATTTGGCCGAGGCATGTAGGATTTGGATTATATTATCTCCCAGAAAAGTTCACCGGATGCTTAAATCTCTTTCTGCCTTCCTCCGTGCAGAGGTCAGACAGTCAGTGCAATATCATAGTGTGCTTCTCGTCTTTGCACTGAGCTGCCGCAGCCTCACCCAGCGGGAGGGATGAGCTGTTCGCGATCTGCCTCTTTCCTCCTCATTGCTGCCGTCTGGGCTCTGCGCAGTGAAACAGTCCCTGAGCTCCACAGGCAGAAACCCGAAAGCTTTCAGGAGTGCAGAGACGTCTGCACCCTCCCCTGTCCCTGGGTCATCTGCAGAAGGAGCTGGCAAAACTTGGCCCCCGGCGGCACTGTCTGTGGCTGTGTGGCCCTTCAGATAAGCCACAAGCGTGCCCGTGGGTGCGCTGTCATGGAGGAAGCAAAGCAGCAGAGCCCGGTGGGACCGAGCTGCTGGACCAGCCCTGCCCTCCTCCCTCTGCCAGGGCCTGGTGAGGGCTTTCTGTGTAACCTTGTACCAATCCCCTAATCTCTTGGTCCCTCATTTTAGAATGGAATCGATCGCGTTCTGATGCTGTCACATTGCATCACAGTGAGGGGCTGTGGCCAGTGCTATGGGAAGATGCAGTGTGTAGAACACTGTCCCCGTTCTCTCCTACAGCAGGCATTCAGGTTGCAGGCCCACTCCAGTTTTTCTAGACCTGCCCCGGTTTATTTTGCCACTGTGCAATCCTAGATAGGGTTGCATTTTGCCACCACGCAGTCCTCCATCGCGTTGCATCCAGTGTGATACAGGAGGGATCCCTCTCCTGCACGGGCTTTGCAGGTAAAACCCTGCTCTATACCTATGATACGGCTTCATTCCTACAGCTTGACAGGCTGACCGTGGAGGTGGAGTCAGCTGCCACCTGATGAAGACACAGATGGTCAAAATTTTCAAGAGGAAAACCTGTCCTCACCCTTGTTCCCAGGAAGTGCTGCCTATGGGGTAGTTAAGGTGTTCTTCTACCCCGTAAGGATGGGCGGTGATGCTTCCTTAAGCAATTACCTCTCCAGGCTCAGAGGAGAATACATGATCATTTTTTCCTCTCTTTCTTCTTTATGTACACGAATTTGTTTTCAAAAACATGTTTTTTTCCTTCCCTAGGAGATGACCCATTCCTGGCCTCCTCCTCTTACTGCTATTCACACTCCTGGCAAGGCTGAGCAGACCAAGTTTTCTATCCCAAGCAAGGTACAAGTAGGCTATTACCAGTGACCTGATTAACATTCTGTTCTGTTGAGTGTTCTTCGCTGGAGAGTTTATTTTTGTAATTGATTCCATTTTTCAAAATTTTCTAAGACTATTTTTAGTTGGAAATCCCCAATCAGACTGTTGTTACTAGTAGGACTGCTTATTTAGAGCTGCAGAAATTACAGTGGCAGCAAAGTGAACCTTATCTCTGTTGTTAGAAGGGCCTTTCTACATCAAGTCCAGCGTATTTTCTTTGTTTGTTTTTCTTCCATTATTATTCATGCAATCCAATGGCTGAAATGGTCATTTGTTCCTACTTAGTGATTGATGGCATGGTGAGGTTCAGGCTGCATAGTGAAATTACGGTGACTTAAAATGTTCCTGCTGTGAACAGCACTATGGCATCCGTCCGCGCGCACCCGCCAAGGGCACACGAAGTTGCGCAATGCAATGCTCAGTACTGGCCTTGTTAAATGCACACAGTCAGCACTTGCCACGTCAAAAGCGTATGCCTGGAGAGTACCTGCAGTTCACCTAGCACGCGGTGCATCGTTAAGTTGTATGATTTGAACACACCTTTAGCCCAAATTCCGTTGTTGACTTCTAGCTATGTTTCCAGTAGCGCTGTTAGAGATTGAGCTTCTACCCAGGGCAGTTGTTGCGGGTGGTATCTTTTGCTGGTCCCTGAACAACTCTGAGCTGATGATGTTTGGGGAAGGGGAGAACTTCCCCAGGGTGGCAAATCCTCACTAGTCGGACATGGAGCTACATAGAAGTTTTTCTAAAGGCAGGACCTTGGAAAATAGCTTCGAAAACTGGTACTGCGTGACATTATGGTTCAAGCAATCATATCCTGGTTTGGAGGTGGGATGTGATTTTCCTCTTACTGATTTTATCTGTTTGGCAGATATTCCCCTGTCTGAAACGCAGCCGCTGTACTTAATTGGAAATCACATGAAATTAGCACTATCTGTGGCTCCTTAAAAAAAACCAAAGCCAGTGCCCAGAATACCTTATTTCAATGGAATGTGACTGTTACTGCTCTAGCACTGCCGTTGTCGCTGCAGTTACCTGCTGCAGCATTGAGCGTTGGAGGTCATAATCATAGAAGAGTATAATCCTCATTGCAAATTGGGTTAAAGTCAGTTGAACCCATTTAGGTGAAAGCGGAGTCTGATCTGTGTGAATACAGTGAGAGTAGAGGGGTTTGCCCACTGGAAGCAGTATTTTTTTAATTTATACCATGTCTTAAGTTAGTGCTCTGTTTCCAATGAGCCCTACAGAAATTGGTCTAAGTCCTGCAGACTGCCGCTTTCTCCACTGACACCAGTATAACCATAGGTTCAGAGAAGCTAAAATTTGTTCTGCTTTTCTGTTTCTATTAAGTTTGCTTTGAGCTATTAAGATGCACATATCTTGACCATATCACTTCAATACTAAATATAAATTAGATTTTTTTTTTGAGCTAACATTTCAGTAAAGAAGCAAGTACATAAATGTTTTCAAGTTTGCTAGTTTTAATTTAAAAAATACAACTGAAATGTCTCTTCAGAACATCAAATTAAATCAATTATAGCTAGCCAAATTATAGATCTTAGACATCATGTGGCTAGATTGTGCAGCCATATGAACCACAGACAGGCACTATTAGAAGTTCTCAATTTAACTATTAAAAAAACGTATCCTCATGAGAAATGTATGTAAAAAAGTGTGATGAAAAAGGCAGAACTTATCAGAACAATTTATCCCTTTGACATTCAAATGTAAAGTGCCATGTTTACTCTTAGGGCATGATTTACCTCACAAGGGACTGACTGACAGCACAGTATAATATTAGGAACTAATAATGCCCTAAGAGGAAGTGCAGTGAGGGCTTTAATGACTTTAACATCCTACAGAACTAACACTTCCAGCAAAGTAGTGCCTGGCTGTAAGATGAGGTTGTAAATAACACCTTAATTTCAAATGATCAAACTCTGCTTGGAAGGAAAGCTGATTACAGTCACTGCGGACTATAAAGCCTAAAGAAAAACTAAGCCAGAAAACACTGTGACATTAAGGAAGCAGCTTAGTTATTGTGAGCCAACAAGAATCCCGGTGTTAGCGTGCTCAGTGTTACAAGCCAGATTCTTTACTGATTTAAAGTTGTACTTCCATTGATTTCACTGGGTTTGGACCAGTTTCCATCACGTGAAGATCTGCTGCCTTCATCTTTATTAAATCCTGTGTGTCGCAGTCGAAGTAAGAGCACTGACTATCAATAAAAGGTTACTGTATTTCCAAGCAGGGAGATCAAAAAAAGAAAGGTGGTGGTGCTGAATTTAGTGCATAGTTGCATTCGTGCTGAGGTCAAATTGTACATCATAGGTGGCTCATACACACATCCGTGGCCAAGCCTGGAAAAGGCTAGGACCACTGCGGGTATAAATCTGTGCAGTGTCTCCATAAAGGGGGTATGTAGATTTACGGCAGCTGAGGACAAGCTCTTGTCTGAACTGAGAAAGGGTCCCTCAGTGGTGCTCTGTCTCCACAGTTAATGCTTTTTAAACTAATGTCACTGCTGCTGCCTTAATGATCACAGGATCCCTTCCCTGGCCCATCTCCTTCCCTGTTTGTGTAATGCCAGTGCCCTTAATCTAGCAAACCAAGATATATCTTACCTTCTTCATCTTATTTAACTAATGCTGACATTCTGTGTGTTCTTCTTTGTAGGACGCCCAACATCTGACCTCAGGATACAATGTACAAAGTAGGTCTTTATCATCCTAGTCCTAACAGTCAGGGTTGGGTTGTTTTTTTTTTCCCTGCTTAACATCATTAAAACTAAGGCTAAAAAATTAATTTCTATGGTGCTAAAGCAGATCAGTTCCATTTTTTATTATATGTTATGCATTGTGGCATGTTGTGAAACCAAGTATAATTAGATGGGCTGACAGCTTTGGATGCATTTTAATTCTACAGTAATCTTTTGACATTTGAAAATGTGTTTCCTTTGTTTGCAGAGTGGAGTGATCCAGCAGGGAAAGTTGCAACTAAGTCAGTGCCACAAAAGTCGTAAGTATTATTATTTCCAGCTTTAAATCTCGTTTTAAATTTCTCATAAAGAATGAGATTATTTCTCCAAAGGTAACTAAAATCTAGCTCTGCTCATAATCTTCTCCTGGTGTTCAGGTGTTTTCAGTAGTCCTTAAAAATTAGCCATAAACCAGTTTTATGTTTTCAGTGCTTATTACTGTTTCTTCCTTTTAAGCATTAGCTAACAGAGGTATGTGTGAAAGATGAGTTTATTAAGCAGAAATAATGCTGATTTTAGTTGTACAGCTTGCCAAAATTAAATCACTTTTATGCTTCTCTCATCAGATACTAAGCCTCTTACAATAGAAAATGCAACCCAATGAACAGATGATGCAGTAATTTTAACATTCATACAGTGAGAGAGAGTAAAACACATCATACGGAATGATTCTACTAGCTGGTGTTGAAAAGCTGGCTTTGAGTTTCATACACTTTGAAACAGCTGAAAATCACACATGATCTATAAATGTGACAGTTGAAAATTGTGGAAGAGCTAATTCTCCATTGTGTTAAACCATTTTTCTTTCGTACTTCTTTAGTATAAGGCTGCAATAATGTGGCAGTGAGTTGAGACTGAGCTGGTTTTTTGGTTTTTTTACTTTTATCCCAGGAGTAATTTACAAACAGGAATTAAATAATAACTTTGAAAAGTAGGTTGTTGTTTTTATACTTAGGAAAATGTATGGGTCTGATTCCAGTTCAGAGCTACTATTTTTTTTAGTGTTCAAGTGTTTTAAACTACCAAATGCAGAATTGCACTAGCTTAACTGATGTTTGTGTAAATACAATATATTCATTTAAAATTACTCCAAAGTAATACCATCTTAGTGGTTCCCCTTAATGTACCAAGGACACAAATTTAAGTAAATTCCTATAGGGGAAGAAAAATCAATGTGGAGTTACCTACATAGGTTTTTTTTAAAATGAGTGTAAACGTATTGATTCTTAGTGCAGGTTTGTGTACAGGAAAGCATTTGCTGGAGCTCAGCGATTTCTCTGTGAGCATGTAAGAGATGTGGGACTAGACTAGATGTGGATGGCGAATCCATGGGTGTACTCATCAGGCTCTGAAAGTCCAGTTCTTTACTCGTAAACTCAAAGCATGGAAGTGCTTATTCAAGTAAACTTGGTTGAGTAAAACTTTACAAAATTAGAATTAAACAACTAATTCAATTTTAAAATGAAATATTTTTTTCTTCTAAATTGAACGAGAATTGGATAGGAATGCTAATGATAAATAGATCAAGTTTCATAAATAGCATTTATTTATGAAACTTAATAACAAATTAGGTTTTGCCCTTTGCTATTTGATTTCCAGTAGTGCCTTGGCTTTTTAAAAGAATCTAGCCAACTATACCCACTGTTCATGGTAACAGAGTGGGGGCATTCATGTTTCAGAACATCTTAGGGATCCAAACCTAACATCAAACACATTCCATAGCAAAAAAAAAAAAAAAAAAAGTAAAAAAATATTATTACATCTTAAAATGATTTTTCTCCTAAAGCAAGTGTATTTGGATTCCACTGTGAAAAATATTTTAGTGAATATACCATAAAATACAATATTTCAATAGTTTGTAACCAACAGTAATAGACTTGTCAATCATGGTTTATAGTTATAAGCTGAATTTCAAAAGAACAGTGCTTCAGAGCTCAGTGGTATATAGTGCATTTAATGGGACCAAAGCTCTCTATAGGAAGCCTGATATAAAACCCGAAGACACTGAGTACATTTTATGAACCAGTTGCTCTCTGTTCTGCTGCTTGATCTAAAGTTCCAGTACTATCAATCAGATTTCTGCTGCAATGAACTGCCTTCTTATGGTAGGTGATAGATTTTACACATGAGAGATCAGAGCTGCAATAAAGCTACTTTTATTTTTAGCTTCCAAATGAAGATCAGCTAACCCATTACTATCACTTTTTCTCTTTTACTGCAGAAAAATTGTTAAGGCAGCTTCTAAGAATTTCCATAGGGCTTTGGGAGGTTAGAAGGCAGTCCACTGTGAGACTTGGTATTACGAGGCCAATTTGTTTCTTTAGATCTGCGTGTGCAGTTACCACCACTTTCACTGGGAATTACAGTACTTGAGGACATAATGAAATTAAAGCAGAGAGTGGGGCAGAAAAACGTAATGGTATCAAGTAGTGCTGGATAGTGTGATCCAAATAAACCCTGATAGATTGACAGCTCCGGCAGTCATCGTGTATTTAAATAATACAGTATTTATCAGACCACAGTTGTATTAAGAAGGATTTAATCTTTTTAACATTGGTTAGTCTCAGGGATATTGGAGTACAGGAGTGAAATTACAGTCCAGCCTATCCCCATAACATTTGTTGCTACACTGTCAGCCACGCAGTGTGATCTTACTGACTTCAAAGTGTATCCCCACTGACTCCTTATATATTTTGTTCATGGGATCTGTTATCTGTTTTTCAGCTTGATCAAATCTGACTGAATTTGGGGTGGTTCATCTGTATGCCTTGTTAGAGACCTTTTGCCCTGGACATGTTTCTAGATATTCCCCAACATTTTTAAGTTTACATAAAATTCAAGTGAAACTTAAGTTAAATTTTCCATTCACATTTGTCCTAGTGACAGCCTTTTAGATTCCATCGGCTTTGTTAGAAATCCATAGGAATTGGCAGTAATGTGCTTGCACTCGCCGTATTGCTGAGTTATACCATGACTAGGTGAGTGATGCCTGCAGAACAAAGATACTTTACCTTCATGAATCCATATTCTGCTCCAGCAGCCAAGCTGCTGTATGTCATTACAGAATTCAGGTGTAGAAACATCGGCATCATGGAGGATCAGACCAAAGGGGTGTATGATGTTTCAAGATAACTTTTCAGGTGTGTACTTCTAGGGGGAAGAATAGAGGCAGCATACTGCAGGGCAGATTAATTGACCAACATCTTGCTTTTGTAAGGGGATGAAAGATGCACAACTTCCTGTCTAAGTAAAGCTTTCTCAAATACGAATTTCATCTTTTTTATACTACTTCAATGTACTTTTTTACATCCACATGCTGGAGAAACCCACTCCCCAATACTTTGCAGCGGTTAAATAGAAGGTAGAGTAGTTGGGATTGTGTGTAAATTCTGCACCTGTGTTGTACATGCGTGGAACTAACCTCAGAGCCTAATTTCTACTCAAAAATCTTGAAAATGAAATTTTGAACACTGATGCGCTCGCATGTGTGTGTACTGTGGTGAATTCCTACAGGTGAGATCAGTCTATGTAAAACTATGGCACTTGGCTTCCCTTTTTCTCGATCTCGAATTCACTGTAGATCTCCTTTGGGCATTGTGCAGTCCGTTTTCAGCCAGTCTACTCTGATTAGTTTATTATGAAGCACAGTAAGCAGGAACAGATAAGGTGCAACCAGTTGCACTGAGAAGGATTTTCTGTCAACTTTCATGAATTTGAGGGTATGGACTTAGCTCGCAACTTAGGTTTCTGTTCTATAATTACCATTGCAAGTATGTCATCCTCAAACATCCAGTCCTTTTGTTCTGTTTTGGTCATTAGCATTTGGCCTCTGTCCAGTTGGAAACTACCCAGAACCTTTTTAATCAAGCACATCCTGTGTTTCGAAATCATACTGCAGAGTAGTCTTGGGTAGTTTCCATAAAAGCCTAGCTGAAAAGAAGAATGTAATCATAATGGTATTCTTCCCCTGTCATAAAATTACTTCCTATACTTACTGTATTAACACAGTATTAAAAGGCCCTTCTCATGGGCTCAGTGAACTACCGGAAACCATAAAAAACTTGGAGCAGCAAATTTTTATGGATCAGACAAAAACAACTTATTTAATCTTTATAGAGTTTTTGTTATCCATCATACTTAATGATACACAACCTGTGTGGGGGCTAGAGAACAGCTAAATACAGAGGACTCAAAAACAAAACAGGCAGCTGAAACTCTTTACGTGATATTTCAGCATGGATCTTTCAGAGGAGGCTCACCACTGCTTTCAGTTGGGCCAGGATTTCATTTCACGGTTCTAAAAAAGTTTCAGTAAATACTAGTACTTTTCTAATCCCAAAGATTATCATAATACTTGATGGAAGCCTGTTTGAAAATGGAAATGTGTTTCTTGACATCTAACTACTTTTCGTAAGTATCTAATGGCTTTTTGGAAGTTCTCCACTGTGTCAGGGACAGCCACCTGGGAGCATGGAAAACAAAATTTGGCAGCATGTTCAAGCTATGAATTAAAGGTAATTCACGGTCTGAAATGAATCAGCATGAGGTCCTTATGAAGAGTAATCAGACATCAAGAGGATTTTACACCAAGGATTGTATATTGGATAATGTGACAACAAGTGATGTTGTTATTCAGAACGTTCAAATCAAGAAGCACTGATGAATTCTTAACCTTGAAAGGAATCAGTTTTAAAAAACTGGGATTCATTCAATGTTGATGCATCATTTCCAGTTCAGTTGCATGAACCAAAAATCTAAAATTCATCTCTAAATGGAATAGGAAGAATGTTTCTATTTATGTATCTAACTCTCTATCTGAGTTCCAGTCACAATCCAGCCCAGGTGTTATACACTGAAGAAGCTGAAATTTTAGTATTTCTAATTACATTTTTAATCGACAATATTAAAGCAGAAGAGCGCCAATTGATCCCACAGTGTTGATAGCCTGCTTTCCTTTATAGCATACGTTCATTTTCACTTAGCGAGTGTGGCAAGCTTTAATCATTAGACTAAGTACTGCCTGTTTGTTAGAAGTAGGAAGTTCCAAAGATATTCCCTCTGGGTAAACTGGGAATGTCATGAATACAAGGGACTTACACTGCCATGTACAAATTATGATAAGTGAAACAACAGTGGCATGTAATTGGAACCCCATTAATCTTTAGAGAGCTCCAGCGCACCATATTAAAGGGACAAGCAGCAAATGAAAATAGAAGGGTCTGTTTTGATAAGATGTCGTTCATCTTTCATATTTACTGGGGTTTTTTGTTAGTTAGAAGTTTACTTTGCATCCTTTTGCCTCATAAGGTCTTGGGTTTGGAGCAATGATAGTCAAGATAGTATTGTTTTGTTCCTAATAGCCACAGGCTTTTTCTGTTGAGCAAACTACTGAGTAATTGGGAATAAACGTACAAGCATTTCCTATGGACAGTTGCCTACAGAAGCAAGCTTGCAAAATATTTCAGCTGCTGTGAAATACGTTAAAATTCAATGTCATAATTAAAAGCCCTGTATGCTTGAAGATAAGCCCATTATTCAAAATAATTTCTAAATTAGACTTTTAATTTGTTTTCATTATTCAGCTGGCTCACATACAGTTTAACCTCCCTGTCAAAATAAAGTTATTTCCCAATACATTCTTTTCCATGATCTCTTTCTCTTGACATGTTTATAAATCAGTTTAAAAGATTGTGGGAACAGAGTTAAATTAATTCTCTTATATTTTGCTGATCAATGTTGAATAATTTTTCCTGACTATCAGAGACTTACATAATTACTGCCTTTAAGAATGCGTGGAACAAGCTAACCAACTGCCGTCTTGCCAGCGCTGCTGATTGCAGCTCAAGTGAGCACTGAACCATTTGAATTTCCTCTGATACTGTATAACCCCCTTATTAAAAATTCAGCATTTATTTGCCCTAGCTAACGAGTACCAGTTGAAATACTTTGTTCTCAAGTAGGATGCACTACTGCGTCGCTGCCGACTGTGTGCAACCACTGAACTGCAACCAGTGAAGTGTCAGCATTAATAGAGACAGGTAAATGTATTAACGTGTTTGGATTCGGAATATATTTCCCTGTCCGCTACATATCAGTTTCCATTTTGGAAACTGGTTAGACTGCAAATCTACCACAGGTTTCCCTGTGTTTAAAGAGCTTTTCCGCAGGCAGCAGTGTATGTTGTGCCTTCATGGCTTAAGGCCAGTCTCAAACCGACCTCCCAATTTACATTTCTGTGGGATGGAATCACTTCCGAACTTCGGTGCAACTTCAGACATTCATTTTGGAAAAACAAATGTACTTGGTGAATCTGAAAATGTAAATCAGGGTAGAGCAGGGGAAGCCACCACACTCAGTACCTCTCCCACCCATTTGTTTGGTGATCTGCACGCTTCTTACTAGCTTCTTACTTGGCTTTCTGGCCACCATAATTTGGACCTCACCCTGCTCCCTTTTGTCTTAACTGACCTGTCAGTAAATTTCAGGTTCAGAGCCAAGCCATTTCTCTCTCTGGCTTTTTCCTCCTGATGCTCTTTGCTCTAGTCCCGCTTGTTCTTACTGTCACATCTTACTGGCTTTGTAGCCTGAAACAAACCGAGAAAATTGTCACCCGGATTCATCTGCACCATGCTGCAAAATAGGCATGATCGGAAATGGGTGATAAGCTTGAAAGAAGAATGAATTTTGCCAGGAAGTTTGGCATTCATAATACCGGAGTGGGCTTGAAACTCCCAATTTGTGTCCTAAATATCCTAGGTAAGACTAACAGCCACTTTTCCTAATATCACAACTTAATCCTTTGCATCTTTCCTCTGAATCCCTCTGACAACCCCAATAATCCACCACATTTTTCTCAGCTTTACACTCTCCATCCAGAGGAACTTATATTGCTACCATTATCCTTTGGGCTGAGGGCTCAGCAGGGCTCCAAAGCCTATCAATTTTCTGGCCAGAGGGCTTATTTTTTATGAAGTGAAGTTCTCACAACACCCCATGGGGCTAGGCCATGCTCACTGCATTATCCTCTGTCTTGGATAGCCCTTGGAGCCACAGATTCAGAATAGTTTTACCTTACAAATAGATCCTCCCAAACCTCAAAAAAGGAAAATATTCCCCACTGCTGGGCTAATTACTGTTCTAAATTCCTGGAGGAAGAGCTGCTTCTCTCACTTGTGTCCATGCATCTCAGAAAAATGCATTTTGAGACTTTCCTCATGCTGTAACCACGGCTTCCCAAAAAAATTATGTAGCCCTGGAGGAGGAGGGAGGTGTCTGTAGCCTTACTCCTGTAGGTGCAAACCAATTGTTTAATTAAAATCCGTGTTATGGAAAACACAGGAGGGGGCCTAGAAAATTGGCAAATAAAAAGTTATTTCCTAATTTCCACAGAAGCTTTTTATCGTTCAAGATAAAAATAGTAAACAAAATCTGAAGGTCGTTCAGCTTTCAGGAAATTGTCCCTTACTGGAAAACCTTGTTCAGTTGAAATGCTTCCCAAAAAGATCTTTACGGGTTTTGAAAGAAAGATGTTGACTCATCTGCCTCATACTGACAAGAAAGACTTAAATACAGCTGCTGGGCTCATCTGAGTCTGTGAAAGTAGGGAATACCTCCCGTAACCATGGGGTTGCCTTCACAGCTATTTACCTGTTAGGCTCTACTCAACTATTTGCTTTTTGGTTATCTCTGACAAGTTACATGAATGTAACTGTGTTTTAAGGACATAGATGTGCTTTTCTACCGAGAGAGGAATGTGAGTCGGTGCTGCCCGTATTTGATTTAGCATGAATTTCAATAGTTCCAGACAAATTTGAAAGCCTATACAAATCATATAGCTTCAAGTCTGGCTGTGTGCTAGACTGGAATTTTTTGTTAGGTCAGACCTTTATCTCAGCTTCTTTTTGTGGCTCTTTATGGGGAGATTGAAGAGGAACTGAAACTGGTGACCTGTCTTGACCTTTAGTACTGGATTAAAATTCCAACTTGCTGCCATGGCAACCGGGCCTTGAAAATTAGATCCTGACAGAAGCAGGGAGAAACTTAAAACTGCAACTGCTGCACTGAACTGAAGAAAGGTTGCTTACAATTGTCAGTGACAGGCTCTTAATTGAAATAATCTGCCTTTCCATGTACTTAAAAAAAACCTAAGGAAGAGAGAAATGAAAAAAAAAAAAAAAACCCAACAGAAAACTGTATCTTGAAATTTTTTTAGGCAAAATTCTGTGGCAATTCAAAGTAAAGCACAAGCTGCAGAATCCAGCACAGACTCTGATATTAGAAGTGGCAGCAAGCAAACCTGCGTGGTGAGAAGGCAACCAGACATGCACCCGCAAAGGTCCAACCCACTCAGACCAGACTGGTAGAAGGAGCCAGACAGTGGCCGATGTTAAATCACAGATTAACTTTCTATTTTTCCTCCTTTAACGTGACACCAGGGATCAAAAGAGACATCACAGTGTCGCGTCTGACTCCCAGGATCCATGCAATTATCTGTTCTGTAAATGTGATGGGATAAACATAAGCTAGATAGTGCTATTTCAGATCAAGTGTGATAAAAGTTACTCATTTTCCAATCTAATCAATGCAACAGCCAGAGGGAGATAATAGTGCAAGTCCTTCACTGCCAAAGGAGGTTAAGTTGGTTTTTTTCCCATGAAGAGCAGAATGCAGTTGTAACGTGAAGGGAGAAGGTGCTGAGGGTCACATAAAGGATTTGCTGCTCTTTTCCACTTCATGCAGGAATCCCCTTCATCCCAAAATCAAATAACCTTGAAGGTCGGGTTGTAACACCATCTCATATTAACCTGTGGCTTTCCCCAAACACCTGAGGGTCCTGAGGATGCTCTAAGGGCCCTGCTCCCCTTCCCAAGGCAAAGAAGGACCCAAAGGACCCCCCATCACACAGTGGGATGCTGCCTCCTAGCAGCTACTAGACACTATTTCTAAAGTTCTTGTAGGGATTGCTGTCTTCCTCACACGGAAAAAAAAAAAAAAAGTTTAGCTTGTACGTATCAGATAACGGAGGTTTCTTAATGGACAAATAGATACTGTTGAATTGGATTAGATGCTCTGTACAGCTAGATAACTGCTTGCAGAGTCAAATTGGATTGTAGGTACTATATATAGCTAGATGAAAGTTTAACAGCTGTGGGTAGAAGGCATTAAATTTGTGTAAGAGAGAGTTTTGTCAAAGCTTCGCGTCCAAACTTAGTGCAAAATCCTAAGACCGTGTTCAAGTAGAGTCTGAGTTCAAGTAGAAGGCGTGCACAGAAAGTACTTCCCTTAGTTTTCATTCGACTATACTACCAAGTGTTGGATTTGTTAGCTATTGGTGTATTGTATCATGTATCGTTACAGGATCAGAGGAAATATTACAGAGGTTCACAAACACAAAATTTTGGGTAATATATTTGGTTATCATTCACTGCATGGTTTAGAGATTATGTTTATCATTAATACTGTCCCTTTTCAAGGGCAGGTAAGCGTTAAGCAAGTGCAGGCTGTGTTGAATGACGCTGATTTCTGGGGCAGACTGTTGACTTGATACACGGCAGGAAGTGGGCAAGCAGATGAGCCGTTTCCTAACAAAGGCAAACAAAATCCACTTAACATTTCTCAGGCTCCGAGTTACGTGCTTCAGTAAGGTCAGACAGTTAAAGAGGCCATTATTTGAAATTTCAAGTGTCAAATTAATTCCTAGAGTAAGTTAGTTATTTCAGAGGAGTTGCTGTCAGCGACGAATTTGGCCCATCATGTTGTACACTTGCCTCTCTCACCATTTCCTGCAAAGCACCACTAATTCTGCTTTAATTACTGTCAGACTGGACTATGGAGCCCTGGAGTATCTGGCAATAAACTTGTGTTTTGCTGGGAGGGAAGGTAAAGAAACATTTAAATAGGTTTTTAAAATAAGCGTGAAATCTCTGAAGATGTACTGTTGTAGTGCATGCTGTATATCAAAAATATATAAGCATCTAGTTGTAACAATGGCTTTGTAAACACATTACTGAGCAAACTATGAAACGTAATCCACCAAGGGGCTGTTTCCCTAACTCATAAGCACTAAGTTAAGAGACCAGTGCCATAAAGTAGATATGTGCTGTTAAAAAATACTTCCTTTTATGTGAGATTATTTTGCGCTAAGCCCAATAGATGATTCCTTTTTTATTTTTAGATGCATATTTTTTAATGCTTGGAAATATTTGTGTTTAAGGCAACCGTCCTTGGAAAACCTATGAATAATTAATTAATAGATGAACATGGGGCAAACAATGCTTAAGGGTGGCATGAAAGAGCCCACACGCACCTCACATGGGCAGAAAGCAGTGGGGTCACGCAGTCCTACTGCAGCTATCTGCTAGGTTTTTTTGGAATGACAGTATTGCGATGTATAATGAGAAAAGCCTTCAGCACTGTCATTCCCTTTAGCAGCCCGCAGGCATGGCCTGAGGGGCGGTTGGAGCCCACCTCCCGGGGCACGCAGAGCCTCCTCGCTGCTGAGCCCCGGTGGCTTGCTGAGCTTTCAGCTGCTCCAGAGCAGCCGTGTCGCACCGGGGCTGTAGGCTGCTTACCTGGGTGGAGCACAATGTCTCATAGCCATTTTGGAGGCCACAGTTGCCAACTAATCTTGGCACAGCTGTCAATCACATGTGCATATCACTTGCCTCCCCACTCCAAACCAGTTCAGAGCAGGAAAATAGAAAAAGCATGAGGTAAACCATGCCACGGTACGAATAGTTCTGATCTCATGTTGGCATCTTGCCTCATGCCTGGCTGAGGAGCCTTCACACTACGCAGCGTTCATGGATAATGTCAAGAAGGAAAGGGAAATCCCAGCCAGAGGATGGTCTGAATTCTGGGTTGATAAGCTTTTCTGCATTCACCCGTCATGTCTTCTTTCAAAAGAGCAATGTTCCTGGTGACTACAGAGGGAGTTTGCTCAGACAGTGTGCAGCTCACTCTCGGAGGGATTTTATTCAGGAAATTGCAGAACTTGAGTAAGAAAAGGTGTTAAGTGAATTATATACAAACGGGATATGGAACTAATCTGTCATAGCCAAAAACCAGTAAAAGCTCATGTATTGCCAATTACTGACATTTCGTGCAGTTTTGAAAATGGTGCAGCTATGCAAACACTGAGCTAAAAATCCAGTATCACCTTCCTCCTCCAAAATACAGAACTTTCTATGCTGTTTTGCTTTAGCCAAAGTGTTACATACTATTCTTATTATTATTATTTGACTCTTGTGAATTGAAAAAACAAACCACACAAGATCGGATACTTGGTAATAAATGGTACACAGCTCAGACTGATTAATACTGATTAATGAGAGAGCATCCATTGATTTTGTTTCCTTTGTCTCAACCAGTAGAAAAAGTACCTATTTAGGGGATGGGAGAAAATTTATGTAATTGAAATCTCAACTACGACTGGTCATGGTGTTTTTCTTAGAAGTAATGGGAGATTGAGAATTCTCAGAAGAAAGAGCAATATGCCCGGTTATGAAGATTTTGCAGGACTCATTTATTAGTATAATGATATGATGTTTCAGCATTGTTGTGTTTTTAAAGACTGAAGGCTTTAATAAACAGCTGTTGTTCATCTGTACTAAGTTTTTTAAAAGTCCATTCTGGTAGGTAAAATGACTTCACATGTAGTCTACAGAACACGCATCATGCATCGTTTTAAAAAAAGAATAAAGCAAACACAATGAATCTGTTAAATCGTAATGGCTCCCAATTGTGACAAATTTGCAGATTAAAGCTCATTGAATACACATTTAAATGATAAATGATAATGGTTTGGAAAGAGCCATTATGATCTATTTCATCAATAATCCACATTTTTTGCCTTGTAACTACACCAAGGATGAACATAATGGATACTGCCTGATGAAAAAAATATTTTGTTTATGAAAGAGAATCAGAGAAAAGAAATTCTCAGGTTAACAAATTTAGGTGGTTGTAGCTGTTTGTTTATATTGTTTATACATGACAGATTTTTCCCATTATTAATATTAATCATTTACAGCTCTAGAGCTTGTACTTAGAAAAAAAACATGTTTAGTCTTAGTATCCCTCAAACTGCAGTTGATTCCACTGTGATTTGGAAAGTGTAAGTAAGCAGAATGAAGCAGGGATGCAGAATTAAACATTCAGGGTTTTCAACTGCAGATTGTTAAGCACATGTGAGCACCTGGTCCCACAAAGTTTGGGAGCAGAGTTCAGTGGTTTTGTCACAAACCTGTCATGTTTCCCACGCAGAAACACGTGCACATTTTCTTAATTTACTGCACGCTGGGATTTGCCGTGCCTGCCCAGGACAGCCTTCAGGGTACTCCAGCAGTTCCCAAGTGCATTCATCTCAGTCCAGATGCTGATGTGTTTTGGCACTAGCGGGCATGCACCTGTAGAAGACCTGGTGGGGGTTTGTCAACCAAATCCTCAAATTGTGCTGAAACAAAATTTCCTACTGTAGAAAGAGGAGGGGTGAGCGTAGACCCAAGTATGCTGCATGACCAACTCTTGGTTGCAATGTCATGTGCACATGCGTGTGATCTCATGCCTCATCGGGTTAGGACTTCAGTGGCGAGTGCATTTAGAGCTGAGTTCCTGAAGGCCATTTATAAAGTGGCAGCAAAGCTATTTGGTCTGAGGGGTGACAAAGTACATCTTTGTGGGATATTCTGACTGGAAATTAGCTGTTAACTTAAAGCTGAAGTTTTTGAAATTGAGTGTGTATTTTCATCCACTACAGCCAAAAGCTAAATCTGCTACAAGTATGAACTGTGGTGGATTCGTTTGCCGTACTGTGTTGCTGGATAAATGGAGTGAGTTAGCAGTGGAGCAGGGTCCCAGTATGCTTGGTCATAAAAGTCATCTCAGTGAAGTTACTAGAGTCATTCACCTGAAGGACATGAAGGTCCTTTCTGAGACCAAGTAGGTCTGGGCATTTTCTGTTGCCTGGTAACAGATTAGCTCAGTGGAGCCATCTAACAACAAACAAGACTGTTGGAAGGTCAGCTGAGAAGCGAGAGCAAGGTGCAGGTCTAGAGCCTAGACAGCCCTCTTAAAAACATCCATAATTCAGGTAGGTCTGTTCAAAAAAAGTTACTAGTTATTTTGCTCTTTGGTGTTGTGTAGCACACAACTCCCACCCTTCACCGTAGGAGTTTCACTGGGAGCAAAACCCTCCAAGTGGCCGTTGTCTCAGGCAGTCGGTGTCTGAAGCAATTCAGCATGAACAGCATCCCGCACTACCACAATGTTTTGAATTATAGAAGAGAGGGTGGAGGACTTTTTAACTTTGAACACATGGTTTATGTAAATACTCAAGTAAAACATAAGCTTGCAATGAATTTTTGTAGCCGTTCTGCTCTTAAAGGCTGTACGCCATGATACCCCTAATACCTGTGGGTGATGTTCCTGAGCGCTGTGGGTATGGCTGTGATGTCTCCCTGCACTGGAGCTCCCCAAGCTAGGGCTGAGGAGCTGGCATGTCCACTCGGCCGGTTTCTCTTCCCTCCCACGCCAACACGCGGGTGCTGGTCTCAGCGGCCTGTGGCCCGCCAAGCGTGGCGTTGGGCCCTGTGTTTTGAGAGCCTGGTCCCTCCACGTGTGGCCTGCACAGGCCTCCCAAGTCCCTGCAGTCACAGGACATGCCGTTACGGCCGTTATAGTGGGGCTAATGACTTAAAACCTTCTCATTAAATATTCCTCTCAGCAAAGTTCGGTTCATAGATGCTCTTGGAGTGGGGGTGTTAGTCCCGAGTGTTAAAAAAACAGCTCTATTTTTAGATCTTTTTCCATAATAACGTTTTCTCAAATGACTTGCTGCAATAAATGGGTCTTTTTAAATTTGAAAAGTTCAGTTCTAAGTTCAGGGGTAGCCCTCGGGCACTGTGGCGGAAGATCCTTGTACATATTACAGAGTGATTATTGACAGAGTTTAACTTTATTGACCCTGCTCTCCTAATTCCTAACAAATTTTCTAAATGTGCTCTTTAAAATCCCTACAGAGCACTGCAGACTTTGGGTAATTCCAGAGCTGCGTCCGAGATTATTGCTTTATTACCTTGCCTCTTTCCATCCCCTTCCCCAGGCTGACTGGTCCTCTGACATTTCTTTTTTAATATATTCTAAGCAGAATATGTGTGTTTGTCCTTCCTATAGCTTTCCGCTTAGCATTTATCCAGCACATCTGATCTATTCTGTTGATTCAGGCACTTTCCACTCCTGCTGTAACCCATTTCAGCAAGGTACTTGCCTATGCTAAAAA
>VWZZ01000951.1:1589652-1655532 GCA_013399095.1 Psophia crepitans | reverse complement strand
AAAAAAAAAAAAAGGGAGCTTTTTTTCAGCAATTTGATAGCTTTGCCAATGGATTCAATGAAAACAGATGACATGTTTATTCCTATATGGACAACTGAGAATGTTCGCCAAGCCTGTAAACTTTCTACCTGCCCGACTTCCCTGCGCAGACTTGCATCTCTCCTCTTCCCAGCACCCACTAGGATACAGTTTCTTGCTGCAGGGTTGGCTTCAGTTTTTCCCCCTCTGTGAAGCTTGCACAGTTGAGGGATAAAAATCCTACTTGAAGCAGTAAAGAAAAACTGAATATTTAATTCCTGCACAGGATTCTGGGGTTGATAACTTATAGCTACTCATCATAGAAATTAAGTACAGTTTGTGCTTAAGTGCTTTTTTATTAGACACTGCTGAGATTGTTAATAGCAGGTACATTCTTTGGATTTCAAAGAAAGTTACTTGCTCTGAAGTGATTGAAAATCAAGCGATATGTCTATCTTTAGGAAATAATTCTGAAAATTAGAAGGACGATGTGTTCTTACTTATTTAATGCTTCCACCTTCCTTGGAAATAACTAGATTGCATTAATGCTCAGTATACCTAGCAATTCACCAAAGCATTTTCTTAATTGCACTTTTTGCTATGATGGCAAATTAGGTGCTTCTTTTAAGGGTTAACCTTACTTCATACCAAGTTTTAGCGTTCTCTCATTTAAGTTAATAGAAAAATATTGTCTGTAAAGCATTGCCTAAAATTTAAATTTTTGTCATAAATTTTCGCAGAATGTTCACCTGAAAATTGAGAGGAAATATTTACTTAAAGAAAAAAATCAGGTGTCTTCTTGCCCTTTTTACATTATTTTTTTTTCAGAAAAGAAGAAATCTTAGGTTAATTGCAGAATTTCTCTCTAATTCTGTCCAAGCAGGATGTTTAGTTAAAGGCACAGTTGTGTCCAGAGAGACTTCTCTCGGTGGTGGTCTTATTTCAGGTTGAATGTGGTGATGCAGGAGGTACGACTGTTGCCTGTATAATCCTCACACGCATCACCATGAGCCAGAAGATGTTTAGAGAAGAAAGCAAGGGAAAGTAGGAAAGAAAACTGAGGAAAATCAGCTTACCTCTGCCCAGTCAGCACCACCTCTGTTCCTGTTTTTTTTCAGCTTTCTCTGTGGGGCTATGGAATTGACTTTGACTAAGTTTAAGCAATTGGTTGGTATCGGTTATAGTCAAAACTTAAATGTCACTCCTCGACCCATGAGTGCATGGCCTGTTGACTTTATTCATGCTCCTCATGCATTGGCTTGTCCAGGTGTGCAGTTTTTGTGTGTGATGCTTTAAGACAGGTCCTAGTCATGTCACTTACAGTACTAAAGAGAGATATGTACATGGTACAGGGATGAGAGTGGAATGCAGTAGATGAAGAAAAACACAGATGTTGAGGGAAGATGAATTTGTTGTTAAGGCACTGGATTGGTGCTCAGGAGAATTTGATTTTAATTCCACCACTAACAGGGACTTCCTGTATGACTTTTTGGAAATTATGTCTCAGTTCTCAGTCTGTAAATAGGGACAATGTTTTTTTCGCATTCTCTGTCTTTTCAGTTTAGACAGTGCAGTCGCTAGAGCAAGGACTCTTTCATACTATGCCTTCGTACTGACCTAGCACAGGGGACCGTGTTCGCTCTGGGTGCAGCCACGTGTGTATGATATGACACAAAGCTGTGCTTAGAGATAGGGAGGGGAAAAATGTAAACTGGCGGAGTGGATATACATGTCACTGGTTAAGAACTTACGGAATTTAATATGGGATATTTGGGATAAACCTAATGAAAACATTGCCTATTATAGACGAAGATTTTTATAATTTCTGTGAACCTCTGTACAATAAGAGGCTTCTGTAAAAGAAACTGTTAGTTTAATCTCTGTTGAACTCTAATAGGACTTTTAACGTAAGCTAGTTTTTAGCATGCATTTGGGATGAGTGCATTACCCATGAGTAGTGAACTCACAAGTGAGTTATGCGGGTAATCCAAAACGAGTGCCAATAAAACTTTTATAACACATAGCATCATTAAGGAATTTGTTTATGCCACATATTTTACAGGGAAAAAAAAAAACACAACACCAAAAAAACCCAAAAAACTATTTTAGTCATATATTAGAGAGTTTATAATTTTTTTTACTGGTGCTGTTTTTCACATCCCTCTGCCTCTAAAGCCGGGCCAAGTGAATACCAGCAGTCTTAGAAGGAAGGGAAAATTAGAACAAACACATGTTTGAAATCTTTCTGAAAATAAAACAAGGGACAGATTCTAATCTCCTTACTCATACCAAACACCACCTTACTCCCTGAATAGCCCCATAGATTCCTTTGGGACCATTTGTCAAGTGAAGTGCTATTTGACATGTGTGGCAATACCCAGAATTGGCTCAATCTAAACTAGCTTTTTCCATTTAAACCCTCCAAAGCTTGCTGTCTTCAGTGGTTAGAAACACATATTTATGTTTTTTATCACATCAAAAAGAAGAATTCTCATGCTGCTTAGAGGTTTGTTTCAGTCCCTTTTAACAGACTTGGGTGATGCAAAGCAGAATCCCAGCACTTTTATAAAGGCAAGACAGAGAAAAGCACACCTAAATGGGTGGCTGGCAGGCTGAACATGTTACTGTCCACCCCATTCAATAGGTCATCTTTGGGTAGCAAAGATGGAGGAATTTGGGGCTTCCACTTTCACCAGCAGCTTTACAAACCCCGCCTCACACCACGGATGTAAACCTGTTGTGCTGGTGTAATACCCTTCTCCCCATCACTTGGGCGTGTTGGCCATGTCCTATACTCATTTCCCCTCCTCTTGGGAGCAGTTATTTCACCTTAGAGACTGGAATCCTGGATCTGTCTTAGTGTAAACCCAGTGCATTGTTAAGAGAGAGTTTTTATATCTTTCTTTTGTTTTTTTTTCTGCTGCTGTATTAATTTTATTGTCAGGATCATAGATCCTGAACCAGTAGGCATAAGTCAATGGAAGAACTCGACTCGACTTTACTGAGAGCAGGATCAGGCCATAAATGTCCTGGGGTTGTTCTTTTGTCTTACATAAAATAACTCCACCGATAAAATGCCCTGTCTGATGATGGCTAATCAAGGATTGCTGCTTAAAGCTCCACACGTAACCTAGCTATCTCCACATTAACCTCCTCCTTTCATTTCCTTGGCTGTGTTGAATAGGAAACAGTTATTGAATCACAGTTATGTTCATAGAAACCATTTGATTAATTGACTATGTTTTAAACTCTTGTGACCCCAGGCTGAAATACAGCTCAGACAAAAGTGACAGAAGCCCAGCGATGGGATGGGGCTATCAAAGAGCACCAGTAAACTGTCCATGGGCAGCCCACATTCACGTTCATGTTTATCCTTGTGGAACTTGCTAAAAGTAAAGACAGATGTCCAGCTTATCTCATGGAGTCAATAGCAATAATATGTACGGATGCTGCTCACGGCGAGTTGAGCCTACTCCTGCTGTCACTATGTCTTTATCCCTCCACAGGGAGAAAACCTGGAAGGCAGGGGGAAAAAAAAATAAGTATTGCCAGAAATCCCTGTAGGCTATCTGAGAAGGAGTGGATGTGTAAAGCATTTCTTTCTGCATAAACATTTAGAAATGAAGCTCTCATAAGTCAGAGATCCACCAAATGTGGTGTGAAGAGGCAGATGAAGCCTGCCTTCTGGCATGCCAGCATTTGCTGATTGATTTGGAATGCAGAAGGGCCCTTTTTATTTTTATTTTAAAATTTGAACCACATCTTAATACAAATCAGGTGAAAAATAAATTGAAAAATAGCAAGGCTGAGATTACAGATGTGCCAGCTTCATATTGTTCAGTTTAGCTGAGGTCAGTCAAACCCATCAAGTTCACATCGTTTAGTGTACGGCCACTGAGGTAATATTCAAACAAAAGAAAAGCAGTCAGAATACTGATATGCTCCTACTTTGCCAGCTGGCCTCGTTCAGCTGTACAAAGCAAACTGGCTTCAGCTATGTAAGGAACTCTAAATCGGTAAGGAATACAGGTTTTCAAAAGGATATTCTGTTCCAAACAGCCCATTCCTGCTCCAGCTCTCTGACTTTAGATAAGTCGTAAAGAGGAAATACCTCTCCTAATATGCAATTTCGTATTCTGAAATTTAAAATGTAAGAGCTATGCTAACGATGATATAGTTAATTTAGACAGAGGAATTTTTCAACAGCGGACATTTGTATTCTGCTCAGTGGTTTAGAAAAAGCTTGAATTTCCTAGAAAGCCTACAAGTAGAATTACTGGCATCCGTTCTTCCTCCATACTGGTGATGTTACCATGCTGGTTCCCTGCACACAGGTATAGATTTATGTAGATTAATTTGGTATAGTACAGTGAATTGCCAGTATGATATATATTTTAGAATTACTTCCTAGCACAGCCTAATGGCTGGAATCAAATAAAACATAAAAGTAGATTTATATAGATTGCTGTATAAATCAGATAAAGCTTTATGTTACCTAGCATCGGTAATGGAAGCTTTTCCTGCAAATAATACAGAAGTTGTTCATGTAATATTTTCATTATTTCAGTGAGAGTAAAGCAACAAAAAAGAAGAAAAGAAATAAACAAGTCTATCGGGCTTAGCCACCATTAACCATCATTAACTACAATTTTGCCTGACAAATTGTCTCATCTGTGATGGGTGAAATGGTAGAAAAGTAGACTGAACAATTGCATAAACCCAAATGAAATATGCCCTTGTATTGTAATTGTGCACAGTTCAGTCAGTTAAAATAGAGCAATTTATTATACTTTAGCAGCTTGAGCTTAATCTGGTTTTAAATAGTTCTTTTTTTCTTTAAACTTCTTGCTGAGATTTAACTGGTTTGAGAAGACACGTGACGTAGCGCTGCACAGTCTTGCCAGCTCTTTCACCAGGTTACTTTGAAATAACTTTAATACGCTACCGATAATGAGAATAACTCACAGGAAAAGTAGATGAGCCTTTAAACTACAGGGAATACATTTGTTTTGTATGAAATGAGTGGATAAAGGCTTAATGAAAGAGACAGGAATATAGAGTGGAGAGAAGGGAGGTGCGTGTGGCAGGCAGAGCGGTCGGCAGCACCCTCCTGGGGACCCAGGGACTCGCCCAGGCACACGGCATCCGCTTTCCATGAGCGTCTCAAGATTAATAGCTCTCCACATTTTGGGGCCAGCCTATCAAATTTCTTACTGGTCAGTTTTTAATATCAAACTGCTACTGTGAACCAGTCTGAAACACTTTGCCGTATTGGCCACCCTGTTGTCAAAACGAGTTGAGAATGTTTGTTGAAATATCCTCACACGACCGAGACAAAGCTCTCACCTGCCTGCACTCAAAGTGTGCTCTGCTGTTCCTCGAGGTGGGGAAAACATGACCTTTATCAAGTGAATATTTAGACTGTAGACATTTTGTTTGATACTATACTGTAGTTTTCCGCTTATTCATTATATCCCTCAGCCTTTGTGGTTTTTCACAGGTAATTCTGTAATTACACCAGCTGGAATAAATACTTTCTTGAAATCTTAGTTGAAGAGATTTAGCTCAGTCCCTTTACATGTGGAAGGAAATAAGCATCGTTGGTTGGTACAAGCGGCCATGCCAGATGCATGGGACATTATTTCTGTGTTTATATTAGATTCCACAGAAATGGAAGAGGGAATTTTTTTTCAGAAAATTTCTCTGGGGGGATGTGTGTATCTGTGTGTGACCAAATTCGTCTTTTTAACTGGGAAGGGGACTTCGGCTGGCACAGGCTGCACAAACAATGGGATGATGGGCCCTTTCACCTTCAGGTTACCAGTTCAAATTCAAGACGGATTTGTAGTGAGCAAAAGTCATTACACTCTCACAGCCATTCAGTGGCCTGTGTGAAATGAATTGAAGGTCTCAATCAGGGTCTAACGGACATGTGTCCAAATCCAGAAGCTGTAATCCTAATTGGCACTCTTGTTGATAGTGGCGGCGTAGAGGCCAAGGACTGAGTGGGCATACAGATTGAATTTACTCTCCGTGTCCAGAGCTGGGTTAAAGACCAGTCGAGTAGATCATAGGATGTTTGTGTTAGAGCTGCACATGATATGAATGTTTTCTGGATTGAGAATGGACTGCAAACTTCAAAAGCATTCATAGAGTCTTAAGTCTCCTAAAAAGCCCTAAGCTAACATTTTTATTTATTTTTTTTTCGTTTAGAGAAAAAATTGCTAGCAATGTTTGTGGAGCTGGTTGAAGCTTTGAGGTGTCTTAACTAAAAAAGTAGGGAAAAAAATGTTTTAATTAAAAATCTGAGAATACCAGGAAAATCAGTAGAGAGACCGAATGTACTGTTCCTTCTTATGAATGACTGTTTAAACAGAACCAGATTTTCTGCTCTTTAAAATGTATTTTCCTAGAAGAAATTAGCTGTTTCCTAATAAAAAGGAAAAAGAATAGCCCTAAAAAATAGAATACGCCCCCAAGTGCCTGCCTGAAGCAGCTCCATGACCATGAGTATGTATTGTGATCAGAGACCGTATATTGCTAAAACTCCTTGATGGAATGAGTTTTAATTTGGTTTACAGAAAGCTTTAGGGGATATGGCTCGCTACAAATTAGACCACAGGAGCTATAAAATGAAGGATGTCCTCCCTAATTAGAAACAGTGGAGCGGCCTGGTGTTCTTCCTAGTTACAGCCTCGTGGGTGCTCTCTCACAAGTGAAGTCCGGGCAATAGATGCTTGTCTAGAAACTGTTATCTGTCTTTTTACTGGAGTTTAACTGTCGTCCAATTTTGTGTCTCCAGCTCTGAACACGCCCTTCTACATAGCTGTGGTAAACTCTCAGCTGAAGTTTGGAATGGCTTCTGCAAAACAAAAATTCCTGTGTTGCTCGGTGATTAGCCACCACTGTCAGAGCAGCTTATTTATTTTAAATATAGTAGGAAATGGTTCTCAAACTCAGGTGAGGGGGTTCCTTTTGCACCGTGCGGCTGCACCAACTCTGTTTTCTCATTCCTCCTCTGTTAAAGTTAATGAGAGCGCTAAGGAGAGGAATATAGATGGACTGAAATAAATTATGCTTTATGGTAATCAAATTCCATTTTCTAGACACATTTTTTAACAAGAAAGCGTTCATCAAACTGGGATGCAGGATTTTGGACAAGAAAATAATACAGTTATTTAACTATGGCTAGAAAAAAAATGGTGCCTGCAAATCTAATAGTGGGATGTCTACAGCTTGTCATTTGTGCCAAATGATAAAACCAAATTCAAGCATAACTGCAAAAAAGCATTAGGCATAAATGCACAACAGTAAAAAAATCAGCTACAAATGTATTTCCAAACTACATGTGACTGGAAAGCTGAGTGTGGAGCTGAGCTGGGAAGTATTCCGAGGCTGTGCTTAGGCAGCTGTAATTTGACTTTTTTAATTGTCGGTAAGGGAGGACATCCAGGCTCTTAATCCATCAACATCTTTTCATGCAGACTTATATGTAGTAGGACCAACGACTGGTCCAATGAAAGCTTTAATTTACTTGTGACATATTGTTTCCACTAGGAGTTGTTGTAGATCAATCTGAGAACAATTACTAGGTGAATAAAAGAGAGAGAAAAAAAAGTCAAACATTGCTCGGGAATATAAGTAAAAAATGGAAATTTAAAATCAATCAAAATATTTATTTTGCTGCCCAGCACGAGGTATTACTGACAGGAAAGGGCTGTATTTTTAAGTGTGATTGCTGTTTAGATTTTACCAGAATTTATAACTGAACATGTCTCATGACCGTCTTATTTTCGTGTAGTATTTCATCCTCTGGCTTTGTGGGGGAACTTTATGCCAAGAGAACTCACTGGAGACTGAGTGACAGATCAGGCTGTTGTCCCACATTCCCTTTCTACTAAATCACAGTTTTCTTTAGATGGAAGGTGGCTATTGTGAAGCTGTCAAACTGAGGAAAGTTAAATGGGCTGAAGTGAAGGCTCGTGTTAACAATAGCAGCTATCTCTGTCAAATGAAAGCTCAGCAGACAGTTACAAGGCAATTCGGCACTGATGGGTGGTCGATTAAAAACAACAAAAGGCAAGATGAATGAAAGGGGAAAATCCCTATTACTTTGTGGTAGGAGCAAGGGGAAAACCAAAAATAAAATAAAAAGCCCACCTCACCCAACCCTGTAGCAATTGGAACAGACTTGTAGTTAGCATGACCTTCATCATCTCAGATATGGCACAATAAAACTGACAAGATTATTTTCTCTTCAAGCAGTGCTGAGGTATTTTCGTTGGCAAAAATCTGGAAGAGTAAAATAAATGCAGAGTTCAAGGCAATTGAAGAATTCTCGAATCTGATAACAGCTGGAACATAGTGCCACCAGGAAAAATAGCTAGGTTTTGTGCTAAAAACATTATGACTTGATCATTTTTTTTACAGTGTCATATCTGAGATTTTGAAGGTTACACTATAGACAACCAGAAGAGGATTAGAGAGAAATTATCTTTGAGCTCAAGGGAGCACCAATTTAAATTGGATTTGAGATATAACTTTTGCATTACCTTAGGAGATGAAAGGTAGTGTTGTGCCCTGATAGTTACCCAACTACCTAACCATATGTATCAACTGGATTAGTGTGTAGATTAACAGCTCACTCACCAAGTGCGAGCTGTATCATGCAGTTTCCTCTTCGTGGGACTCATCCTGTTTCCATTGAACTAACATCAAAACTCAGCGAAAGTGGGGGGGGCTTTGCAGCTTGCATGTCAGACAGAAGTTAAATGTACACGCTTGTTCCTCAGAAGATAATTGCCACTAAGACTTACACTTGCTGCTGCAGATGTATAAAATAAGATGAGAAAGTGCAAAAGTAATAGTACAGGAAAAAAAGATGCATTATGTCCTTGTAACTACCCTGATAGAAAATCAAGTTTTGAAACACTAGTGAAATTTAGGGGGGGGAGGGGGGGCAAGCACCTAGACCTATTTAGATCCTATGAAATTCCCATTCCTTTTCTCACAATTTAAATACTAGGAGGCATTTTGTGAAATTCAGAAAGCCAAGAAAAACAAATAGGTTCTTATACAGCATACAATTAGGCCTCAGGTTGCTGCCAACAGTGGAGCCAGGGTTCGAAATGATTCTGAAAAAAGGTTGCAATAAAGAATTTGGGAGACATATGTGCTCCACAAAGGAAAGAAGACTAGCCTGACTGAAGAGAGAGCTTTGCCTGGAACTCCGGAGAAAAAGTAGAGTCTATGGTCTTTGGAGGAAGGGTCAGGCATCTCAGGAGGAGAAGAATGTCATGAGGTTAGGCAGGGAGAAAACCGGAAGGACCAAAGCCCAACTAGAACTTAATCTGGCTCCTGTCGTAAAGAACAATAAAAAATGTTTCTATAAATACGTTAGCCACAAAAAGAGGCTAAGGAGCATCTCCATCCTTTATTGGATACGGAGGGAAACATAATGACAAAGAATGAGGAAAGGCTGAATTACTTAATGCCTTCTTTGCCTCAGTCTTTAGCAACAAGACCAATTGTTCTCTAGGTACCCAGCCCCTGAGTTGGAAGACTGGGACAGGGAGCAGAATGAAGCCTCCATCATCCAAGAGGAAGTGGTTAGTGACCTGCTACACCACTTAGACACACACAAGTCTATGGAGCCAGATGGGATCCAGTCAAGGGTACTGAGGGAGCTGGAGGAAGTGCTCCCCAAGCCACTTTCCATCATTTATCAGCAGACCCAGTTAACCGGGGAGGTCCCCATTGACTGGAAGCTAGCTAATGTGACCCCCATCTACAAGAAGGGCCAGAAGGAGGATCTGGAGGAGGCCCGTTAGTGTCACCTCACTGCTGGGGAAGGTTATGGAGTAGATCATCTTGAGTGGCATCATGTGGCATGTACAGGACAACCAGTACATAGATCAGGCCTGGATCAGGGCCTGGATCAGGCCTACCCAGCATGAGTTTATGAAAGGCAAGTTCTGCTTGACCAACCTGGTGTCCTTCTATGACAAGGTGACCCGCTTAGTGGATGAAGAAAAGGCTGTGGATGTTGTTTACATGGACTTTAGTAAAGCCTTTGACACCGTTTCCCACACCATTCTCCTGGAGAAACTGGCTGCTCATGGCTTGGACAGGCATACTCTTTGCTGGGTAAAAAAACTGGATGTCCGGACCCACATTTTTCGGATGAATGGAATTACATTCAGCTGGGGGCAGTCACAAGTGATGTTCCCCAGGGCTCAGTAATTGGGTCCAGTTATGTTTAATATCTTTATCAGTGATCTGGATGAGGGGATCGAGTGCACTCTCAGTAAGTTGGCAGATGACACCAGGTTGTGCGGAAGTGTTGATCTGCTTGAGGGTAGGAAGGCTCTACAGAGGGATCTGGGTGGGCTGAATTGATGAGCGGAAGCCAACTGTAGGAGGTTCAACAAGGCTCAGTGCTGGGTCCTGCACTTGGGCCACAACAACCCACAGCAACACTGCAGGCTCAGGGAAGAGTGGCTGGAAAGCTGCCCAGCAGAAAAGGACCTAGGGTCGTTGGTCAACAGCTGTCTGAATATGAGCCAGCAGTGTGCCTGTGTGGCCAAGAAGGCCAACAGCATCCTGGCTTGTGTCAGAAGTAGTGTGGCCAGCAGGACTAGAGAAGTTATTTTCCCCTGTACTCGGCACTGGTGAGGCCACACCTTGAGTACTGTGTTCAGGTTTGGGCCCCTCACTACAGGAAAGACGCTGAGGTGCTGGAGTATGTCCACAGAAGGGCAACAAATCTGGTGAGAAGTCTAGGGAACAAGTCTTATGAGGAGCATCTGAGGGAATTGGAGTTGTTTATCCTGGAGAAGAGGAGGCTAAGGGAAAATGTTATTGCTCTCTACAACTGCCTGAAAGGAAGTTGTAGCCAGGTGGGTGTCAGTCTCTTCTCCCAGGTAACAAATGATAAGATGAGAGGGAATGGCCTCAACTTGCATCAGAGGAGGTTTAGATTGGATAGTAGGAAAAATTTCTTCACCAAAAGAGTTGCCAAGCACTGGAACAGGCTGCCCAGGGAAGTGGTTGAGTCACCATCCCTGGAGGTATTTAAAAGATGTGGTAGATGTGGTGCTTAGGGATGTGGTTTAATGATGGACGTGGCAGTGCCAGGTTAAGGTTTGGACTCAATGATCTTAAAGGTCTTTTCCAACCTAAATGGCTCGTATGATTCTATGAGCATAATGAACCAACGTCTCATTCCAGTTATATTAAAAAAAATAATTCAGTACTAACAAATTGTTCCATTGAACAGTCTCCAGTGTCAAGATGCAGAACTAGATGTACCACAGGCCTGATATAGTCTGACAATTTTGGCATACTATTATACTTTTATTTGTCTTTGTAAATTCATGACATCATTAGACTTTATCAATTAAATTCAGTCTAGCATCACCCCTAGGTTTTGCCCTTTGAAGAAAAGGTTTAGTGTCCATTTATCAATTTTATGTAATAATATTCTTCTTTATTTGTCTTATAATTTGGGGTTCTTTAGTGATAGACAAAGAAACCAAGTGCCAGGCCTGGTATAAATGTACAAAAATGTTGATGTCTGACATGTTCTCACTAGGATCAGAACCGTCATCACTAGGATCAGAACTGGCAGGGTTTGCTCTCAATAATAATAATAATGCTCTCAATAAGCCTTTACATCTGTCTTCAGTAGTCAGACCAGTTGTAGTCAGGGTACTCAGCCTCTGGACCTGGACGTCTGGGCCAGAGAGCAGAACAAACCCCCCACGATTCAGGTCGAAACAGTTAGAGATCTCCTGCTTCACCTGGACTGCCACAAGTNGGTGGAGTCACCATCCCTGAGGGTGTTTAAGGAAAGGTTAGATATGGTACTTAGGGACGTGGTTTAGTAGGTAATAGGTGGTGGGGGGATGGTTGGACTAGATGATCCTTGAGGTCACTTCCAATCTTAATGATTCTATTCTATTCTATTCTATTCTATTCTATTCTATTCTATTAGGCATAAACAGTGCCTGTGGGTATCTCTGCTGTAACCTTCTAAACCAATAACTGAATATTCCTTTCTTGGTTCCTCCCAGCTTCATTCTTCTGGCCCACTGGAGAGGGCTCTGTAAGCACAAATTAACAGATAGCTCAAAAGTAACCTGGGCTTCCTAGGGAGTATAAAGAATGGAGCATATCTGTCCATGGGGTGTGTGTGAATGTGGGGAAATGCTAGCTTTTCCAGACTTACACCGTTTGCAGTGATACTGAAAAAAATAACCTCTGCAGATTTCAGGCCAAAGTGTGGTTTAACCATGTGGCATAATTTATAGGGTAAACAAACTTTCAGTAAGAGCTAGCTGTATCAGAAAACTTGTTTAACATGCACAGAAGGCACTGTTAAATTATTTCAGTGCCATAATTCAAAATGCTGAGGAAAATTCTCCTGTATTACAGCCAGCACAAGATTGGATCTGTAGCCAAGTACATCAACAGAAATGTTCAGCTGTCTGGGGAAATACAAGTCTTACACTGTTACTTAGGGGAAAATGTGCACAGACATGGTGGAGCCCCTTATGAAACAATCCGCATTTTGTTAAACAATAGGATCAAATTTTCAATCAGGTTATCAAGTATATTGCATTCTTCAAGCTTGCCAAGCAAAAAGAAGTCTCAGCATGAAGACGGATATATTTTTACAGAATTAATGATCTATGAAATCTGGAAGTGGAAACATACATTTTCATTTTATCCTCTAATTTTTCTTTTTACATTATAAGTGAAAGGAAATGCTTGGAAGTATTTGCAGTTATTCGTGTCTGTTTATCTTAGAGTGATTATCAGAGCAAACAGTGTCAGGCATTCGGGTTGGATCTGAGCCTGAAAAATAGTGCTTGCAGGAGCAAGGATTACTTGCATGAGTCAGTGTTTTCAGGACTGTGCTTGGTGCTTGATTTCTATCATGCATATTGAGTCCCTTATAAATCATCTAGATTCAGAAATCATTTAAGTATTTTGTTCATTTATCCCATCTATTTAGAATAGTTTTAGTCTTGTGCAGTCTTATCCCCACTATTTATGTTAGTTTTAGTACTGCTTGGATTAATCTGTTTTTACATTTTTAGATTGATCCACAGAATGTTCATTTAAGAATAGAAGTGAGCTGTCTTACTGAAGATTCATTTCTCTCTGCAAAATCTGTATCAGATCTGCGGCATAGGTGTGGATTCTCCATGTAGGATTTTGCCGCTACAATAGAAGTAGTTTTACAAACTGATCAGAAATTTAGTGCAGTGAAAATGAAGCTCACCTTCCCCAAGATGGCCTTATCTTTGGGATTTTTGCTGATTGATCAACCCTGAACTGCCTTGTGTATCAGGCACGGTCCAGCAGTGTATTCCATAAAGATGTAATGCCTTTGCAGCATTGGAAACCCCAGTCAGTTCTCTCGTGCATGTGTGAGCCCCTGGCACTTGCTCATCTTCTCTGTGGCCAACCCTTGCTCTTCATCCACCGTGCATCTGCAGCAGGCCAGTACACAGGACTTGCATCCTCTCTTGGAATCCTACTTTGGTAATGCACACCCCTGAAAATCTCTCTTCAAGTCAAGTGCTAAGCTTAAAGCATTCCTTAAAAATCTGAGGTGACAAATTTCGCTTGTCTTCATATGCACAAAGCTAAAGCTCCCCTGCTCTATGGCCTAACTCAGCGCTGAAAACCATGGCATGGCTGCGTTGCGTTGCCTTGCAGTATCTGCCAGTAGAAGACCTCCTCCTACCAGTCTTTATTAAACAACTTGAGTCTTCCTTTTGAACAAGTAAATAAATATGTTACAGTTTTATTAAGCTATTGTTCATTTGCGCTGAAATGAAGCAGCCAGACCCCTTTACTGGGACCCGACAATTTATTTTTGAGGACAAATTGACCCCAGGGATTCAAAAACCTCTCAACCTGTGACCACTGTGAGAGAGTCTTTGTTGCCATCCCTCCACTCAGCTGATTCGTTAGGGTCCTTTCGCACTGAACTATTTAGAATACAAGGACATTGGTCACACTGCAGCTTTTTTTAGAGACTAGGGTTGTGAAAGAAATTGGCAGGCTTTGCCCTCAGCTTGCTTTTTGCCAAATACTCCTTATCCTTTCTGTGAAGGGTTGAGCAGATCCTAGCAGTACCTGAGCTTTAGAGGATCTCTTGAGTTCATTTTAGGAGTTTGCAAGTTTCCCCACATTAGCAAACACTGTAATTTGACCATTCTTCTAATGGTCAGTTAAAAAAGGATGTTTCTACTGAAGGAAAATCTGCTTTGTATCAGGGAGAAGAGACCATGTATCTGCTCACTACCTATCCCTTCCATTCTCCCTCCAAAGCAAGCCTGGCACAAGCACATACTCTACAAACCTACAGTGAGATACTTGGGCTTAGTTTGCCTTTGGCATTTTCTTCCTCCTTTTCTTCCACTTCTGCCTTCTCTTTTCCACTTGTCTACTGCTACTTTTTACAGAATTTTCTTTCTCTGTCTTCCTCTGTTCTTTTTGTCCCTGTCTCCTTAATCAAGACACGACCCTAATGGCATCCATGTTTGAGCTGGAGAACTCTGATGGGCCTAATACTAGACGGAAATAGTTTTTACTTGACAGAACAGTTTTTCCGTTCTATATGTGCTTAAGCTATGAAAACTGAGTGAAAAGCTCCCACATCATATGAGAGTGCTGTGACCACCATAGGTGGTGATGCGTGAGAGAAACTGAGCAGTACCCTTTTGCAGACCTATGTTTGGTTTCAGGGCATAAACATATATTGGCTCTGAACACTGTTAAGGAATGGAGCTTATGGAGGGAAATAGTTGTCATGTTAATTGTATTCGAGAGGTTGTTGGATCTTGTTATGGCTAAAAAAGTTTAAAGTGGGGAAATGATCTGTGAACTGGGAATAAATTGTCCTCTGTTGATCTTTTTATTTACTTGACACCCTGTTCTCAGCATCCAAGGTCTCGGAGCTGCTTTGATTTGTTCACTCAGAACTTTCTCTGAGACTCTTTTGGCTTTTCAGATCCACCCTTATTTGTGAAGGGTGCATAAATCTGACTCATCTTATGGAGGAAGGCTGCAAAACCACCCCTATCCTCCTGAGGTCCTGCCACAGCACTGTGCCAGGGCAGTGAGGAGGAGGAGACAGAGGTTCCCCTATGTGCATTATGCTGCATATTGGAGGTGTCGGACGCCCGTTGCCTTCATTGGGTACTGCGAATGGGACGTGGTTGGGAGGGGACAGGCAGATACTCGCCCCAGTGTCACACACAGCTGGTGTGGAAGGGCTGTGGGTGCCACTACAGCCCACAGACTGGAACAGACTGACGCTACTGGTGAGCTGTGGTGCAGCCTTACTCCATAGCAGGTGCTGAACGGGTTTCTCTTCCTCTTACCCCACTGCCCAGCTCTGCGCATTCTGAACAGCCATGCCGGAGAGAAGCAGAGTTCATCTCAGTCCGTACTGCCTCTGTGAAGAGCCTTGAGGGCTCGGTGTCATTCTTTTCACCAACACTGAAGCGCAGTCTCTCTCCATGGCACTGAACTTTGCAGACAGCAGTTCAGAATTAGAGGCAAATAGTTCAAATGGCAGAAAGAGCTGCAAAAATGCATCAGTATAAAGGTTTTAATGAACAAAATAAAAAGCTGCTTCCATATCAGACCAGGTTAGAAGCTTAAGATTTGCCAGGCACAACTCATTTCCAATCTGCAGAAACAAAAGAACTCTGCTCCTCAGGTACAAGATTAGTCTGTGTAAAGGGGAAACTGTGCACAAAGATTTGTGAATGTCATGTTGGTACTGACAGCTCATCAAACAGTTCCTTGAAGGACTCACGTTGCTACCAGATTAAAAAAGGAATAAAATAAAAGATAAAATAATATAATCAATGAATAAAATCCATGTCCTTGCATGTGCATTGTAGAACATTGGATAGGTGAGCCAGTCCTGTGTTATTTGTTCCCTGTTGAACAACTCTTTTTAATATATTTTCTGGTATGTTTTTTTTAAAGTCGCCTTTGCAAGTTGCTATAGAATGATCAATCATTGTTTAACTGTGTGCTAAGTTCCCAAAGCCTTTGTGTGTAAATATGCCAACTGAAGGCTTGTTTACCAGAGAAAATACTGGTGCTCTGGCTAGGAGACAGTTTTAATCAAATACGGTTGCAGTAAGCAGGTGTTTTTCATGTGGAATATACTGGAAATGAGTATGCATCACAGAAATGGCTCTTGGACTATATATTGCTCTTAATAAATAGCAGAACCCCGAATGATATCAGCCATTGCAGTTGATCGAAGGGAAAAATCGTAAAAGCTTTGTGCACACTGGCAGAATTTGGCACACTAAAAAAGGTGGGGTCTTCTTTTTTATTCTTCAAAACCTTGAAGAATACAAGTTTTACACTGGTGTTTTTAGAAACTGTTATTAGTCCCTCCTTGTATTTTCCCTGGACCCCTACTTTTCTTTGTTCTTGTCTCTCTTTTCTCTCTCTCTTTTTTTCCCTTTTTTGCTTCAAAGATACATCATTCTCAGGCCTTGCCAAACCGAGAGGTATGTGGTACTGAGGGCTGAGGGAGACACAACGTAATAGAGATTGCACTTTTCTAAGCGGAAGGCATGAACACTGGTATTAGAATTATTAAGACAAAATTATCAACTCACCAGTCTGAAACAAAAAGGTGCTGCTTTATTTTGACTTTTTAAACTGCTGTTAAAATATTTTGACCCAATTCTGCTCACACTCTACTGGAAGTGTTCTTAGGGAGCAGGAATGGACCTCAATATGAAGGTGAAGTTATTGGGTATGCTACAGTATTATTCATGCTAAAGATAGAGATTTCCATCTACACTTATAATATACAGATAAAATTTGGCAGTAGGTTTCTCCCTCCTCCCAAAGTTCTTGTCTTGGCTTTGATGAAAAACAAAATGCATGTCAACGGAGCAGTAGTTATAATGCACTTGGTAGCAACTTAATATTTTAGTTGCCTTGAAGAGCTTTTTATACATAGAGATTAATGGGTGGGCAGATAAAGAAATTCTTCTACTGAAAGAATTAATTTTGCTTAATCCTTTTGAAATTAAGAGATGATACGGAGAGGTGAGTAATGAAGTGCACTCTCTGATTGTGAGGTACCTAATAGATAACCACAGGGGTTACTTCTCTCTCACCAGCTGTAATTACACTAATTACTGATATGGTGCCAGGAACACTAAGGCAGGCAAAGTGTGACAACACGAAATGGAGTGTTTCTTAGCAAGCCATCTTTCTCCATCAGCTGGGCCGGAGGGAGGCTGACCATGCTATGCGGGTAATGGGTGCCTTCTCCCGCAGGGGGAAGAGACCGGGTACCTCTGTTGCTCACAGGCCTTTTTGCCATGAAGACACGAAACTTAACTTCAGTTCTTTCTAAGGGGAAGCAATTTCAGGCCAGCGGCTCAGGACTCCTTCTGTCCTTAAGCAAATTAGTCCTATTCAGGCCACTGAAACTACTCAAACGAGTAGAAGTTACACCTGTGAGTAAGAGTTTGCCAGACTGACCTCATCATTGACAAGAATGTAATGAAAGAAAATGGTGGATGAGGAGAAGGAAAATTCGTAAGCTATATTTAAGTATGTATAAAATTCCTGGACAAGTGGCCCTGACTATTAAGGTAAATGGTGCTTGTAAATTCCATTTAATCTTCTGAGATTTTCTTTTACCGTAACTGATACAGTATCTCAGAGGAAATATTTTAAAGATGACTTGCACATTTCAGCAAAAGAATGAGTATCAGGTTTCAAGATTTATCGATGAGATGTTTTAAAACAAAGGATCTTCATTTTTCCTTTGGAATTACTCTACCATTTATTTTCATTTCCCCAGTTTTTTTGTCCACTGTATTATAAACTTCTCTGGGGAAATCTATTGTTAGATGTTTTCACACACATAGGCCCCCTTCTTCCCCCTTGATAAATGATAAAGCTGTGCTCCAGTGTGTGCAACACATTCTTGAAATACATCTGAATTCCATTATACAGTTTGTCATTTGCATGATACCTTTTGAGGTACCACTCTCAGAGAAGTCTTACATACCACAGAGACATGCACTAGGAAAATGAAAAACAAGTTGGGTATAAAGTCCATAGGGTAAAGTGACATAGACTGTGCTGAACCGATGGCCTTATTTCCGTGACAGTTCAGGGGTAGAAAAGGTTGCACTCCAGTGCTAGTCACTATCCACATGGACAGCATTCCCTCCACATGGGTATTGCTGCGTGTGACAAGGGCTTCACAGCTCAGGATGGTAATGTACTACTTTTTTCACCTCAAAGACATTTATTTCATTCCTGCCTGTTCTAGATAAGTCTTATTAAGTATCACAAGTGAAATTTGCTATAAGTCTAAGCTCTCTCTTTAACATCGACCAGGGTAACTGGCTGTAGCATATGCTACGCCAATCTAAATGACACAAACGGCCATTTAAGATTGTCCTTTTGTATCAGTGGAGGGTTGAAGCAGGACAGAACTCTTTCCTTGCAGAGCACCCACATCCTTGTCTACTTCCCATACCAGCCACTGCTTCTCCTTATCAGCGCTTTGCTGTGTCTATTGTGTCACTAGGCAGTTTCATCCTTACCTTTTCTTTTCAGCCAAATTTAAATGATACATCCTGCCATGATAATGGGATAGAAGCACAGTTTGCCCATTGAGGTTGCAAGGACAATGTTACAGATTTACAAAAACAAGTGGGCTAAATATTTTGAAAAGCAGGAATCTTAGAAATATATTCCCATTTTATGAAAGACAAACCTGGCAAGAAAAGAATGGCATGTCTGTATGTCTGGTTAACACCATTGCCTGTCCTCCTTCCTGCAGAAGCAACACTTGTGTTTGCTGTGATACGACCCAGATGGGATGTGCATTTTGTACATACATGGTTTGACATGGGCGAGTTAATTTTCTGGGCAGCTCAGGATTAGGGAATTGCCCAGTATTCCCTTTGCTGTCTGCTCGCAAGCCTCCTCTTCCCTTTTCTCCATCTTTTTCATTCCCGCAGGGCTTTTTTTTACATCTGAGTGGAGCTCCAGTGCAGTGGTGAATGGATCCCAGAGCAAATTAGAAGTGCAGGACCTGGATCCTATATAGGCTGCCTTATAAGTGCCTGCCTCCTCCTTGATGAAGCTGTCTCACCAAACCTCTAACATCTTATTATAAACACAGTACACTCCCATCATGGCCCTACACAAGCAGAGCAGGGAGAAATGCATAGCAGTCTCAGAAGTTTGCTGGCAATCCGGACCTTATTCACTTGTAAAAAGCATTCAGATATTATACACGAAAACCAAAAAAGGATGTTCAGCTGTGAAAACACTCCTTTAAGAAGTTCATTGTCTTTTATAAAAATATCTGAAATTGAGTTATATCGTGATAGTGCTTTTTCAGAGAGGATCTCATGTCTGCTAATCAAATCCATACTTGCTCACTCACAAGATCCCAAACCAGCAGGTCTGGTGAGCACAGAACACCTGCTGAACTCAACAGTAAGGATGGGCTACAAGTCCATGGTGGGGTGTATGCAGCAATAAGTTCCAGCCCTGACCCCAGAGTTGTGTTGAGGTTCTGGTGCCTCTGGTCCTCCCAGCACTGATGGGTCGGAAAACCTTTTTCAGTGACCCCAAAAGTCTCATGAAGTCCGAGACCATCTTGCTCTGCAGTTTTGGCCTCTCGCTATTCATGATTTCTCTGAAGCAGTTAAAAAAAATGTGCCTAGACGTATATTTTAACTGAGTAACTCATGCTGTAACAACTGTTTGGAGGGGCTGGAGGGACTCTGTGACTCATTCATGCTGAACATGGAGAGGAAAAATGTATAAAACAGAGTCTGTGCCATGATGGGACTTGCATAATCTTTTGGCATTGTCTGTTAAGAGAACAGATACAGAGGCGTTTCTGATTGCATTTGAACTGGATTATTATCGTGGCATATTTTTTAAATTATAGTTTTGGAAAATGTGTGAAAAGCCAAAGAAAGAAGATAAAAATTTAGTTTGCTATGCCAAAATCACAATAAACTGATTTAAAAAGCGCTTACTTTTATTTGGTCCGTTCCATCATCTTCTGAGGCCCAGTGCAAGTTGAAGGGTCCTGAAAATAATATTTTGTTGTTACTATTTCCAGTGAGACTTTTACAGAACTCATCCTAATAAAGCCCTCCTTCAGCCATTTGTCTAGTTAAATTTGTAATGTAGGAACAATCTGCTTTGTGAGCCAATTCATCCCTGGAGGAAGTGGGTATTGTAGTCAGTCAATGAGATTGCCCCTACTTACACCACAGATAAATGTGTTGCTTTGTCCTGACGTTTCTGCTTTGCAGTAATTTCACATTCCAAATTATAAACCTCTGAAAATTGTAGATTATAATAAATGTGCTGACACAACTTCTACTGTTACAGTAAATGGCATTGCTCTAATAATGAAATAAAAAATCCTACTTAATCCCACTCTTTCCCTAAAGTGGTGTTTTGCATTAGCTATGGATGAAAAGACAAACAAGTACATGTATATTCAATAATAATGTCAGCTGGGTCAGAGAAGAATAGGAAATAAAATGAATTCATAACACCTCTGGAGATAGCGTTCTGATACAGGCAGTTTTCTCTTTGATTTGCCCTCACTGACAGTATTCATTGTAACTTTAACATATCCACCAAACTGGCCTTTATTAATAGCTGGCCTGATCTTCATAACAGCGTACTCTGTAACCTCCCGTCTGGGTGTTTCTGAGGTTAACAGTGACGTAGAGCAGGATAGATCATATGTGTATTTACAGGGATCTCTCGTTCAAGAGGGCCTAATTTCACGTTCAGACCATCCAGATGGTGTTTGAGTGAGCTGTAGATACAGAGCTCTTCTGTCTCAGGGCTTTGCAGCTGAAACGGGTTACCTCTCTAGGTATGGTACTGAAATAGTCACTTTGGATTAAGGTTGCTGGCAATCTTAAACAGCCCTTATTGGGCTTCGCGTGTGATCAGATGTTACTTGCTTATAAATGGGAGTTAATAGAAACATTAAACAGTACAAGCTACTGTGACCCATGTCTTCAGAAGATTAAGCACATTTTAAAATTGTGGAAGACCATCTAGTCCTCTGCTTTCTGTAAAATATTGCCTCTTCCAACCAGTATCCTCTGGGAGCAGGTTATTTGAACTCTTCAGCATTCTGCTTTCATTTGCACGTACTATGTATTTTTAATTTATTCCCTCACTTTTCTGGCTACCATATATTTATTGTTGATACCGTACGCAGTTTCTCTTTAATTATTCCATCTGCCAGGAGAGTGTGATGCATGTTATAAGCTGTGTGGTTTAGTTGTTTAACCTTTGAGTTTTGTAACTGAATGGGATGACATATTCTTCATTTAGCAGAACACGCTAAGAAGAATTATACACTCCAAGTGATAAGCTTGGAACTGCTAAAGAAATACCAAAATCCAATTTTTTTCCTCTCTCTAGTCATCTAAACATCCATTAGTCTCTTGAAGGGAACTCATAAATCCTGCAAATTTAGTTTATCTGAAACTAACTCTAACAGTTGTCCTTCCTACTAATCATGTTTTATATCCATTTTATATTTTTCAATATTCAATAAACATGTCTTGCGTTTACTGTACTTGTTAGAAAGTGTCTGCAGGACAGGCTGCATGAGGACAGTTATTAATCAGCCATTTCAGGTGGCTGTTTGGGTGGTTTAGTAAGGATATTCATTTATCTTTTTGTATGTTTTCTTTTTTGTTCTTTCCATTTATCCAACATGGAATTTCCTTTGCCCTTTTTGGTTTATTTCTAACAGGATATGTCAAAAAGGAATTTAACATGTAACAAATGAAAAAAAGAAAAGCAAAAAGAAAGAAAAAAACACACCACCCTTTGGGCTTCGTTCATTAAAAGATCCTTTGCATTATGTCCTCTTAGATCTGCATTAAAAAATAATAATAGAGCACGTTATCTAGCAGTGCTGCTTTAAAGCAGTAGATAATTTACACATTAAAGTGAGATTTAGGTTTTAAGGCAGGAGTGCAGGACTGAATAGAGTTGAGAGTCAGAATGGTATAGTCCTGTATGAAGATGGTCTCGGTTTCCTGGGGGTGTTGGCCTTCTGGTGTGTGATGAGACTTGCAGACAACAATCTGGGGCTGTGGATAAATCGAGGTACAGCGATACACCGAGCATAGCACAGCAAGTAATGCCACTGGGGAAATGAATGAATGTGTCTGCTAGACAAACAACATTACAAGTTCCTGTTCATCACCAAAGTCCAGGTCTCTAAAGATTAATATTTCCTGAAAAGTTCTATAGTGAATTTGTGTGGCAAGGTTTTGGTAGCAGCGGCAGGGGCTGGAGGGGTGGCTTCTGTGAGAAGCTGCCAGCAGCTTCCCCCATGTCCAACAGAGCCAATGCCAGCCACCGCTGGCCAAGGCTGAGCCCATCAGCGATGATGGTAGCACCTCTGGGGTAACATAATTAAGAAGGGGGGAAAAAACCTGCGCAACAGCAGCCGGAGAGAGGAGGGAGTATGTGAGAGGAACAGCTCTGCAGACACCAAGGGCAGTGCAGATGGAGGGGGAGGAGATGCTTCAGGCACCAGGGCAGAGATTCCCCTGCAGCCCCTGGAGAAGACCATGGTGAGGCAGGCTGTCCCCCTGCAGCCCATGGAGGATGATGGGGAGCAGAGATTCCACCTGCAGCCTGTGGAGGACCCCACACCAGAGCAGGGGGGTGCCCACAGGGGGCTGTGACCCCATGGGAAGCCCATGCTGGAGCAGGCCTCTGGCAGGACCTGTGGATCCAGGAGGAATTGAGCTCAGACTGGAGCAGATTTGCTGGCGGGACTTGTGACCCTGTGGGGGACCCATGTTGGAGCAGTTCATGAAGAAGGGAAGGACTCATGTTGGAGAAGTTAGTGGAGGACTGTCTCCTGTGGGAGGGACCCCACACTGGAGCAGGGGAAGAGTGTGAGGAGGAAGGAGACAGCGTGTGATGAACTGACCACAACCCCCATTCCCTGTCCCTCTGTGCCACTGCGGGGGGGGAGGTAGCGAAAATCAGGAGTGAAGTTGAGCCTGGGAAGAAGGGAGGGCTGGGGATAAAGTGTTTTTAAGATTTGGTTTTATTTCTCATTATCCTACTCTGATTGGATTGCTAATAAATTACACTAATTTTCCAAAGACAGGTCTGTTTTGCCCATGACAGTAATTGCTGAGTGATCTCCCTGTCCTTATCTCGACCCAGGAGCCTGTTGTTATATATTCTCTCCCCTGTCTAGCTGAGGAGGGAAGTGACAGAGCGGCTTGGTGGGCACCTGGCATCCAGCCAGGGTCAACCTGCCATGAATTCTTACTTTCAGAAGATTCTTTATCCATGTCTACAGTCTTACTTTTATGGGTTCACATATTACAGGGAGGCATCTGCCATTTATCAAGACGTTAATGACTAGTAGTTATGTGTCCAGATACTCTGTAACCACTGAGCTGCCCAACAACAGAGGTCACCGAAAGACAGATGACTTACAAACCAGTTTAAAGATCTCCTTGCACTTTCTCTTTTTAAGAGCACCAGCAGAGCTTTGAACCTTCTGATATTTCCACATTGGGATTATTGTCCCCTCTTTAAAATTCCTTATACCAGGAGGCTTCCATGATTTACTGGTAGTCTTCAAACAACAACAAAAGAAAACCCCTTCCTAACAGAACATCCATTGATTGCTACAGTTATTTAAAGGCTAACAATAAAAAATCATAGACTTCAGTCTCCGTCAAGGCAGAAGGGAAACAGTAACTGCAATTTGCAAGCCTCCTGCCAGGGGTAAAGGAGCTCGGGCTGGGAGAAAGGAAGCTCGGCAGTTTTAGTGACTGTCACAGCAGATCTGGGTGAGATGTGCTGATTCGTTCATACGTTATCCTGTGATAAGAGAATTTGTCAAGGTGAAAAGATGGGTGTCAGGTAGAAGTGTGCCCAAAGGGATACCAACTTGGAGGAGGACCACCAGATAAAAGCGTGAATATATGCGAAGCGGTACAGGAGTGTATTTGGTGGCTGCTTGCAATGTCTCCATGTCTCTCTAGGTAGACAGACCTCAAAAGAAGAGACCTTTTCTGCAAAGGTGTGACAGCAAATAATATGATTTCTTACCCCACATGTTCTGACATACCCAAGTCTTGGATTGGAAAAAAAAAAGTAAGATGAGTGCTAATATAGTAATGTACATTATTCAACTCTTTCTTCTGCCAAAGGAAAGGAAGGAGGCAATGGGACAGCCACATCATTTAGGAGTTTCCTTCCTCTTTAACCAAGGGCAAGGAGCAGTGATGTGAGGTTTCCCTGTATTAAATAAAAATAAAGATAAAAATAAAAATATGAATTAGCAGATCCCTAACTTGGAAAGTGTTTGCTCTGCCTTTAAATACTAACAACTGTGAGGTCCCATCAAGCCTCAAGCAAGCTCCTCCTTCTCTTGCCGTTCTCTACTCTGCATTCTCAGTTTGATGATGTGGGGATTGGTACCAGCCTCAAAGAAGATTAGTGATGCCCTAGATCAAGAATGAAACATGGAGGAGCTTTTCTCAGTTTTTAACAGTCTCAGAGCTGAACTTCCCTGCCATCTTCTGATTTAAAAATACACATAGGTGTATATGGACTAATCACTGAGGCAATGTGCAAATAAAAGAGGACATGGTAGAGGAGCTAACCACCAAACTTCATGATGGATGAGTCTGCAAGTCATTTTTTTTCTTACCTAGCATCACACAGAAGGACTAATACATACATGGAGTATTCATCAGTTTACTTATCGCAGATCTGATTTTGATGTTGTTGAATTGAAAGGGAGTTTTTCCTCTGACTTTCCTGAAGGGTAGATTCAGCCCATTGTGTATAAAGTTAATTCATTAAATGTAATTTGGTATTGTCTCTCTTCTTTTTCAGAATGCTTGAGGATGATCTGAAACTCAGCAGTGATGAAGATGACAATGAACAGGTAAATACATGTGATATAAGTGCATAGACCATATAATCTGACAAAGTTGTTTCATCAGTTGAATGTGATTGCGTGCTGATTTACTATATTTGCATCAAAAGCATTTTAGGCTGCAGAATCCATCAGCTTAAATCTTGCTTGTGGATAGAATCTCTGTGGGAGAAAACTTATTCTTAAATAGGAATGCATTTTGTCAGTTTTGCTGAATTAACTTTGTGAAGTGGGTTAAACTAGGCCAAAACATGACTTACTAGCCTTGCAATAAGAAACCGCACGTGGCATCACCTGGGAATAGCTAATGTGTGTAACAGCCTCCACTTGTTTCACAGTCAGTTTCTGAAATTGCTGACCTTTTTGGAAGTGGATGTCAAATGACCACATCAGACCACTGTCACAACTGCAGAGTAGGTTTTCACTTTGCGATTCATTCCCATAGTTGCACCCGAGAAGATTGGGTCTGTAAGTTTCATTCCAGTCAGTGAGTGAGGGACTGGGAGTCCATAGTTAGAAATCCAGTGATTCCCATTTGTGAGAAAGAAAATCCTCAGTGTCTAGCTATAAATCAATACTGAAAGTCTCTCAACCTACTTGGGACTTTAATGAAGAATCGTTTTCAGAAAACCAGCTCATGTCATTCTCTATCTTTCCTGCTTTATAAATATTTATGGATAATGCTGGGAAATAAAGCTGGTGAAATTTATATTTTTAACATTCTTATCAGAAAAAAAAAAAGAGGCTTTGGGTTAAATTCATCCTTCATGTTGCTTTATATATGCGGTAGGTTCAAAAGTATAAACGTCTGCAGCAGAGAAGATGGTAATGCTATAATTCAGCGTAAGATCCTCTGTGCAGCCTGGGAAATGTTAATTATAAGTTGTTCTTTCTTATTTATTTTTAAACCACCTAAGTGTTCTCCTTCAACTTGCCTAATCTGTCCTGTAGGGTCACTCCCAGAAAGATTTACCTTCTGGTGTCAGTTGACCCCTTAGTCATCCAAGTCAGTATTTTTTAGCACCGAGATAGTCTTGCGCTCTCATCTGAAGCCAAAGGATCGGTAACCTGTACTTGTGCAATGTGCTGTTGTACAAACGCGGTGGCTTATGAAACCAGCAGGTTTCCTGATCTATTGGAAACTTGCCCAAATAGTCCTCTAAAATGACACTGTGATACTGAGGTGCCCAAAATGGAAATAAATTATCAGTAGGAGTTACTTTGTTTTCCTACAGTAGTAGTTTTGTAGTGGTTTAAGTAGAATTATTTACACAATTTACAGTGCTAAGATGAAATCATGTGTCTCTACCCAAAAGCAGCATCACGCTCGTGAACATGCTCCCAGTCACGTGGCTCCCAGGGGCTGCAGCTGAGTCCTTGTGGGGTGGTGATGTCCCTGGGCTGTAGGAACGCTGACACTGCACCAAAACTCCATGTAATTATTTTCCAGTGATGCCATTCACAGCATAAGCTGCAAATAGACAAGAGAAAGGACTGCTCATGTAGTTTCTCAAAATCTTACAGTACGTAGAAAATGGTTTTCCTGTTGGCAATGTGAGCTTCATCTCACTCTGATTAGAATTGATTCAAATCTCCTCAGATCTCACAAATACCTTCTTAAGAAACAGATTATGGTCTAAATATTTAGGGTTTCCAAACATGAACACTTACAGTCTTGTAAAAAATGAACTGTCTGGACAGAAAGCATGCTTAGGGTATTTCTTAAATGCCCTGCACTTCAGGGGAAACCTTCACCTTCCTTATGTACCCCAGATATGTATGTTTGTATCTCTTTTATTTGCATTACAAATAAAGAGTATAGACAAAGTTACACACATTATAGGAAAGAATCCTGCGCCTTTTTAGGTTTCTTGAATGAATAACTGTATTTCTGTCTTTTAAATTTTTTGTCACACACTGCATCTCAGACTAAGTCCTTGCAGAGCTCTGCTGCATCACTCACACATTACGCTGGCAGTGCCTTCACACTTTAGCAGCTTCTGCCATATCTCTTTAGAGAGAGGGGACTGGAAATGGAAAGAAAGGTTAATCTGGCCCACTGGTCAGACACATAAACATCAACAAAGTCACTGCAATGGTTTTTGACTGCAAAATACTTTTTCCCAGAATTATATAAAATATTAATTCACGAGGGACAGACAAACCATTACAGTACGTGATCTTTACCATGTTGAATGTTCAGCTGAGCCCAAGGTTAGAAAAATACTTTTATCAACATAAAGATTTTTCAGTCAAATGACCATTGTAATTCAGCTGTCCACATATGCGTGTTCAGACAGGGAGAGAAAAGATTAAAACTCTCAGCTCAAAACCATTGCCACAGTTCATGCAACGCTTCTGTAAGGAAATGGAATCATTGTCTTTACAATCTTTCCAATTTTTTTTTTCGGTCTGGGCTTGCAGTCAATGTGAAGCATGAGCTGGCACTTACTCATTTTTATTAATAAAAATACAGTATGTAAAAATCAAGTTTGTTATCTTTCTCTCTAGTCATATTTCAAGGAAATTGAAATTCTTTGAGGACAGTGGTCAGAAGGGAGCCCTAGGATTTGTCCTTTGAGAATTGCTAGGGACCCTTAAATCTTCACACATCAGGGACGGTAGTGACACTGATCCATACATGCACTTTGATCTCGACTTTTGGAGAATGTCTATAGTGTGTGGAGAGAGTTTGATCTATCAGCCTGTCTTCTGAGACTACCAGTAGTCCATTTGTCATGGTGGAAGACTGTTAGAAGCTTGTCTGCAAGAAACAAAGGTCTTCTGTCTTACTCTCTCACTCCTATGAACAACCACACTTATTTCTGACCTGTACTGCATTTATTTAGGGGTCTATGGACCTCGTCCTCTTTTGGGTGTTAAACATCTCCTTCCTTTTCTCCCCACTGCTGAGGAGAAACCCAACACACATGATAGCTCCAGTCAGTCATATAATTAAGAAGTTGAGCCTGATTTCTGGATGAGAACTACCAGGTTGAGGTCAGTGGAAGGTATTTGTTAGAGAGATAGTATTAGCAAGGCTGCTACTGCACATGCTGCCCACTTTTAGCATTCACTTTTCAATCAGGATTTTGGATAACTGGGAATTGTTCCTAAGAGTTATAAACGTGATCTGGAGAACCCTCCTTGATAAAAGTGTTAGGTCTTTTTTGGTTCAGCCAAAAAGAGTTAAGGCACACATGATGATGGCCTAGCAATGTATCACCAAGAAAAAGCTTCCTGAAAGGAGGCGATTCACCTTAATTTCACCCCAGAGATCCTAAGAGGCTTCAGCGAGAACTGGCTGGAAATCCAAACCACTAGTGCCAAACTGCTGCAAATTGTATGGAAACCTTGTGGTTTCCCTCTGCTTTTAGATTTCTGACAGTTGTGGGCTTGATGTAGATGTTGTTGAGTGAATTTCTTTGGGCTGTGACTTGCAGGATGTCCAATGAGATGTTCATTGCAAGTCCCTTCAGACTTCAGATCTGTAAAGCTTTGGACCGTATTGATCTTTGCAATAGAGCGTGAGGCAAGTTACAAGTTACTCCACTCCAGCTACAAACTCCCGTCATCACTTTGTGGGCCTCACATGGAGAGACAGCAGTTATCGCCTACATCTAACACATGTAAACACACCCCACAGTATCTTCAGTGTAGACACTTGGAGCTGGCCATATGACATGTGCTTTGTCCCATAGACAAAATGCTGATTCTTATTGCGGAGTGATCTGGGGTTAAAGACACACAGAAAATGATGGGTTAGATCTGGAATCAATTTTCATTTACAGCTGAGCAGCAGTTATTGATGCTGTGCTCACAGTTCAATAAAAGATCTAAAGATATAGACCTTGTGTTTCTCTTTCAATATAAGCAGCATAATCAGTCTCAAATGTTTTTACAAAGAAAATTGTATTGACAGTTTTATTAAAATTCCTGTCTTTAAAGTTTTAAGTTATCCACAATTTGACCTACTTGAATGGTTTTTAATATGCACGCTGACCAACCCAATAGATTTTTATGTTACATATTTATAATACCAAGTACACATCTGTTTAGTGTATTATTTGAGAGATATTGTTACGTTTAAGCATTGCCTGGATTGTAAACTCTTGTAGTATTGTCACTGAGAGGAACATTGGCACGTGCGTCAGTATTGCATTCAGAAGTCCTGATGCACAATATTTTTAGATTGGCTACGAGAGAGACAGTCAAGGCAGATGGCAGACATGTTGTTAGTACAACCATTAGATGACAAGGCATTTCAGAGATGCTAATGTTAACGCTCTTCTGTGAGGAAGGACAGAGCTTTTAGATGGCTTTATTACTCTGTAAAAAAATACATCAGAAATTAGGAAGAGTAGTGAAGATTTTTAATTAGTAGCTCAGTTCATCTAAAATAGCTTAGATAAAACACAGGTTAGTATTTTTGTTCTTTAAAGCACCTCTGTATAATTCAAATTAGCTTTGAGCTCAGCAGCATCCAAATCAGTTGTGCCTGGATACAGTATTTTAAGTAGCTGTAGTGTCCCCAATTTTCTTTAACCACCTCCTCTTTGTTCTTCTGCCTAAGGAATAGTCCTGTTAACCTTTGAAACACATACTTAATTTAAAGCACATCGCTAGTGTTCTGTGTGGTTTTGAACCAAAGCAACTTTGATACTAGTTACAGACCTGCTCCATTTCCAGTATTTATGTATATAGTGTTTTTGGCAGAACAAATCAATAAGATGGTTTTCTTTTATATTTGATTTTTTTTTTCTCCTTCCCTTAATGATTGCCACTTTATTACCACTTCTCTGATAACCATGCAAACACAAGCCATGCATACAATCCACAGCCTTGCTCTATTGCTTGTATTTTACAAACATAATTCTTTTTCGCTGGGTTAGTATTAGGTAATTACATACAAAATGTTTGACTTTCTAGCTGCGTCTAAAAAGATCATCAGCCATAGGCTGAGCTTTGAATTCTTATAATGCATACTGAGCTTTCAAAGCCATTATTCAAGTGAAATTTTTTAGAAGTTTCTGAAATTCTAAGCTGCAGTTTGCCTTCATCGTATCATGTAAACACTTTTTAAAGTGGAACAGTGGCCACTTTCCTTGTAACAATAGATACCCTTTCATGTTGTAATTTTCCCTGGTTTTAGCTGGATCCTGAACAAGCTGTTTACCTCCCCAAGGTTTCTCTACATTTCCATTTACTTTGTTATCAGCTGAAAGGCTGAAGAACAGCTCTTCAGTAATGACATCAATACTGCACACACAGCGAGAGAGGTCGTCTTGTCAAAGCTATAGAAAAATCAGAGGGATTAGGATGAAACTAGGTGCAAAATAACTTTGATAGAGTCTTTTAATGTAAACAGTTTATCTGTCATTGGGTTCCATTGAAATCCCAGAGTGATGCAGCGTCAGTTGTAGCCACAGCAGCATGTGCTTTGATAAAGAGCCCACATTCCAGCATTTAAGATCTACAGTCATGTTTTATAATTGTAGGGAAATGCTTTCATTAAGCCATTAATGAAAACAGAAGCTATTAGGGTAATACAGTCATTCTCCAACCTTGTCAGTCTATAACCATGAAAAATCCTTTCATGAAGACATGTCTCTTCTTGCTACCTCAGTCCATTTTAATTGATATTCAAATTATTTTACTCTGCACAACACTAGTTGAAACAACCATATATCATCAACTGTGTAAAATGAATACTCCAGCTTCTGTTAGACAAATCTTTGGTAATATGAGATTTGATGGCTGACATGTCTAAGGTCATAATTCACACGGTAATGAAGTAGGTTCATACCATATATTTGTTTATTATCAGCAGAGGCTTTCAGTAACCACTCTGAGATCTGGGCTGAGCTTGCTGCCGTTATGAGCAAAAAAACATGGCACACTAAAACACTAAAACGCAGTGTTATCAAAAGCTTTTAACTAGTTCAAATTCACAGAATCTCATGTAATTGTTTCTGCACATGTTGTTATTGTGGAGGTCATCCATCAGTGAGGAAGGGGATTAATACAACCCTCAGGACAAATGGTTGCTGTCAAGTGCACAGTACTACAGATCAACAACGAGTTTGCCCCTGCAGGTTGTAGCCATGCTCTTACCTGGACTTCGGGGTGGCAGCTGCCCAGACCAGCACAGGAGCTGGAGGAGCCCTGTCCCTCCCACTGACTTGCCTTTTCCATGGGTTGCCTAGCATGCACTGGGTCTCAAAAACCCACTGCCACAGTAGAGAAAATAATACAGGGAAAGACAGCCTGACAAAGGGGGAATGGAATGCCTTAGTTGAAAACATGGATGAATGCAGCTGCAAGACGTTCTTGCCTCACTTCCTACAAGTTAGCAGGCACTTCAGAGCCCCTGGGCCCTCTCTTAACTAGGTGCTTCTCTTGGGTTCAGTTTTTCATGCCACCAGCCTGAAGCAGCCAGGGTCTGTCAGCCATAACATAAGACATCATTCACCTGAAGGAGAAGCTTTAAAAATATCTAATGCCTCCATCACTAATTAAATAGAGGTCAAAAAGCCAGTTGTTCCTCAGTACAGCCATAAGGACCAGACACTGGAGATCTTTTTGGGGTGGGAGAGAGGAGGGAGATGCAGCTTTCGGTCCACAGGGTGGGTCATGTACTCTGTGTGTGTGCATGCTTGTGCACACATTTTTTTCTGAAGGAGTCTTTAGTATAAGCATGGATGGAAAATATATTTCCCCAAGGCCTCCTGCTATGTATGCCACTTATGCAAAAGCCCTGTATTGTTTTGGCAGCAAGCAGAGGCAGCAGTAGGTGAGATAATTGATTGACACCAGCATTGTTGCTGTTAAGAGAAAAGCCAGACTTGACCATACTGTCCTATAAAAATAGGTCTGAAGTCTGTGCTATCTGCAGGCCATCTCAGTGCTCAACACTCACTAATCCGACCACACAGGAAACATTTATCTCCCTTTTCTCTTCTAAAAGAGAGTGTGATTTTTATCATGCATGCCTTGTGAAGCATTTTGGTAAAGGAAGTGTCTGGCTTTCTTACGCTGGCCATCTGCAGTGTCACTCTTTTGTAAAAGCCCAAGGAAACGTCTGTGAACTTCAAAATCTAAATTCTTGGGAGTTTTTCACACCAGTAGATGATAGTGCTAGTGTTGGCTTTGAGACTGAGGGGGGGCTGCAAAAGTCTGAACAGAGAGACTCATAGGTGGCCAGAACAAGTGTAAAGTAGGTGATGAAAAGGGCATGATAAATCCAGTAATTAGCTTCTGTCAGCCAGAATAAGGGGGAAGAAGTGAAAGTTGATCTCCCCTGGAGGTATTCCAGAAGGAGAGCAGTAATGAGAACTAAACACCTTAATTTTTCTTACGATGAATGCATCTGCCACTGCAAGGTTTGCTGGGGTTGGAGGTGCTCCATTCTGTGTCGGCAGGATGAATCTTCCCAGAACAGACCTTCTGCCCGCTCATAGGGACAGGTCAGGACCACAGTGTGACAGTGCAATTGATTTGAGCAGGGTGCTCTCACAGAGAGCGTGCCTGCTTTACAAAATTACCCCGATTCCGTGGCAATACTATTAGGTATATTTTTTGGAGCTGTGCAATTTAGTAATTGGCTAAGTCATCTGAGCAATCTGCTAAACTGGACCAAGGTAGCAAAGAGTTATTTCATGTGTGTTTACCTCTGTTACCTCTGCTGCCTGTTTGCAATAGATTTAACATTCAGTCTAGATGTAATGTTTGGTATAAATTAAAATCCTTAAAGTATTTAGTCCTGCACAGGAAATAAATGGGCGGCATGAAGAACAGCAACATCAATTCATATCTTCCAGCACTGCCACTGCTGGTACTCTTTGACTCTGCCCTTTTGCTTCTCAAGTCTAGGGAACTATTCATTGATTTGGAGTAGGGAAGAGACTAAGGACAGGTTGGACTCCTGAAGGAATGAGGTAAAGGCCTTTGCCACAAAGGAAATCTAAGGGCATAATCTGCAAATGAGCGGGGGAAACGGGCTGTTTCCGAGGTATCTCCTTATCCACCTTTCTGTTTTGACATAGCAAGTTATAACTTGTGTGAACGCTGCAAAATTGATAGTCGGGCATTGCATACTAAAAGTAGACCTCCTTATAAGACCTCAAGGTGTTGGTACTGTTCAAGTAAGTTTCAGGGATAGAGATACAAAGAATTACTCCCCTTCTGCTAGAACTGGGAAACTGAGGAATACACAGGTTGTAGAGACTGCAGCTGTACAATGAGTTTGCAGGAAACTTTTTGAATCTAGTCTTTTGCTCCTTATTTCTTGAGGGAAGCTTAGAGAAGACTTTCTGTTTGTTTTATAAATGTTTCTTCACCTTTTCTCTGTTTCTTTTGCCTCCACAAGATTTTTAATCATGCGATTAACTGGAAATGCAGCTATGAAGTAAACCCAACAAATCTTGGATTTATTTTTTTTTACCTATTAGCCATCTGGACTGTTGAACCAAACACACATTTTAGAAAAATCATCAGAAAATAAGACAACGGCGAATACTGAGGTTTTTTCCTAGCTAGATGTTATGTATTTTCACGATAGGATTATCATCTGCTAAGCCTGGGTCATTTGTAATGGATTTGTAACAAATTGCTTGCTAGGAATTGATGATTCAAACCTGAATTTCAATTTAGAATTCTTTTCTTAAACACAGACCGTTCAGTACCATTTTTCCAACTTTTCCTGTCATTAGGGTTGTATTTTTGTTTTTCAAATAAAATAGTTCTTATGAAAAATCAAGCATAGCTGTAGCCAGGAGTTCTGTTCTCTGCCAAAGACCTCTGCAATGACCAAGTCAATTGGTATTGTCAGAGCATTTAAATCTACTAGACCTCATGAGACATTGATTAGCATTTGTAAAGCAATTTGAAAATGTTTTGTAGGGCTAAAAATTTGAATCAGTAGAATTTGTAATGTCATACTACAAATTCTTCTTTACTGGATGTAGGAGTCAAAATTAATACAGTTAGCAACTTCTCATCAAAAGCGTTATTGGAAGAGTCCAGCCTCTATCACAATTCTGATTCTATGATTCTATGAAAATTACTGGGGAAGGAAGGCACTGCTTCAAGCCTCTTCTGTCAAGGTACCTTGGCACTAAAGTCCAGGCTGTGCCTAAAATAAGTGTACGGGTTATGTGAGTTATCTTTCAGAAAGCTCTGTTCCCTGATAGATAACCGTAACAGTTTGTATTGTAAAGTGCCCCAAAGACACTGAGGAGATTGAAGCCTGTGCCACAAAAGCAACAATGTTCATAGTACCCACACTAGCTTATTTAAAACCAGCTCAGGTATCTCCATGCAAGGAACAAGCACTCCTCAGAGTGTAGCACGCACTCAGTGTGTGTAGCTCTTTTCTCTGACTCTCAAATATAGAATAGTCCTTCAAGAAAGCGAAGTGGCCACGCTTTCCATTGCACTCTTCCTTAGTTTGATTTCCACCATTGGCCTGATGAAAACATAAGGATTTGGGAAAAAATGCTGACAGAAACCAAAATATATCTGTGGTGTTGCTCAATTAAAAGCAGTTCACTTACATCAAGGATGCAGGTGACTCCTTAAGCCCCAGACAGACTGGTTTAGATTTGGTCACTTAAACTCTGTTTTTCATTTTACCCAGCTTCCATTGCACCAACTTAAATTAAATTTCCAGTATTTCAACTATTCTTGAGTGTCTCTCTGTGAAGCTATGAAGGTTACTGCATTGCTCAAAGCAATGATGAGAAGCTCTCAGTGGTTCATACACAGCAAGAGTTCAATGAACCATTCTGATTTGTAGATACCACATGCTTGGTGACTTGATATTTCAAAAAATGGATCTTAGCTGATCCATCCCATGTGTTTGGCTTCTGAAGGAAAAATAATCATTTTTTAAAAAATACAGCATGATAAGGAGAATATCTTCTCCATTGTTTTTGATCCTAGATACAGTAACACTGGGCTTTTTGTCCTCGAGGTGAGACTGACCCGGAACATCACACACAGAATCTCAAATACAGGGTTGCCAACTTCATGTCAAAGGCAATTAGCAAGAAAAAAACACAATCTCCTCTGTTGACATTAGGGGACAGGTAGAGGAGAATGTAACCAATGAAGTAAAGAAGGAAAAGAAAAAAAAAAAAGGAACACAACACACATATTTATGCGTGTATAATCACATCCTTCAGCCCGTGGGTTTGGGCTTTCTGATTTCCAGCACAGTTCTGGATGGTTTGTTTGCTGCACACTACGTTCTCCTCCTCTATGGGGAGTCATAGTTAGCACCAGCTGTATCATTGCAGAATCAGAACACAATACAGTACAGCTGATAAGTAGTGGGTTTTGGTTCATTACTTATGATCATAGGTAAGACATTGTGTATGAATAAGAGCATGGTATAACTTCCAAGATGAATTATAATCTATGAAAATAGATATGTAACTATATATGTAACTTCACTAATGTGGAACGTTGTTTTTATTGGACTGTTGAATTGGGTCTACAAGGTGTCTGTTCTATACCTACAGGAGAGGAAAACAGCGTGGTGGGTTGTAAACTTATATTGAGTCGCTTAGCTATTCACCCAAGCGTACGGAGCCGGTTAGAAACTGGGAGATTAACCTAAGTTAGATCTGCAGCAGCTCATGGAAAAAGTTAAAGCATGAAGGCTTTGCTGCTTCTGCCAACACATTCGAGGGCATGAAGTGCCATCTGTCTCACCCAAAGAGACTCTTTCGGGCTCAGCAGTTTCCTTCTTTGGTGGCTGATCAGTGCTTCTGAATTAAAAGGGTGAGGATGGATTCTTAAAAAATACTTTTTGTCTGATCTAATTTTCTTCAATTCATTCAAATCCAATACTTTTCCCTGAAAATCCTGGATTTTCAGTTATGCAATTAAATAAACGTATTTTGTTTGGATAGTAGATACTTCCCCTGTAACACTTGACCAAAATTCTAATTTATCTTCTGCAGATGCCAGTAATTTTACTTTAGTATTTTTTAGCCAGCCTCTTGTCAGTTCATTCTCCTCAGGTCTTTGTGATGTAGGAAACTTGTACTGACAGGAGTACTTCTTCTGGATCTTTTTGTTCAAAACCCAGTCTGATAATTGATAGTGATGAGGAAAAGCTTAGTATTTCACATTTTGCTGTCCTTCTGCACAATCCGGAAGCAGTTTGTGCTTATTCCCATGATTAATCTTTTGTGTAATAGTTAAATACCTGCTAACAAAATAAGTTTAAGGGTATATCCACACTGCAGATTAAGTAAAGCACAGTGCAGGTCATTCTTGAACTAATGCTAAAACGACTAGCACCAAAATCAGGTGTAATGCAACATAAGAGGTAAGAGTCATTCACAGTTATAAAAGTCATGGGAAAACATCCCCAGGCAAATACTGTCTGATGGATGACCGTCTGTATTTTACTGTTTTTCGTGTATTCTCCATCTTCTTCCTTCTTACCCAACACTAGAGTCAGCTGTTGAAATAAGGTCTTAGAGAGCAGAGGCGCAATTATGGAAAGGCCATAATTGTAAAAAAAGAAATCAGAAGAAAATTACAAATTAAAGTGGAATGATTGTCTAGTTCACTCTGGCTTCCATTTTCTAATAATCCTAAATTATTTTAATGCATGTTTTCAAGCTCAAAATTAGCAAAGGTCCCGTGATGTAATTCTCCTAACACCCATTGAATGTTACATTATACCAGTCGAATTTCATTCCAATCTTTCGCAGCATCATGTCCCACTCACGGCACATGTATCACAGTTTAGGGACCTCCTATCTGCTCTGTTTCTAGATAGTACTCTTAATATATGAAGTTTAGGAATAGTTGTGGAGTTAAAACCAGTTTCTTACTTGTAAAGGCCTAGGAATATAAGATTAAAAAAAAAATAACTCTTAAAACAAGTTTGTCTTTGAAATACCTTAAATTAATAATCAAAAGCTTGCATCAAGACTAAAACAAATCAAACTCAGTCATGAAGATGAGAAACAGGAATTATTAACTGAGTAGTGAGGCTGATGGAGGCTCAATGAGATCATTTTGTTCAAAGATTAAAGGCGATGAACGCTGAAATAGTTGAGGAGGATGGCTATGAACACATCTGACTAGAGCTGCTAAATTCAGTAATGATCAAAAGTTAATTATCAAAGCAGAGAGCACTACTCAACACAGACAATTTGAGTCAATAGCTAAGCAGCCCAGAAAAAAAGTAATTTGGAAGAAGTATTTTCCTATAATGAAGTTATATAAAAGACGTACATTTCAAAGAAACCTGCCTAAAACAAGATTGTATTCTTCCTGATCAGAGAAAAATAATTAGCTCTAATTGACAGACCTGCTGCACACCAAATATTTTCAAACAATATGTTTCTGCATCAAAGCTTAATGTGTAGAGTTACTCAATGTCACTTTGATTTTGCCTTCCTTTATCTTCTGCCACTGGGCATGCTCACAATATCGCAACAAATACGTTTTGAAAAATGAATGTGCAACACCTGTAAGACAAATAAAAGCAGAAGGGCAGATCCTGCGTTTCTTTCTCAGATGGAATTCCTGCCATGCATTTGTGCTGTGTTTAACATCAGCATGGTCCCACTCAGAGGCAGACTGAATCATTTGTAATAGGAAATGACTAGTTCCTTGATTATCCAACGTTAAACTACACTGGCACGTAGATTAACCCGAGCATTTGCAATATTTATTTAAAACTCCGTATTACTGAGAATGTGTGTGAAGGACACTGTGCCTCCAGCATGTGCCTTTTCCTAAGAGTTAGGAAAGTGCCTTCACCCAGTAACAAAGGGGAAAAAAATATGGAAATTCTCCAGGTAAAAATCTAAGGAAAAATACGTGCTAGAATGTTCATGGTCAAAGAAAATAAAATAAATCTACAATTCTTTCTTCCTAAGGTTATCACATTTCTTTCAGGGTGAACAGTTGCCATCAACGTAGCTAAGTAGCCAAAAATCAGACATCCAGTTTAGTCTCTGCTCTTTAATATTCTATGACTTTGACATTGCCAGTTCTCACTCCCTGAAATATCTTCATCATCTTTAATCTTTCATGTAAACAGTTTAGCTCACACCATCACGCACATGCTCTCCAGAATATCTTCTGCTTTACTTTGCATTAGAATCGACTGCATTTTTATTATTTACTTGTGATCCTAGGCACTCTCCACTCTTCTGTTTTCTTTTCTTTATTGGTATTTTGATATCAGTTTTCGTGTAGTGATTTGTGAATAATTCAGGGGGAAAAAAAACTGAGTTAGATGGAAGTTTCACACGCTCAAACTCAGAATTGTTATAGTCCTGCTATTTACTACATAAAAGGGTCAAGCAAAATATCACCGTACAGTCAAATGACCTCTGTCATTGTGGAAGGCTGTTTATGAGCTTTAAAAATAATTTTAGTTCCCTGCAGGATGGGACTGAGACTTGGCATTTAGTGGGAGGCTTGGGAAACTGAAATGCCATTTTTGATGGCATTATAATCCATTTTAAATGAAGCATTTGTATGTTGTTACATGTAGTTTATTACTCAGAAAGGTTTCTTAACAACATGCTTCTGATTCTGCATTTGCACGTGGCAGCTGAAAAAGGGAGATTTGGGAGAGTATCGTTGGAAGGAGTCACAGCTCACATTATCTCACTAATGAGGCAGGGATCCCATTTCATCATAGGCTTGTTTGAGAGGACATAATTAGGTTTGGACCTGCATCACTTACTTGTGCAATCTTAAGTTTAGCATTTCTTGAGGTTTAAGTGTTTTATTTAGCAGCCCTACTGTACAATTAATATAATTGTTTTTTATCATGCATTCACTGATTTATTCTTTAGATGGAAAACATAATCCAAATGAAACAAACACATTTTTCTTCATGCACTGGGAACCAGCCCGGAGGATTTCTGTTGCCCCATCTCAGCTCTCACAAGCTCTAATTCTTTCTTCCAAATTTTAAACGTATTATTGGGGATTTACATGGATTTAAACACAGATTTTATCTTTGCTATGATTGGAGGCAAAAGTGCCAAAACAGTAGATATTTTGAAAATCTAGCCCCACTGTAGAGCCCAAAGGAAAACTCACTCTGGCAGAATTCGGAACCCAGTTGTGCAGGTCCCCGAGGTTTCAAAAGTTAGTCAGTTTTCATAAAGGATTTAATTCCTCAAGGGCTTACGTGAGCATTTTTCAGGACCACTAATATTAGCAGCTCCTATGTGGGAACCATTTTATTCCCATCCCTAAGCATAACAGAGGTTAAAGTTCCTCACCAAAACCCTTCTCTTCAATTCTGATAGGCTTTGTAAAAATATCTCGGAAAGTAATTAAGCACTAAAACTTTCCATACTATAATAGGTTTATGGATCAGTTGTCTTAATTCTGCCTTTCACCACTATCCGTGCTTGTAATCTCACTAACCATCTGACCGCTTTCCACATTTAAATCTATTACAGTCTGGTTCTGCAAACGCTAGGAGGAATTCTCTGAAATGATACGACAACGCTAGTTTATCTGAAGGTGGTATTTCAAGCCCTCTTGCGTTAAAACGTTATTTACCTATTCCAAAAAAAAATCTGAGGGAGGATGCGAGGTTGATTCAGATTACGTAATTATGCCACAGAAGCATTAAAACAAAAAAAATCTCTAGCAAAATCTCGAGCAGCTTAACCAGTGTGATAGACTGGCGCGGCTCTGCCATCGGTGCCCCCAGCTGTGTTGCTTAGCAACATTTTAATTCAAGAAGAATCGAAGGAGATGAAATCCCCGTGGAGAGGGAAACAGAAATAAGAGGGCCGTTGACAGATGATCTGAGTTGTTTCTTCTAATATACTGTGAAGATCACTGGCTCTTTTCATGAATGATAAATGGACTGTACACAGATCAATGGGTGCAGCAATAAACTGGAACCAGGCTCCATGTCTGAGGTGGTGCAGGCCGAGAGGCCCAAAGATTTACTCATTTAGATGATTTGGAGTGTGTTTTCTCAAAGGTTTCACAAGAGGAAATTGATCTGAACATTTGGTCATCCCTTGCCCTTTTCTGTTGTTGGCAAATAAAAACTGTTTTGGAAACCGAGCCCGTTCTTCCCTTTATTTTTTCCTGTTGTTGTTCTCGTTCCAGATATGGACAGATAGCTTGTGAAAAAGGGGCCAGATCTCAGAGCGGGATATGAAGTAATCCCTCTGAATGAGTGGTTCCTAAACACTTGTGGCCATTAAAAATAAACAAACCGATATCACAAACTGGGCCAGAAGTATTTAAAACCTGTAGCACGCTCTCTCCAAAAGGGTCCAGCCCCTGCAGCCCTCTGCCCTGGTTGTGGCGGGCTGCCTGGGTCTGCGCTTCTGAAGAGCGTCTGTGGGTTGATGATGTTTCTTGCGGCTTCGTTGTGCTTTGGTGTGTTGCTTAATTGTTTCTTTCCCCCATCCCTCTTCTGTTTACAGGCTGCTGAAAAGACAAAATTGAGAAACATTCCTGTAAAGTAAGTTATTTTAATATCCATTTGAAAATGCAAGTTTAACAAAGTTGTTGTATACAATCACTAAAAAGGCTAGGACAGTATGAAGGGCGATGAAAGAGATAATAGAATTCAAGTTGCCCCTAATCTTAGCTATAAAAAGGTCAGTATCATTGAGGAAAGCATTCGATTTCTCTTGTGTCCCTAATGATTGCACTCCCCAAGTTTCATCCAGTTTCCATAAATTAAAGTGTTGTCTATGAATAGCTGCCAAATAATATCACAATCATACTCAATACATAGTGCTCCTAGCCTTGGGGAGGTTTGTACATGCTAAAAAGATTATGATTTTTAATTGCAATCCTTGAGAAGGTCTGACAGGGGGGAAATAACTAGGAATGTGCCAAATGATTTCTAGACACATGGGAATATTTTGCACCTATCTATCAAGCCTTTGCTATCCTGTTGATTAAGAGCTCTTTCTCTCTCCACGTGCGCATCTCTCACACCACACACACACACGTATGTTTCTGCTCTTTACAGTAGGGCTCTGTGAAGGATGAGCAAGTTACCAGGGAGCAATTTCCAGGGCATTTTATGAGAAGTTCTTAAATCTTAGGGCACTAGCAGCAGCACTCAACCATATATCATTGAATTAAGAAAGTTGCTATATAGATGTCCTGGCTTTTTGAGAAAAGGCATTTTCAGTTAAAGCTACCAACAATCAGTGAATCTGTTTAAATAATGAACACTCCAGTCTTAATGGGCTCTTATGTACCAATAAAACACATACTTTTAGCTTCAGTAGGTGATCATTGCAGTTTAACTAAGTCCCAGTAACAGTATATTCCTGTTACAGACAGAAAATGTTCTTATTTTCATAGTAGTTTGCTGATCATGCTGGCTTTTGAACTGGAGTGGTTTTGTATTTGTAAGAACATGAACTGACAGGACCCACAAATCATTGTGGTTTAGCACACATAATAAAAGAATACAGTTCTACTTCTCACTCGGCTTCCATCATGTATAGTCATTTACACCTTATAAAGTGAACACAAAATGTGTATGAACACTCCTTGGAGTGATTAGGCAAGATGCAAGGTAGTCATAAATCACTCTCGCTTTACGTTTCATTCAATCTGATAAAAATTAGAAATAGGATCCAGCAGGGACCTGATAGCACATGAAATTTCTAATAAGACAAGGGACCTTTCTTGCCTATAGGGCTAGTTCACATTCAGTGCAAGCTGAATTAAAGTCATTGTTAGCTGGTGGTTGGTTAATGTGTGAAATGAGCTGTGTTTGCACCTCACATTCTAGAGGATCTAGAAGTTGTAGGGTAGTGAGAGTCCTGGGGAACAACTCCAAAATAATCATTTATCATTCAGTCACTTTTTTTTTAATATTAAAATATTTAAATTCTCAGGAATGGCTCAACTGAATTGAGTTTTCCCACATGTAACAGAGATATTGAGCCTTGCAGTCATTAAACAACATGTATGTAACACTGGTGGCCAATTAATCCACCAGAAAGATTTGGAAGTAGGGGTGGCGGAAGGGTGATTTAGGTTAAATCATTCCTTTATGGGACTTGAGTAAGTGTAACATTTTGGAATGGAAGAAGGCCAGATGGACAGTCTCGCTCTTTCCACCTACACATGCATATTTCACCCTGTCATGTTTCCTCCAACTGGTTGTTTAACTTCTCTTTGATTACGTTCATGGTGGCAGCTTCAATTAGTACCCTAGGGAATCCATTATACATATTAATTACACTCTGCATAACAAAACAGCTGAAAAATCTGCCTAGTAGTTTTAAGTGACATGTAACTATTTAAGGTACCTGTATACAGTTATAACTGAATGCTAAAATATCACCTCTCAGGGCAAAAGTAAGAATAATATCTTTAAGATAGCAGTAGTAGATATGGTGTGCATTTATATAAGCGTCGCAGCCACGGATAGTATGTCTCAGGCTTGTCTAGCTTTTCGTTGTTGCTTTTGTAGCTCTCAAATGTCAAAGAGAATTTAACTTGAATTTTAATGTTCTTCAGCTACGCAAAATAAAGTTAGTAGCTTCCATTGTCATAAGGGCTGAAAGCTGTACAGATTCCTTCTACCATATGTGACTTATCACATACATTTTTAAAAACACATTTCTGTTATTAAGACATATGTGATAATACACTTCTGCAAATGTGAATTGCTTTTGGCTAAAAGCCATGCACTAATAAGTTGAGCTGAATGTAACTGCTTTTGACATCTGTTACAATATATTAAATTTTTTACATATATAAATATATATATAAAATACTTGCAGTTCTCATTAGCATAAAAAATGTCCTTGTTTTTATGTTGTGTTGACATAGTTCTTGTGTCCCAAAACTGGAATGAGAAATCACTCTCTTTTAAAGACTATGGTTTATATAGAGTCCTTGGATAGGGCCTAACAGTGCCACTATTGAACATATTACTGTAGGAGCATGACGAAGGTTTCTGTAGAAATGGTCTGTTTACTTTTCATTGCTCAGTTTATTAATGTTGCCGGTTTAATGTTTGGGAGGAAGTTTACCGTTCTTTTTTGTTCTGTTGAATCCCTCCAGAACGTAACACTTATGGAGGGAAAAAAACGAGGAAGTTTCCTTACTACATTTCAATAGGGCAGCCAAATGGCTGGTTTCTTAATGTCCAAGTGTCTACAGGTGCTTAGACTATTTGGTGTGAACTTCCTGATGGCTGAGGTATATGCAGGTGGCATTTGGCTCCTTCAGAAGGCTTGGTCTTGATTCCATGTCGCTGGTAGTGTGCACAAGACACAACACATCCATAGAACTCATCTTTATGTATTGGTAGCATCATTTGACGTAATATTACTATAAATAAGGACACAGAATATAGGTAAGAAGTCTCTGTGTCCACAGAACTGATTTTTTTATAGTGCGGTTACTTTTCCAAAAATGTAAGACTCTCTTCCGACTGTATGTGGCACCAAGGTGGCCCCCATAACTGCAGAATCCATTACATTTAACTTACTTATCCTCTCCTGCCCTTGTCATATAAGGAGCACTTGCTTTTTCCCGTTGGTTTAATCTGTGTTTACATTGTGAGTCTGTAGCAGAAAAGGGATTTCCTGGATGCAAAGTCCTAGATATTTTCTTACCATGCTTTTCCTATCCCTGAGTCTGAAAGAGGTAGCATGACTCAAACAAGTTTACCTGCTGGAGGGTTTACAATTTCTAAAGAGCTGTTACATGAGGAGTGGTTTTGAAGTAGGACACATCGAGAGGAAATAATCTTCTGCGTACCCTGCAATGTGGTGGAAGAAGGGGGGGAACAGTGATACCATTAAAATTCAATAACAGCTTTGTTCTGAAACCCAGTGGATGATTACTTTTCCCAAACTTTTTTTTCCAGACTTGAGTAATGGGAACCAACATCAGCATAGAGCCTAGAGGAATCATGTTCACAGAATCATAGAATCATAGCATCATAGAATTGTTTTGGTTGGAAAAGACCTTTAAGAGTCCAAACCTTAACCCAGGACTACCAAGTCCAACCTCTAAACCATGTCCTTAAGCACCACATCTACACATTTTTTAAATACCACCAGGGATGGTGACTCAACCACTTGGGCAGACTGTTCCGACATGAAGATATTTTTCCTAATATCCAATCTAAACCTCCCCTGATGCAACTTGAAGCCATTTCCTCGTGTGCTATCACTTGTTACTTGGAAGAAGCGACCGACAACCATCTGGCTACAACCTCCTTTCAGGTAGTTGTAGAGCATAATAAGGTCTCCCCTCAGCCTCCTTTTCTCCAGGATAAACCACTCCAGTTCCCTCAGATGCTCCTCATAAGACTCATTCACGTTCTTTTCGACCACCTCACTTGTCTTTTTTCAGTGGGTGGAGCTGCAGGATCCCCTCAGCTTCAGACACAGTCCGAGTTAGGCCTCACTTCCAAGTACAAATACACTTGGCTTGGCAGCCTGTATGTTAACGTAGACTGAAGGTCAACCAACCCAGTGCTTTATCTCTACCAGTGGTGGAAGGTGGGAAAAGAATAACAGCAATCAGGGAGGCATCCTCCACGGGCAGTATCCTCCTACCTTCCTCTGCACAGCTTTTTACACTTCCAGAAAAGGTACCAATGGACTTACCATCAATACAAAATCTCTTTTGAAATCTGTTTATACTTCTTGTCCCCACAACATCCTGTGGCATTGAGCACCATAGTGTGTGAAAAAAAGGCTTTCCTTTGTTTTAAACGTTTTCCTCATATATTCACTAGAATCCACGTAGGTCGTTATTCTTACACAAAAGAGCAAATGATTACTCACTGTTCTTCATTCCTGATATTCTGTATCTCTGTTGTATAGACCAAGGATCTTCCTGCTCAAAACCCACTAATAATGCTGGTTTTGACCAAGTATGAGCCCACCAGTGAGCTAATACAGACACAAGACATATCTCTGCAATTGGGAAAGGAAGGCTGTGTGTCTACTAGTTGGGCAGAGACAGTGGTTAGGAAGGTAACTAGTTTCTTTCCATTGTTTTCCATGTTAAAGAGATGAGTTATTTGCATGACCCTGCCCTTCTGACTAAGGACTCTAAACAAATGCCTCAGATTACAGTCCTTTATGAAAATGGCCAAATGGATTCCTTGGGATAATGTGGGCAGGTGAAAAAGTTATTTGGCTAAACCTGATGTCAACACTACAAACTACTAGAGTTTTCTAAGAGAGAAATTAGATTTTTAAAATGGAAAATGAATGCTTTTAAAAGCGGTCCAAGTAGTCCATGAACTGCTGTAGAACTGTGAGAATACTGGAACTGAATTCTTGCTTCAGGGAAGAAAACATTGCCTTCCTTGAGTGTCCTTTCTTTTATGCTCCCGTTAAAAATCTTCAATAGAAAGCAATGGCATTTTCCCCTAACACCTGCATATGCTTAAATTTGCTGTAGATTTAATGACTTCAGATACATATTTGGGGATTATAGCTTGTGTTAAAATCCTGCTGCTTTTTATATTTTCAAATATATTTGTTTTCCATCATCCACTAGTTTGTTAACCAGAAAGACTTCTGGTGTTTATTGTCTTTTCCTGCCATAAAACTCATCTTCTCCTCCGAAGGGCATCTGACTTGACTTGGTATGGTTCTCTGTCCCAGCCATCATTGGAAATGCAATCCATTAACATTTGATATCTTGACATTTCTATTGACCTCTCATTTGCAAAGCGCAGTGGTATTTTTCGTGGCCTTTTCATCCTTGATTATACATGGAATAGGAGTGACTGTTTCTACTGACTGCACTTTAAAAATATCTTTGTTTTACCAGCTGGAGTGGCACCTTGTTTTTACCTCCCTGGATAGACCTTAGTCTGCACAGAAGGTCTGAGGTCTAAGCAAGTCATGCAGAGCCAGAGGATTTTCTTATTGACTCACTAAGCGGGAGGGCAAGCAGGTCAGACTCCGAGGGTCAGTTAATGTATGCTGTAATAGCAGTAACCATAAACAGATCTTTTTGCTCCCATTGGCAAAAGTGCAGGCCAGTGGGCTAGGTCTGAAGGGTGGTTTGTTTTTAACCTGTCAAATCAGGCACTTGTAACCAGTAGAGGCGAGCCCTTGGTACGCATGCTCTGCTCTTCCACTGCAGGGTATCTCCTCTCCTGTGTTTAAAAAAAAAAAGAAAAATGTGTGTCGTATCAAGGTTGAAAAGGCCTCCCATTCGTGGATAATTGTGTATGAGGGTGGCCATATATACACCTATGTGTGTATGATGTGTACGTAGATACATACCTAGGCACCTATGGACATTTGTTTGTGTGTACCTAAAGGACATTTGCTACAGGACTCACACCGCTTTTAAAGAAATAAAACACCCAGGCCTGCTGTAACTCTCATTCTCAGTAAAACTCCCAAGCAATTTCCCACAGCCACCTGCTAGTCTCTGTGTCTAAACCTGCCTTACCGTTGTTTCTCCTCAGACTGTGTCTGGCAAACCACTAAATCAGCCAGCACCCATGTGTTTAGTTCTAAAAATCCATTACAACACAGTGCCTAAACTGCCTGCCCATATTCATTTCTCAGAGAAATCCATTCATATTTACATTTTAATACTTTAAGTCTAGCACGTGAAAGCACTCAAATCCCCAGTAGAAATCCAGGAAAAAGCCTGCTTATGGGCAATTATAGACAATGGTCTTTAGCCCCTGATCCTCCTAGTCTGTCCACTTAGGCATCTGCACAGGTGCAGAGTTTGGTCAGTGAGATCAATTTATTGCACCAGCAATTGAGTCCCTCGAAAAATTCATAAAAATCCCAAGTGCCACTGATTCTGCAAGTTGGGCCACGTGGTACAGACATCCAATACTCAGCAGGGTCAGCACCCGGAGTATCACCGTGAAAACCAATACTCATATGCTACTGTTGGTTTCCAGTGACTTTTATTTAGGGGGGGTCTACATTTCCTCAGCAGAATGTGAACTCTAGAAATGTTGCGAAGGATTATTTTACTCTTACAAGTTAAAGGTTAGTGTTGGAAATGGATTATAGAACTGCCGCTTTTAAACTGTTTGCAAAGAAACGCACATATTAAATCCTTTTTGATGATATCACATTAATCCCTAAATACTGATTTTTATGTAAATTTTGACTCTTGCAAAGCTCTGACAATTCAGCTATCCCCATGTGGTTTTGTCAGAGATCAATTGCTCCTTTAGATCTTTCTTCCTTTTTGCAGTACCTTTTGCTTTATTCCAAAGTCATCACGGCGACTGGAAGATGTAGTACTTTAGACATAAAATAATAACTCTATTTAATATTTTACCTTTATTTTCTGAATTTGTTCCACTGACACATCTTGTTAGATATATTTTTATCAGTCCAAAGGATAACCACAGTAGGGCTATTTTTATTTCTAGGGAAATGATGCATGATAACTACTGGCAGGGCCCAAAACAGTAAATCAGTCCTGTTCCAACCACAGAATGTATTAAAAGTCTGTAGCCTGTGGTAATAAGTTATAATTTAGTTGACTAGCAGTTTGTTTGGACTTAAAACTGTACAAATGAGTCACACTGGCTAAGTCCTGAAATATAAAATAGTTTGTGCTTTATTAAGGTTTTCAGCTACCACCACAACAGGTACCTAGAGAGAACACACATTTTTTAAATGGGCGCAATACATTTTTATAGTGAAATGCTTCCGACTTGATTGTATAATTTATAGCAGATGGTTAAATTACCACACGTCCTGTGTAGTGCACAATGTTTGCTTACAAGACAACGAGATGAACAGACTCTGAGAGCTCATTCATCTAATCTCTTACAAATCTGAGCACGCACCATCAATACCAAGCACCGCTGGCGGTAGCCAGCCACGAGGCGCCCCTCAGCTGCCAAGCCAGGCATGTTGCTCAGTAGCCATCGCAGAACTTCAGGCAGCTACAGAAACCTTCTCTTTTGTGTATTTTTATTTACAGAGACATGTGTATGCCAGCCGACTAAAACTAATCATGCATTTGTGTAAAATTTGCCAGGAGTCTCGCGACTGGACAAAACCAAGTATTTTCACTTTAACTTGATGACTTTTGTTATTTTTTTTAAGTAACAACTTTACACCTTCCTTGTGATACAGCTTGTCAAGATTAAATTTAGGCCAATTTTTAAAAGCTGCAAAAAAGATAAAGTTTGAGCCAAACAAAATCCGTTTTGTGGGGTTTTTTGCCTGATTCCTTCTTTTGACAGAAAAAAAAAGTTAAGGTCAATTTTTTTTTCCAGTTTTAGCATATATCTGCTGTTGATCAAAGGAGTACCTGTCCTTCTCTCCTCACTCATGCTGTGGTTTTCATAATTTTAGATTTTATATTTGTCTTTCTGGTTATTATTTTTAATTTTAAGCATTTATTCAAACAATTATTCTAAGTGTTTGCTTTGGGCACTGTATTGAGTAACAGCTGTTTTCTAACTGCCTGTGATCTTTTTAAAATTAATGCTTCAAAAATGTGCACCAGAGCAATTAATGCTAGCAAAATTGCAGAAAAGGCCTGATCCTGGTATGAACGGGAGTACCTGTTCTGCTGGTTTCAGTACAGCTGGCTGAATCCTGCACAGGAACCAGCCTTCAGATCTCATAACCCTGCATTTCACTGTGCTGCTGGAAGATAAATAACCAGAGCAAAACTGTAGGTAATGTTAGTGTATGTATATGACTATGTGGTTTATTTAGGCGTTAGCATGTGCTTGATAACCTCCAGATGAAGATCCCTGGTCGGAGAGCCTGGTAAGAGGCAGTGGATAAACCTACCAGGCAGCGGGATTCAGCTGAGCCTGTCAGCAGTATCTTTGAAATCTGTAGGCCTGTGTCCACTCTCTTTTGGACTGCAAAACTCTGCTAGTTTCACTGGCCTGTCTCCTAATTTTTCCTTGGTGTGAGAGGGGAGAATAAAGTTTTCTTGCTCTTTCTGGCTTTAGCCTCATGGTAATATATCTAGTAGGTTTCCTCTGCCTTGCAGGGTCATGAAAATAGGGCAGAATAAAGGTGGTCCTCCTTTCTATCACCATATATATATATATATAAAAAATAGAAAAATTCCCTGCCCTTCAGCAAACAGTCCTTTACTTTGGCAGTGAGTAAGTGGAATAAAAGAAAAACAGGTGTCTTTCAAGCATTCCTTTTTTTAAATACAAGTACAAAAAATAATGATCTTGTGCTAAATGAGAGAAGTAGAAAAAAAAATCTAGTCATTTAGGATCGATGAATACAAAAGAAAGGCAAAAGCTAGATAATGTTTCAGGAAATAACACTGCTACAAGGTTAATTTTGCCTAGTACAACATTTCCTAGTATTGAATTGCCTGATATTCTCCCTCAGGGATTGCTCCTGCGCTTGCAATAATCGAGGCTGATTTTATTGGAAAATCACCTCTGGATGAGAGACGTACTCTAGAGAGAACTTTGCATGGGTACAAATAGGTTTTTGGTGCCAGTGCCATGTTGCCCAGGCCAGCACAGTTATAGTTCCCAATCTGTCTGTGCATTCAAGCAGCAAATTCATTAGCAACCCTTCTGGCAGGATAGAAAAATAGACATATTAGGGAAATTTACTTTGAATTGTTTTCAGGATTTGTTGGATAACAGTTCAGTAATCAAATTGCGCCTCCTAACAAGAGCATTAAATATTTTTATTAATAGTGGCAGGGAAGCTGCAGATATTCCTTTAAGTGCAGAACACTTTACCCTAACGCTATGTGACTTGCAGAGATCATGGATGAAAGAAGACATTAGCATAGTTGGAGCAGGGGTGCTTGTAATGTCGGACCTGATTTTTGTTTTGTGTTGTATGTCAAGGCTGTGTTGCGTCGCGTAGCTCTCACATTACAGATGTAATGTATGTTCAAGTATCGGCTCATCCATCAGACCCTGCCAGTTTGCTGGCTCTTTAGTTGTAGAAGTGGGCCATATCTTGACAGCGCTGAGCTCTCTCTAACTATGGGACCTAAGTTCAGATGTATGTAGCGGCTTCCAGGCCTTGTCAAGTGGAAACTGAGCATATTGTAAACAGAGCGCGTTTTGCCTCCAGCTGGGAGGAGGGACACGTGGAGCGCCCGCGTAAGAGGGCCCTCCACTGACCTTGGAGTGACTTTGAGTGTGGGGAGGCTGGCGGAGCACTGGGAAAAGGCTGATTCAAAGAGACAGATGAGTGAGGAAGAAAAATCAGGGGGATTGGCAAAGGAAGGTGGGAAAAAAAATGTTTTTAAAGAAAGCAGGAAAAATTTTTACACTCAAGGCCAACACCGAGCCCTTATAATGAGGCTCGTCTGGCCACACACCAACAGTAGCAAGAGAAAAAATACTGGATGCAGCTTGTGAGCTAAGGTCTGTGCAAAAGCTAGTGTTCTGCCAGGGAAAAAAAGAGCATGGGCTGAATTTATTAAAGAATAAATGACAGTAAGCTCCAGGAACTGACAGGGTTAAAAATTGGAATTGTAAAAAATAATCTGTATACTGTTTCCTAATTTCTGTTGTCTTCATGATTGTTTCACTGTGAAGAGGAGAACCACCCTCGGTATCAATCATAGTAAGCTATTTAGACACAGAAATAAGTGGCATATGGCTTAGCACTTTTGGGTCTAGCAATCAAGTAGCAACCTTCTGCAATACAACTGTAGTCCAGTTCCCAGTGGGCTTCACTTTGATGATTAGATATATTGAGTTCCCTGTGTCATTCAAAGACAGCAGAATTTCATACAAGTTGGTGTTAGCTTCCTCTCACTTCATTTCAATTTTCAATAACCAGTGTCATCACATGTAACAGTTTCTTCATAATGGAACTTCATGTTGAATCAGATTTGTCTTTCAAGTGAAAGAGCACTGTAAAAAGTCTTCTTAAGTACTGATCTCTGGAAAAATTCTTACCACAGTGAAAACGGGGAGAGACTGTTTATTTATTTATTTCTCCTAATGACGCTTAGATGCCCAATCCCCAGATTGTTCAGGAATACTGAGAATAAAAGCTTTAGTATTGCATTTGGGGATGGTATCAGTATGCTTTACAGGACTTACCCCTGGTGCTCGCTTGAAGTCATTGTTGTGCTAAGTTAATAGAAAATATTTGTTCAGTCATATTTGAAACCAAAACTATGATATTTAAAGTCAAGTTCTGTGTAAGTGGAGTTACACCAGACGAGAATTTGGACTTCAGATGTTAATTGATCCCTCTGTATATCAGCATGGCACCTGTTAAATGCTAGTGTGCTTCGCTGACACAGAACTGGTCCGTCTCTCCACCAGCTCAGCCCCTGTCGCTGGGCAGTGAAGAGGCGTCTGTGCAGGCAGAGGGAGGGAGCCAGTGCTTTGCCCACTGCAGGATGAAGGCATGAGACCTCCTGGAGGTCAGGGTATAGGGAATGGAGGGGAGAAGCTCAAACAGTGAACAGCCCAGAACATGCATCATGGTCAGCATAAGCCTGCAAGTCAAGTGTCTACCAGTTCTGTCAGGGATCTTTCTGGAGAAATCTGGTGTCTTGGAGAATCTTCTACCCATGCCAGTGCTTGGTATCCTCCCCAATGGGCTGCGATCTCAGTTCGCCCATTGGTGCCCCTTCTCTGTAAGATTTCCAAAATGGAGGAACTCTTTGAAGGTCCACCTGTGTCACACAACCTGTACGTTGAGATTCACCTGGCAGCTTACCATATAGCACCTCCCATGCATACAGATTGTGCTAGATAGCGTAAAGGCGCAAGCAGTGTTTTTAAAAAGTAAATTCCAGGTCACGCATTCATGACAAAGCACTTGCTGTAATTCACAATTAGTCTTAATATGCTGTAAGAAGAGGGACTGCAGACGAATGTCTCACAGCTTTATAAGCCTGACATTCACCAAGCAGCAAAGATGATACGGCTGTCTGTATCACATATCCAAGACTGCCCATCCCATAGTTTTATTTCTTGGCAGTTTCCTACAATTTTGTGAAATATTTTTTTAATGTGACAAAGTCACTTCAATTACACAGTCATTATAAGTTTTGCCAAGGCTGACTATGGATCGTTTTGTGTTCATTAGAGCACAAAATTAGAATTTTCATTGCAGCAACTGTAAACAGTATTGGCTCAAAGGAGTCAAGCTTTTTTCCCTCCATAAAATCTTGGATAAGCTGTAACTGAGGACTTCCATGGTTTTCTGACAGATTTTAATTTTTAAACTGCCTTCTGGGTTGTTGGATTTTTTTCTTCTTCTTCCTAGCCCTTGATATATCTGTTTAACTGAATAACCAGTTCCCTTCAAAATGATGACATTGCCACTACGTGCATCAACAAGCAGCTGCAGTCAGTGTGTTTGTAAGGCTGTGAATATATTATTTCTTCAACTTATATGTTACAGCTTGGTGCTTGTCACTTTAGACCCAGTCAGCGTTGTAAAAGCCATAAATGGTCTTCAGGAAATAACCCTGTTTCAGAAAATATTTCATCATCTGCCTAAGTCCACCTAAGCCCCATTAAGCTTTCATTTAAGTAATCTCAGAGTTCATTACTTAAGTAATAATTAAAGATTCTATTTAATATGGATATATATGATTGAGTTTGCTTGTCATACTGATGTAAATATAAAGAAATTGCATCAAAACCAATCATTTTATATATGCAAAAATTAGGCGAATAGAAAATAAATCCAGCACAGAGTGTGAAGAAAAAAACATAAGGGTTTCCAATAAAGTCCAGGCTTTCAAGAGCTGTCTGGAACAGATAAAGACTAAAACTACCCCTTCTCGTCTGTATTTAGAAAAATAAACAAGATCCAGAAAATCATCTTGGAAAGAAGGAGATTACATTTTTTCCTTGATTTTTATAGTAATTTCTTTTAAGTTAATTTAACCTTCTTATTGCTGACTTAGCTTACTTGAAACAAGTGTATTAAGTAGTGGAAGACTTCTCAGTAGAAAATATAACCAAAATGTCTCATCTGCTAGTTTCTGGGCTGAAGGTGAACCTACGCTGCTCTAGCTTCCTTCTCTGTCTCGTAGGATTAGGAAGTTTGTGCTGCTCCTCACTTGTGCTTCACTTGGAGGAATCTCCAGCCTTTGTTTTTACCTAATGTGTGTTTACAAGGAAGGAGAGACGACAGAGACTATTAAGAAAGTAGCAAAGAACTTCAACAGACATCTCTGTCAGGGCTTGCACAGCAGCAATCCTCTGCCTTCCTCCTACAAAGCCATGGAGCGCGTGCTGCTCTTGGCGTGTGGCTTGCTTGTGTCTTGCCAATGGGATGCCCAGTCCTTAGCAATTTATATATATGTATAGATATTTAGATATAATATGCCATGATAATGTCATTCAGGATAAGATATGTCAGCAAATGCACCGACAGGCTTTATCAGCTTATACCTCTTGGCAAAACCTGGAGCTACGGTGAGCAGGGACAGCAGACATACAGCAAAGGCATATCTCTTTCTCTTAAAGAAATGGATTTAACAAGATTATGTACTATTTGCATTCTAAATTTGCAATTAGCACCCCACGAACATACAACAAAACCATCCAAGTGGCAGATAATGGGTTAGATATATGTAGTTAGACTTTTGAGATGGAGCACACTCTTAGATATGTGGTAGCACAGTTACAGTAATACATTTTATAGAAATCAAAGTAAGCTGAATTGTGTCAGAGCTCGTTGAAATATGGTTCTCTTATTAAACCTGTGAAGAGTGTATGTTTGTGAATGCATGCATGTGCATGCAAGAATGCAAATTACTAAGTGGAAAGATTAGCAAATTGTGGATTGTGGATGTCTTACTGTATATAGTAGAAAATTTCCCTTCAAAGCACATATAAAGGTTTGATTCTGCAACTTTATTCTCAACCCTATAATTTTACACTAGCTGGCATAAATTAGCAAACTAGAAGTCTAAATATATGTGCCTGACATGCCTCTCAAAAGAAATAACAAGACGAATACACATGGTGAAATGGGAGTAGTATGTGTAAAATATCGATGCTTTTCTGCACATAGGTTACATTTAAGTCAGGGAAAGGAAAGAAAAATCCTTCAGCTGCAGTTTATCTGTGTTGTCTGTAGTTTGGAGTTCTCTGAATATATTTCTTTTTAACTTCAAGGACTTTCAGTCTGTAAAGAAACTGGCAATGCCAAGCATTCCTTCTCTACCAAATGTGATAATTTCAGAATCCAGACAGTGGTTTACTTGCATTAGCGTGCTCAGTGGTCTGGTGGAAATCAGTAAAATGATGAGGTGCAGTGAAGGGGGAAGGCGGGCCTTCCACATTTATTTATTCTGGATAAATGGTGCCTATTAATCTATCAGGAAAATATGGAATTAGCAGGGAAGAAACCACAGTTGCAAATTTGGCAGTTGCTAATATACACAGATGGTCTTTCAGTGTTTTAAGATTTTCCAGTCTTTTGATATTGATACCAACATTGAAAAGTAGCCCGTGTATTGCTCATGTTTGTCTAGAATAGCCATAGAAAAACAACATTGTATATTTTGGATTGTTCAATCTCCTCTCGATGTATTTGCATAAAGTTTTTTAATCTTAAAGGTAAATTTCTTATGCTCTGTCTGTCTTTGGTTATTTTAAGAAGCATAATTGGAGTATGATTTCCTAAAGTAAGACAGACAGACAGTGTATCCAGACAAAGGCATTGGGAAGAAAGAGACTCTTACATGTGAATTATGTTGAATAAAGTTTGCAGCTTGATAGTACCAATTGCTTTCTCATTGTTACTGACAGTATGCTTCTTTGTAAAGCGGTGTTCTCAAAACCGGGATGTTGAGTCCCTCCTTGATAGAGTGTTGTTTATTCTTATTCTGCTGACAAGCACAGATTTTCAGTCACTGTGGCTTCAGTGAAGCTGGGAATCTGACCCTGGCAATGTCTCCATTCAATGTTTCAGGGCATGAAGTCAAGAGGGAAGGATAATGTCATCTGCTTAATTTGCTTTGGGAATGTTTGGTTGAGTCTTTAAAAACCTTATTGAAATATTCCACAGAGGAAATCACAGAATAATTCTTGGCAACTTTACTTGGAGTTTATTCTCAGCTGACCCGGAGGATACAGTACCTTAATGACTGTTCTGAAGTGTGTCTTCTGCAGTGCTGTAGTTGTCTGCACAACCCACATGTGCACAGGACAAAGACATCTTTGACTACAAACAGCCCGAGATGCTTTGTATTAAAAATCAGTAAAAACTGAAAAATAGAAAAAGAATTGTCTTGGCAAACCACAGGTTTTAATCTAGTGAAAAAAGATATGAGGTGCAAAAGTAAGGTGAAATTTTTTGATGTGTGACAGAAACACCATATGCTGCTATCTCCAGTGTATCCAGATGTACAGGTCTTATTCATATACATCTGTATGAAAATAGATAGGTACATACATACATACATAGACAGGCAGGCAGACAGACAGACAGGTAGATACGGGTATCTAGATGCAGGAATACCAAGCCTAACGGACATTAGGGCATATAGGTATGCTTTTAAGGCTTTTTTGTTTTTAAATGAAACAAGGCAAATGAACACTGTCTTACCAATATCTACCAATGAGAGAAACATTTCTGAAAAATTACATATTAAATACTTTTTCATTACTGTTTGGCAGAAATCTTCCTCAGCATCCGTGTGGATACCATAGAACAGGCCTAGGAGCACTTTGCTGCTTCAGACTGTAGTTCCCATCTTTGATGCACATAACCAGATTTCATGTACCACCTCAGAAGCAGAACTTGGTTTTGTTTTACAAGTAGGGATGAAGAATGCAGAGTTTATTTCCCAGCTTGCCAACAGCCATCTTGGGTGAACAGGACTTTAGCTTAAGCCATACCTGTCATATGGGGCAGAATTTTCACATTTATTTTGCAAGCTACACTTCTTTTTATTCATCCCAAGGGAATTCTTGCCTTTTCTGCAACCACCTGATACTATTGACTGATGCTCAGTCTGTAATCCATTATAACAATCTGATCTGAACTTTTTCTAGAAAACTACCTCGATGGTCATTCTATACCATGTATTTTTGCTGTTGAATTTTCCTGGTTAACTGTAGTACCTTGCACTTGTCCACACTGAATTTTATCCTGTTTCCTGAGATCTTATCTCCACTTCATCAGGATCATTTTTTATTCTGACCCACCTTCCAAAATACTTGCACACCTTCTCACACGGGTGTTATTTGCTAATTTAACAAACATACTCCCTGTTCTTTCATCCAGACTGCTAATGGTATTCTGAAATGTCCATGTCTCTTGTATAGCTACTGTGACAGTAGTTAGGCTTTAGACTTGACAGATGTTTCTTGCCAGATCTATAATAAAAATGAGATACAATACTGGTGATGATTTGGGCAATTTATATGATCTATAACGGATAGCTTACCAGAAAGGATCAGCCCTTTAAAATCTTGAAATAGCTGCACATCTTGCAGGACTTCTTATGGAAGTCTGACGGTCCTTGAGGGTATGAACTTTTCAGCTTTTTTGCATATATGTGAAACTTTCATTTAGTAAGCCACAAAAATGCACAAAAAAACTCTTTGCAAGACATTTCAAAGTCCCTCACCAGCAATTAAAGGCTCTGCAGCTCTGATTGTCTATTTGCTAACCCACCACATACGAATTTCATGAAATACTGCCCGCTGTCAATGTTCTCGCAGCACTGGCAATTCTTTAGTTTTATATGTTCCTATTTTGTCATGAAAATTGTATTGAGGAAAATCCCAGATTTCTTTCTGGTCTACATGACATTCTTTGAGAGTAGTGCAGATCCTACACCATTGAGGGTGGGAGATGCAAAAACAAAGCAAAAAAAAATAATAATGGAAGTGGCTGGAAACAGAGAGAAAGAAGTCAGACATCAGGCTAGACTTAGAAATGAGCATGCAAGATTGTTATTGTGTAAGCAAAAGCTGACCCTGGTCAGCTCTAACTAGTGTTATCTTTGCTTATTCCAGATATTGCTAGAGGAATTTCTTCATTTGTTTAATATCAACAAGCAATTCATCTAGACTTCACTCAGCAGTCATATACAGTCATATCATCACTCATGCACATACTCCAGGATTCATCCACACAGTTCCAGAATAAATCCATGCATCTAATAATATTTGTAGAGGATTGTTTTGGACATATACTCTAGCATATGGACTTCAGCTTCTCTTTTAAAAGGAAACATTTGATTTTTTTTTAAACATAAAATTGTGCCACAGTCAAATGATCTTGAAAAAGTCTTGGTTGCAGGGTAAAGGATTCCCCACTCCTTTTGTTCTGTGTCCTCCACTGCAGTGAATTTCTCGGTTCCTGTCCCTAATTTGCCCACATGCAGGTGTACGGAGACCTAAATACTGCCTCCACTGTAGAAGCCATCTCAGACCCTCACTCTCCTACTTTTGCACCGTACTACAGGAGTTCACTAGCATTTGGGGAGCACTAGCACAGTCATGTTCACTTGGATATATATACAATGCTGTTCAGATTTATAGCACTTGTTTTGCTCCATCTTCTGGAACTCAGCTCCCGAGTGCTGTCAGGTCATTCCCCTTCTCTTTGGGTGCTCCTCACTGCATGTGTGCCTACCTGATTGTTTTATTTCGCTTCGACTGAGTACCTGGGTCCATCTCTCAATTTCATAATATTTGTCAGAGTAAAAGCAGAGCCATGGGCTTCTGGTTTGCCCCAATAGAAGTGTCTTTCTTTGCATAAAAGCATTTCTGACTCATTTTTGTGCTCTAACTTCATCAAAGATTATTTTTTCATGGCCCATAATTGTTGTACAATGATCAGTCTTTTAAAGAAAAGTGCAGATCTCCAGCACAGAAGCCCAAAGAAGTTAGTTTTGTTCTCAGTTTTCTAGTGTACCCAGGAGAAAATCCATCCTCTGCCATCCTTGCAAGTGAGAACTCAGGGAACAATCTCACATCCATTTTTCCATTTAGGTTCCCAAGTGCCTTTGTGTATTTGCTCTGACCTTATGTTGGGAAGAGTTACAAGTTACTAGCAGTCATCTTCTCCATATTTTTTCGTGACCATAATTCAGTGTAATGGAAACATTCCAAGACAATTAGAAAAGCAGTCCATATAGCAACTTGCACTCAGAAATTCAGTGTAAAACACTAACCTTCTTTAAAGAGGCAAACCCCATCAAGAAGATGGGGTTATTGAAAGTCCTGAATCTGTTCTTCATAAGCTTTACACTTTGTTCATATAGGCTGCATCTTAAATATAAACCTATCATCAGGTTTAGCAAATCAATACCGTAAGAGTGTGAAATGGTCCCCAGAAATCTCCAGAATGCCATTTCACAGTAAAAGCAATTGAAAAAGAAGCTGCAGTGGAATATCTTATGAGATAGCCATTTAGATCACAAAAGGATCATAAAAGTCAGAAGCAGTTTGTTTGAAGCAAGGTTCATAATATAACCATACAGAGCTTGCTGGGAAGAAAGAGGAAAATTGCAAACCAATTTGTGGTTACGGCTTTTTCTGTCAATTCTACAGGGATTTAAAACTTGTAAAAGGTGGAACTTCTGCCATCTTACATTGCTCAACTAGAAAGAGATAGCTATAATCATAGCAGCTAAACAAACACCAATTATTGAAAGGCAATATAGTCTTTATTAACTTCAAAGCAATTAGCACTTCTTTAGTTCATTTACTACTGAGCAAGGTGGTGTCAGACAGTGTCATTTGTCAGTAACAATCTGAGCATCTTGTGAGGCTTCTGATAATATTTCGTCAGTGAAGTTTTGATACTTTATGCACAATAAAGACACTAATGAAAGTATTAAAAGGAATGTTCCTGTGAGCAAATGCCATCCAAGCATGCCACCCTGTTTCCAACATTTTGTATCACATAACTACGTGTTTCTTAAAAGATGATTGTGTCCCAGTGAAGGACAATAGGAGCAGAGCATTCTGGAGTAAGTCGTATGTCACCAAGCAAAAAAAAACACTGCAAATAAATAAATCAATTCATTTTGTCCTGCCCATTCAATTCTTTAAGTGTCTTGTACACACCCTGTGAATTAATATGTAATCTTTGCTCTTCAGTAAGAGCTAACAGATGCCTTGGCTAACTAGAATGGCTCAGGTCAGATTTAAATGAATCACTCCAATGGTTGGAAACCTAATTAGGTTGCAGTTACAAGTCCTTTAATATTTTTTTAAAAAATCTTTATGATTCCTGGTTGATTACAAGCTAATATGGAGCCAGTCTACCTTCTCCTTTACTTCCTTTAAAAAAAATGTAGACAGTAAAAATAGTTTCTGTTTTTTTCTTCTGATAACATTTCTCTTTAAAGAGTGGCACTGCTTTAATAAAGATATAGGAAATGAAATTTCAGCTATGTTACACTCAATCAGATTACTTTGGACAAATGAAAAGTAATACTGCCTCCTTTAATACCATTAGAAGAATTGATATTGCAGAATTCTTTTCAGATCATGGTGCACTGACGATTAGAGGCCTGATGCTGTTTACCCTTTGGTGACACCTGTGTGCTATGTCGCTGGGAGATGTCTCAGCGGTGACTTGTGGACACAGGAGGTGGAGGGCTAACGTGCTGCCATGCACTGGGAGCCTTCCCATTTTCCTCACTGCTGTCACCATACGTGAGGCTGAAGCCCAGGACAGGGAGTGCAGCCAGGGCTGGGGGTGAGTAAGGGGACTGTGTACGTGTGTCACTCACACGCTGAGCGTTGCTCTCCACAGTACTGTTAGTGGACTGTGATACAGCCTTGACTTTCCTGCACCTCTACAAGATCATAGAATCATTAAGGTTGGAAAAGACCTCCAAGATCATCTAGTCCAACCATCCCCCCACCATCTATTACCCACTAAACCATGTCCCTAAGTGCCACATCCAACCTTTCCTTAAACACCCCCAGGGACGGTGACTCCACCACCTCCCTGGGCAACCTGTTCCAGGGCCTGTGGAGTGGTACTCTTTCTGAGAAGAAATGTCTCCTAATCTCCAACCTGAACCTCCCCTGACACAACTTGCAGCCATTCCCCCTAGTCCTGTCACTGGTTATCTATGAGAAGAGGCCGACCCCCAGCTCACCACAACTTCTTTTCAGGTAGTTGTAGAGGGCAATAAGGTCTCCCCTGAGCCTCCTCTTCTCCAGACTAAACAATCCCAGTTCCCTCAACCGCTCCTCATCAGACATATTCTAGACCCTTCACTGGCTTCATTGTCCTTCTCTGGACATGCTCCAGGTCCTCGATGTCTGTCTTGTGGTGAGGGGCCCAAAACTTAACACAGCACTGGAGGTGTGAGTACTGTGATTATGCAGGAATATTCAGTTACACAGGATCAGTATCTTTAAGTGATGATTGTCCTAAAGAGTTCACAGCTGTATGATGGAGTGAAAACATGTAGGCTGCAGTTTATCTGCTAACTTCTAGATGGCTGATGCTGGCCCGCTGCAAGGAAGCCTAGGAGCCAGCTCTGGGAGGACCATGTGGCCATCCAGTAGTGGCAGCGGAACAGGTTTTTTTACCTCTGTGCAGTATTGCCAGAGTCTCTTCTTCACACAGATTCGCAGTCGCTGTCACACTGAGGCTCCTCGGGCACCGGGCATGAAGCAGAACAGGCTTCCGACAGCTCTGCAGTGGGACATGCCATTGCCCCAGGATCAGGCTAGCACCCGGTTGTGCTCTTGATTTCCTAAGCTACTGCTGTTCACTCCTCAGCAGCTCAAGTCCCGGGCTGCAGAGCACTAAACGAGTGCTTGCAGTGATTAGGAGTTATTTATCTACATTTATGAACAATGCATTTCATTCATATCATCATTTTCTGCACATATTGGGAAAGTTATTGGGCTCTTTGGGCGATTTCTGTTCCAGGAAGTGTGTGTGGCATTTTTTTGTCTTACGTAACCCTCCATTTATCTCCCAGAGCCTGCTTTCTGGTTTACCACTTTTTTTTTTTTTGAGTTTTGCACATATTCTTTTGTCTGAAACAATGAGAAAAAAATGCACATTAAAACATCAGTTCCAATCCATCCCATCAGAGAGGGACAATTACAAATAGCACTTTACCAATTAATTAATAACCTTATTCATCATATAAAATGATGCTAAGGCAGCTTCTTCTCCTTTCCATGATTTGCCCCATTTTTATCATTTTATGTGACTGGCGCTGCTGAAATAAATTTCTCAACATGGCTCAGAAAGACAAAGACTTTCCCCAAGTGAGTCTTAATGAGCAGGAGGCTGGTGTGCATCATCTCTACACTTCTTGCAGCGTCCCTTGTTGCAGGCTGGAAAAAAAAAAAAAAATCTTAATTATTAAATGCCACTAGAAAATCCTTTGTCCGGGTTTGTGGGTAGCCAGAGCACTTTCCCAGCACAGGGCCATTGGTCTCTGTTAGCCATGTCAGGAACAAGGTCAGCGCAGTGCTGCAGCCGGCAGGCTGGCTGGGCGAACCAGCGTGTGAGAGAAGTTCACAGTGTTTAATAACAGCAGCAAATACTCCTGGTGACTTAAAATCATCTGCAGGCTGGAAGCAGAGGGACACAGATGCCACAGATAGCCAGTCTGTCGCTACAGACGTAACGCACAGCCCTCGACTAGTGTGAAGCAGCGTATCTCCATTTACTTCATTCGATCAGCATTGCTTTATACCAGTGAAGGGTTGTCCCACAAATCAAAACCTCTTCTGGCATAATTCTATTGATTTCTTTGGAGCTACCCCAGCAGCGAGTTTTGCTCCAAAGCATTGCAGATATAGAGGAAGCTGACAAGATGAGAAGAGGGACTAACAGCTGAAGCCATGAGGAACGAGACATAGAGAGAAGACAGTTTGCTGCTTTGGGGTAAGCGACCTAATGCTCAAGATGAAAGATTTTTATTTTTTTTAATCCTCCTTATTTAATAGAAGGTAAATAAAGGCTTGTCTTACATAGCTAAGCTTTTCATAGCATTAGACTCTCCAAGCAGGGCCAGGAGTCACACTGGTGTAAATCCAAAACAATTCAACTTTAGTGAAGGAAATATCTATTACATGAAAAAAAAAATAAAAAATGTTTCTTTCTAGCTTAGTGTTGCTTTTAAAAAACAGTATCAGCAATGAGAAATGGGACTAAGGGACTGTGTCGGTGGCATGCAGCTCTTGCTCATGTTTACAAGTTCAGCCACTTTACAGCCACCAGAAGGATTTTGGGGAGATCTTCTCATAAAGCTGTGAATACTTCCAGTAAAACTGATCTGAGCGAAGGAAGAAGAGTATGATGCTTTCCTAGGAAGTTGTGGAAGTTTGGTGCTTTTTCAGTACTTTTTTGTACTTCAGAGCAGCAGCACTTTGTGGGAATGGTTTAGGATCAGCTCCAGCTCTCAGTCAAGTTAATGCGAGCTGGATCGGTTCCTCCAAGACATGCAGTTGTAGTCAAGTTCTATGTGGAAACAAGCAAATGTGACTAACCACATGCCATGCGCATCGCGTGTCCCAGGCAGCTACCGAGGGACCTTCACACTTCTCATTTTGCAAAACACAGCTCTTCAACCAGCATCTAAAAAAAAGTCTTTAAAATGTGAAACAAGTCTAACTGATACAGAAGTGTCAGGCTGTCTTGTGAATAGCCTGAAACTACTTTTCTCTGAGATGCCAACGATACTGTTCAGTGCTGTGCGGGCTGATACAGATGATGACAGGGACGCTTCAAGGATCAACATCTGCTACCCAAACAGTCAGCATGCCAGAGAGGAGGGAACATCACTCAAGGAGATACAGTGTGGGTGTTCATAGGGTGATTCTCCCTGTGCTGTGGCAAATGAATCTGTGACAAGCTATCACTACTGAAGTTGCGTGCAGGAGAGTTAGACATGAACACGTGCAGGCGTTTAATGATATATAAATGGTATCCTGGATGTCCCTGCTTGTATTTTACTGCAGCAGCATTCTGCCTTTAGAAAGTCGGAGAAACTGCTCTGGTAAAGTCTAGTCCAGTGGCCTAAAATCAAGACTTGAAAATGGAATCTTACTTTTCCTAATTTTTTCTCTAAAATCTCTGTAGTGTTGGTCAGGCAATTCAGAACTTTCCAGCCTGTGTGCCAAGATTTAGACATCTCAAAAACTCTTCTAGAAACAAGAAGTACTTAAACGTTTTGTTTGGGATTTTGGTTAGTTATTGTGGGAAATGCACAGGAATTTGGAATAAGACATTTTGTTAAAGACTTCAGGTACTGAATAAATGTATTAGGTGTTCTCATATATGTGTAATACATACATCCTAGATGGCACACCAGCGTGCAAAAGAAAATCATTCTAATAGTTACATCACTGCAAAACCAGCTGTAGAGAAGAGCCTGGAAACTCTTAGCAGATTTTTCTTGGTCTTTTTGTGAAAGTATGTGAAAAAACAGATAGCTGTTGGTCGTGCATAAGAATGAGGAACATTCTAGTGTACTGTGAAAAATTGACAATTTTTTACAGAAAAGAAACAAACATATGAATTCAGCCATATTAAGTGCTTTCTCATAAATATTTCCAATCAAACAAAATATTTTGACAGTCATGAAAACAACATACTTTTATTAAATTGATTGAAAGGTTCCATTGGCTTTGCCTTGCACTGCGTAAGACATCCCTCATAGACAGGATGCAGCCAACTCAAAGCTCTCAGCTGGGACTGCACTCTGGGCTTAACTGATTACATAAAACATTTTAAGTCAATTTAATGAAACAAAATATTTCATTGTGAATGAAATTAACTCAAAATATTTTATTCGGATTTTCCCAACAGAGATGTGTTGCTTTGGAGGGGAGTTTGACATTTTCTTGCAGGTAGTAATGCCAGTTTTAATGAGAATTTGTTTTTGTCAGGTTATCCTGAGGGGGAATTTCTAAGCGCTCAGCTATGTTTTCTATAGAAGAGCTAATTAGGATTGCACTTCTGAAGTCCTGCTGGGGGGAAGGTCTGTGGTACAACCTTCTGCATCACCGGTGGGGCACCAGACCTTCCAAATAAGTTATAATGGATTGCAGTACCCCTACCTGACTGCGAGACAGGACCGGCCATGGGTCTCTGCAGGGCGTTACTTGGGGCAGTGCCTTTAGGCGATTCAGCTGTGCCAGCAGCCGAGGGGTGAAGAGCACTGCAGATGCTCAGCTGCTGTTCAGCAAAGGCAGCTGGAGCTGATGTGACTGAATAAAGAGGATTTATTTCAAGCCCATTGGGCCCGGGGTGATTACTGAACACTACAATCAGGGTCTTTTTTTTTTTTTTTTTTTAAGATTGCCCTCACATGAGACTGGAAAGCAGAGAAAGGGCTGTGGCAGTACAGATTCCTATGATCTCCCCTTGCCATGTAATCAGAAGAGCTCTGCAATTGAATATTTCACAATAATCACTGCATTTTCAATGGGCATGATATAAAAGCAAATATCAAGGCCTCTGGCTGACAAAAGCAGAATACAGAGGGAAAATATGAAAATAGCAACTTACTTCAGCAATAAAGAGAGTATATTTTATACTGCAGTTTTTCTTTTTGTTAAATCATGACTTTCTAGTAAATGACATCCCAGAAGATATTTATCAAAGCAGGAAAGCACTAGAAAGGAGCACCCTGCATTCACTTTAATATTTCTCCTTTTCTTCTGACATTTTCTTGCCTAGAGATCTAATTCCATTAAATATGTACATTTTTGACTGGAAGACTTCTTCATGTATCTTTCAGATGAATCTTAAAAGTACATAAGGTCTGTAGGGCAGGTTTTTTTAAGTGCAAATGAGGCGCACAGTAGAATATTGTCTATGAGGCTTTTCAAATTATTTATATTCCTGCAGCGCTTTGCCTTTCTCTTTCTGTGATAATGATAAGGAAGAAGTGAGACTCCAATGCACCTTCTGTGGAACACTGTCAAACAACATTAGTCACATTTAATATCTGACATGCAGGAACTTACTTTGGCTGATCTCCATTTTTATTGGATTTATTAGACGTTATCATGTGTGTAACTTTCTCTGATCCCATAGCGCATTGAAGTGTTAAAAACCGTTAGACCCATGATTGGTCAGTGTTAGAGCCCTGTTACACTCTTGTGAATGGATATAAATTAACGTTCCCTCATTAAGCCTACTTTGCAGTACATGTGGATCTGCTGTAGGATTACTGACAGTTAAATGCTCTGTTGGCCCCCAGCCATGCCCACTTGTGCTGTTCTCTAGCCTTCTTCTGAAGCTCTGTAGAACTGGACCATGACAGTGCTTGGAAAGACGTACTCTCCGGGTCACTTGGGCGCTGTAGAAAGTGATATGGGGGCTGGCTGTGTGTCTGTTTTCCTCGCACAACCTTTGAAACGGTGACCATGTGTTGTGTTAGAGGCCACTGTGCTGTAAGAGGTGCTACTTCAGCTTTTGTGTAAAACAAAGGTCGTGGCCATTTGCAGTCATTAAAGATTTCATTGCTTTCTCATAAGAATTTGGGTTAAGGGTGTTAATCCTGGTGTCCCAGCCAAATTGCTGCTTAAGTAATTATAATCTACCTAAACGTCTGCTTGTACTGCTGCTAGTGTCACTCTCCTTCCATTATCTCTGAGCATCTCAAGCCTTATTTCACATCCCATGTTTGAATAACTTATCTTTAAATAATAACTTAAAGCTGTGCTTTACCAAGAAATCTACAAGTTAGCCACCATAAAGATTGGGATCATAGAATCATATAATCACTAAGGTTGGAAAGGACCTCCAAGATCATAAAGTCCAACCATCAACCTAACACCGCCATGCCTACTAGATCATGTCCTAGAGTGCCACGTCTACACGTTTTTTAATGTCTCCAGGGACGGTGATTCAACCACCTCTCTGTTCCAACACCTCACTACTCTTTCCGTGAAGAAGTTTTTCCTAATATCCAACCTAAACCTCCCCTGA
>VWZZ01000951.1:1565205-1588822 GCA_013399095.1 Psophia crepitans | reverse complement strand
CACCTGCTCAGTGAGCGCTCTCAAGATGAGCCGCTCCATGATCTTTCCCGGTATCGAGGTCAGGCTGACAGGCCTGTAGTTCCCCAGATCCTCTTTTCGGCCCTTCTTGTAGATGGGCGTCACATTGGCCAACCTCCAGTCACCTGGAACCACATCTGTTAGCCAGGACCACCGATAGATGAGGGATAACGGCTTGGCAAGCTGCTCCACCAGCTCCCACAACACTCTCAGGTGGATGGTAGAACTTTGCTTTCTCAGATCATATTGAGAAGATGTTCAGTGAAATGTTCTCCTCTTCTGCAGAGGAGAGAGGGTCCACATGAGTAAGGACCATTTGCTGGGTCAAATGTTTATACCTTCCATGGTGTTAGGTAGCTATAATACCTCAAAAAATCATGTAGTCAAGGGCTATATGAAATATAAGGCCATCTTCCGACCACAAATTCTGGGCTACTGATTCCTGTCCTAACAAAAATGGCAAATTGTTCAACAAAGCCTCTCCTTCCCCTGCCCTGACTAGCTACTCCTGTGTTCTTTTATCTCCTCAGCTCTTCTTTCAAGACCTCCTAGCTTTTCTATTCTCTTGCAGACTTTGTCTTGCTGCTCCTTTCATGGGTTCTTTCTTTAAACTCTCACTTTCTCGTTTTGCTCTTGGACTATTCCTTAAAGCCACACTTGTGTTTTTATGGAGAAGTGGTAGTGCCTGTGGCAATGGTTGCACTAAGTGCAAGCTGAACAAAATACAGCAAAAATTAGGGCTGTACCTAGTCCCAGAGACATCAAGTATTTCTCTTGGAGGTGATACTCAGCCTTTTCCAGGAATTTAGTTTACTGTTCACTTACAGGTTGCAGAATATAAATAAGCCTCATTTATGGTCACCACTAAGAAAGCCTAAACCCCAAATAAGTGACACCAGTGTATTAAAACGTGACACACTGCCAGTGAAAAACAGTACCTGTGCATGAACTCTGTAGCTTTGCAGTTGCTCTTGAAGTTCACATTCATGTTAGACATGGAGCTTGAAAGTCTGGACGTAATTTTGGTCTCCACCTTCCCCAACAAAACTCCTTTTGCTTCTCATCCTTGCATATGTTGTTGTGCTGCTGAACTTCATTCGATCTGTAATCTGCTATGATAATATTGCCTTCACCTTGAGTTTCTGAAGTGTTTTTGGACTGAGTGCTCTCAGCTTCTTCACCTTCTGCTTCACCTTTTTTTCCTTTTCCTCTTCCTTTTTTCTTCTTCTTCCTTTTCCATTTCCCTTTCCTTTTCCTTCTTTCCTTTTCCAATGTGTGGCTAATTGGTCCCACATCTAGAAGGAAATAGCCACTTCTGCTCAGATTCCTTCTGGTTCCCTGGCTGAAGGAGGATACTACCATTCCTCAGGGAAGTCAGACGCTGTGCAGAGGAATTCCACTTTGTCCCTCACTGCCAGCTCAACCCCCTTTAGAAGCCTGTAGGCTTATCCTGTGTAAATATGGTCCTCTCCAGTGTTGCCAGACAGTTTCTTATGTAGTAAAACCGTCAGCCCTGCAGCCCACTGAAATCCCAAGTCTTCTTTCTTATAAGCCTGCTTTTCCTGAAGTTCAGGAAAGTGGTTGCCTTTCTTTAATTGTTAGTTTGTTGTATGGAATTATTTCCTCTTCCCAAGTCTTACCTTGACTTTCAGGTGGCACTGAGGTCTGCTACTGTAATTGCACATGGCTTTTGACAGGGTTTAGTTCAAATAATAAGTTGTCTAATGTTGGTTGCTGCAAGTTTTGAAAAATCATATTCACAGATGTTGAATTACATCTGAATCTTCTACCTGCTCAAAGACTTCTTGTGCCTGCTGACTTCTGCAAAGTGTTGCCTGATAGCATCTTCGATCGGCTCGATATATTCCCAGAAGTACTTGAACTGTGGCAGTTTTAGTTGCACTGCAATCAGTGTCAGAAAAAAAAGTAATTTAAAAAGTACCATTCAGTTTAACACTGAGACTGCAAGACCTTCCCCTCCATGTTTCCTTCCTTTGGGCTGCCTGGCTGTTGCTCTCCACATGCGCACTCCATCCCCAGATGTTTTGATAACATCTCTGCTGATAAGTACTAGCAATACATCAACAAATAAAAGTGCAAAGTAAATAATCACTGTCAGCAGAAATATATAGTCAAGACAGCACATTTTGAAATACGCAGACAAGTGAGCCTGTGCTCCCTTGAAGAGCCAGGACCCACGTACACACTGCCATATGGCTGCAGGCACCTATGGGATCCAATGAGATGACTGTCAGCAGTTTTTCATTTGCACTCACATAGCAGGATGCAAGGTGCATGCATCTCTTCATGTCTTCCATGTAAAACATATGAAGACAATGGGTGAGGCATTAGCAAGATAAATACGTGGCCAAGCCCCAAAGAGAGGAGACAGATTGGTGCTAGCAGAAAAAATTAAATTATATTTTATGCTTAACAGCCTACCACTGGAAACTGGTTGAGAGGGGGAATTATGCTACATATGAGAAGCAGTTCCTTCTTTTCTCACAAGGTTTCCCTTGCCTGACTCTCACCAAGCCAAAAAGACCTTCTCTAAGGCTTCCCGTCCCCACTAGATAACTGGTTTATCCTTGTTTTGTTTTGTTCCTTCTTCTGCCATTGATAGCAGCCTTAGGGAAGAGGGGTGGGGAAATACATTGCTTCTGCAAAAATCATTGCAGGAAGAATAGCCAGAACATAAATGATACTGTTTTGGCTTCAAAAGGGTAAGCAGGTGTCTTAGGAGTCCCAGAAGAGCGATGTGCGAGCTTGTACAAACAACCTCAGAATCACGCCTGTTTGTTATTCACACAAACAGAGTTGAAACCGTCTGAATTCCTCAGTTCCCAGAATTCAGATGGTGCACAATGGCCCATAATGAACAGCACCTGTGCTTACCTCAATTACCACACAGAGCCCAACAACAGCAAGAAGGGCTTTCAAGACTATTTTTTCAATAATAGATTTAGTTATGTCTTTCATAATTGGATTCAAAAGCTCAAAATTTCATTTTGCAACTTGTTCATGAAATTTGTATGAAAAAGTCTGGCGTTTACTCAAAAGAAATACTCTATGAACAAGAAATTGCAAAACAGCCAACTGCTGGTAACTAAGCAGCCAAATTATAGTCCAAGCACTTGGCAAATACACCGTCTTTTTTATTATTTCAGTAATTGAATTTCTGTTAAAGCGTGGAGCATAATTTAACATCAGGAATTTATTTATAATACAATAGTGTTTCAGTAATAAATGCATTATTATTGTCACTTTTAATGGAGTCTTATGTATTCCCTCAGAGACTGTGTGGCAGACTCTGAGACAACCACTGCATCAGTGTTGTTTGTAGACAATTGAATTAATTGGAGACAGGGTCATTAACTCGACCTGAATACCTCTGATTGCTTCTGTAAATAAGGTTAGAGAGCAAATGGCTAATCTTTGTTGTCATTATAGATTCTTTTTACATTTTCACACTGCCTTGTATATTAAGATCATTTTCCTAAGCAGCTTTTCAGGCTGTCGTCGTGTTTACAGTATTGTCTTGCGTGGCATACAACCGTAATTGTATCAGACTTACATTTCATTTCCCATATCTATATAAAACATGATACTAGAGAGAGACCTATTCTGAATTGCAGCACATAAAAACCATTGGACCAACAAATTAATAAACCAAAATGAATAAGCTGTAGCATTAAAAAATAATCAAATCACAAAACAAAAGTTGATTTTGTTTGCTTTTGTTTGAAAATTCCAACCTGCGAGACTTGCCAGGGATAATATAGTGAGTCCATTACTCAGTTGGGAACATGACCCAAGGCCAGCTCTGTGTATACCAGCCTGTGAGTTAAATGTTATCCCGAGTTTTGGCGTGGATTTTCTTGGAAAACGAGCAGCAGGCTGTCATTTAAGCTCAGATAGAACACAGATATTTTTCAAGGAGAGATCCAAAAAAAGGTTGTGAGCTCACTGTTCCATTTCTCCACAAACTTACTAAAGAATGTAGCCTGAGAGGCCTAGGAAGGCATGTGTCAGGAACAAGAAGCACCCTAAACTTGAGAATGAGGTCAGGTTCACACTGAACCCAGGGATACCAGCTTGTCATCACTCCCATATTCCACCATATACTTAAAAAAACACATTGCTTTCTCAGAAACGATCTTGTAAGTGGAAGAAAACAACTGGCAGTGTCTTATAATATGCCTGGTATTTGCATGTATTTCTTTCATTCTAAATTTATATTCAAGATGGGCTTGAACCCAAACCCCAGATATGCAGTGTGAGTTATCCAAACTCTGGAGCCAAGTGTGGGATCCTGAGTCCATCTGTAACCTAGACGATAAGTGATGTTTTATGAATTCAGATTCAAAAATAACAGCGTCTCCACTTCAGAATGAGCAAGTACAGCTTTCAGCTTCAAAACTCTGCCCATGGCAAACTCCCATTGACAGTCAGTTGGTGCAGAAATTCAGTCTGACTTGAGTGTGGTGGGAGGCACATGCTGCCACACTATGTTTTCTCTCAGCTATCTCTGCACAACTCACTTATAAGAACATTTTGGGATGTTATTTCATTTAAAAAGTGAAGAAAGAAACAAAGCATTGGATAGATGCAAATTGTTCCAGGGTTTTGAAGGCATCATGTGAACTTACAGACTGGCCTTGCAGGTTTTGCTCTACAAAAAAAAAAAAAAAAGAGATCAGCCAAGCAGTGTTATTGCTGAGCCGGATCCAGCTTGGTAGTGATCTGAAATTCAGGGTGAGCCTTTTAGGAACCACAGCATCTCTGTCTCTCCCTGCACATTTGCAGGGGATGCAAGCACTGGCAAGCACTGGTGGTCTTCACCTGGGAGCCCTGCTGCAGAAGCAATCAGTCCTGCTCAGCCTCTTTGACTGTTTGTGCTCCTTTCTATTGTAGGGGCTGGCTTTTGAGCTCACTCCTTGGTTAATTTAGCTTTATTGTCCATGATATCCCAAATACTGCAGGCAAAATTAGAGAACGTGAGGTTTTTTAAAATTCTAATGCAGAAAATAAGTCAATATGTTTCTGCTTCCCCGCTAGTAGAGTGACGTCTCACTGGTGGTTTTTGTCATTAACAAACAAGAGAGCTTCAGTTCTCGTGTAAGAGGCAACCACCATGCCACACTACAGCATCAAGAGATTGAGGCTGTCTGGACAGATGTGTGAAGAGTGCATTTGCACCTTCTAAACGAATGATTATCAAGTTGAAAACAATAAAAAGTTCAAGGGAGATCGAACTTTGCCTATTTACTTCTGTATCCATGAGGGGTTTGGTTCTTCCTGACCTTCCCTTGTTGGCAGATCTTCAACAAATCATTGCTGATACAATAACCCTTCATCAGTCTGAGGAAAAATGGATGGTGGTAATGTTGAAAAATCCATTTCTTGTAACTCAGGATCGTAAGTATCCAGAACGAAAGCCTCTTAGATGGAAGGTTTTTAAGAAGAAATATTGTAATTAATCCTGAAGTTCTAAATTATTTTGTCCATATTGAAAAAAAATAGACAAAATGGCATTTTTTTCAGCACCCCATTGACAAAACCCACTTTATAGTCAGGATTACAGTCACTCCTCTTTTCCTGAACCCCTCTTGGGGAATACAATATTTGTGCCCAGTCCTTTCCAGGTCAAACTTTGACTGCTTCTGATTCTCTCAGCCTGGGTTAAGCAAGCCGGGAGTGTGGCAGAAGGGATAAATACTGCACTAACCCTTCAGGAAGACATCCAGTATTCCAGCTGTTGCTTCTGGTGAGCCCAGTTAGTCTTTCCCATTTAAACCAAAGCTGGCTCCAAACTTGTCCCCAGCACGCACACAGGCAGTGCAGTTCCTCTGTTTGTGTTTTTTTGACTTGGCTCTGGCAGAGCTCCATCCTGAAAGTGCTGAGCACCGCCAGCTCCCTCTGGAAGACATGGCAGTTCTCTTTGCCCACAAGATGCCAGCAAGTCGGTGTGGAAGCTAATAGGATCTTCCCTTTATTTTGGTGTTGATGAAAAGGGCTGAAAGGCAAGATTTTCAGCCAGATAAGGTTAAAGAATTAAAGATTCTCTGTTTCCTTTTGCTGTCATTCAAAATAACAAGCATAGAAAATTCTGTTTAAAATAGCTGAGCCTTTTGACTTAAAGGGTTTTCATGTCGAAGATTTAAGATGTCAGGTTTAAACATGACACTGATAGTATTAGGCAAAGTATGAGAGCAGGTACTTGTAGTAACTGTCATTTTTTCTGACTGTTTATTAATGGCCTTTTGTGATTTATAGTGAATGTTGTGAAGGATCTTCAGGTCCATTTATCACTCAAAGAAGCACCTTTCTTTCCTTAATACCTGCGTATGTCATAATTAAGGGTGGATGCTGCTTAAAGATTTAGTTCTGTTCTTAACGTAAGATCCTTCAAGATGATATTTAATCCTAAATAGATTTAATAGCTGCTTTTTTTTTTCTTTTTCATAATGTATAAAGCAGTGTAACTGGTAAAACCCAACAGCATTAAAAGGAGCTCACATTAGACAGAAATACAGAGAAGGTTTAGATTTTCACTCCAAATGGAGTTTTTCACCCCGTTTTAAAATAACTTGTAAGGAAGATACCTATGTTTTAGCATTCAGCTTCATTAATATTTTACTAGACAGGCTTTTCCTTGTTCAAAAAACAAGTCGTGTGCTGAAGTACATCTTTGTATCCATGAAAGGCTCTGGTGGTGTGCCATAAATTCATCATGTGCCTTTAGGAATGCTTCTTTAAAAACTATTTCAGAGTAATTGCCTATTATTAATAATGATGATTCCTTTTTACTGTTATGGCAGCAGCAGTGAAACTAAGTGTCTGCTTGTGGTTTTCATTAGTGTCTGTGTACTTCTGTGGCTCCTGTTATCCTACAACTCAAATCTGATGGACGTAAATATGCTTGGAGTCTCACGATACTTTCTGTGTTAAAAACGGGGAAGAAGTGCCAGGAGTTGTATTACTTTACCCATTAAAAAGTAATGGGCAGAGAGATGCAGGAATCAAACCAGTTTTCCAAAGTGTCAGACCGATGCTATAACCACAGGGTTGTCTTTCTTTACGAAGGTGCAGTTGTCATCTCCGTAGAGGTGGATTATTTGTGCCTTAATCATTTGAGCGCATGGCTGCGAGCCACACCGTGCCTCTAGCACCGATCCTGCTGTTTCATGCTTTGTACGGTGCATAATGCGTGGAGATTGCTACCAGTTCGTGAGCAGATGAAGCTCATTTAGTAAAATATTACCCAATTTGTTCTGATTGTACTCAGTTTTTATCACCGCCCTTTTCTGTATTGCTTGTTTTACTCCTCAAGCTCCTGACAATAGCCACAATTGGAGCAACCTCAGGTCTTCTCTACATAGAGTACGAGAGGCTGTTTTCCCTTCTGGGGCTTGCACAGGCTCGCATTCCCAGTTCATCCTCTTTGCTCTCCTGGAAGCGGCTGTACTGCTGATCTGCTCCCAAGGGATTCCCCTGGAGAGTAAATCCTCAGGTGGTTTCCTGAGCTGACGTTGTGACACTTGTACGTAACGCAGAGGTGTGAACAACTGCGTGTGTGCTGTAAAGCTCTGGAAAATCAGGATATGCCTTTGGGCACCTTGTCAAGCTCAGAGGTGTTGTCTTATACGGGGAGGGGGGGGAAATTCTACTTTCTCATGTTTTCTGACTGCTTACTTGCTCAGCATAGTAAAATTAGCTTTCCTCAGATAGCAGATGAGATTGGAAATGTTGAGGATTTGGAGGTGTGATGTGGATCCATCTGCACCAGTGTGGTCTGGTCCCATAGCTCCCAGTTCTCTTCCCGCTGGGCTCTGTAAGCTGGATTCTGTTTTCAGTTAGGACTGAAGTAGAACTGAGTTAGAACAGGCAGGGTAGCTCACTTACAGTGTCATGTGTCCAAATTCTGCCATACATGAATGAGAGAAAAGCCAACACTTTGCTTTTAGAGGTTCACTTTGGAGGTTTTTGATCATGACTCCACTTCAACTTCCTGCTGATAGAAGTAAAATCAAAGTGCAAGTGACTCATTAAAAAACATTTTTTGTTAACTTAAAACTATAAACAGTAGAGGGGTGAATATGTACGTCTGAAGTTTCACAGGAGATTCACAAAGGTGCGGTATTCCACACTTCCCTTGTGGAAAATAAGTAAGTTTCTATGTATCAATACTCATATCTAGCTTGATTCAGTGGGGCAATATTGATATAATAAAATGGTTCCATTTACATCAAATGAGGCCCTTTGGACTCTCACAGTAAGAGATAGTATTCTTGTTCTTCCAGATGCCAGACAAACAGTAGCACATCAGGGCATAGTACAAATAAGGCTTTCTGACACTTGAATCCATTCACTAAAATATTGTACATCAAAAAGTCTACATCCATTGCATTCCCTGAATAATATCAGGCTCACAAAATTGTTTCCAAACTCTGAGGTGAGCAGGGTGATGCATGAGCAAATCATGCACACAATATTGCTTTTAATATGCAAAATCCCCTTCGCTTCCATGTCAAGTGTGTATAAGAGTGCTGTGAAATTGGAAGGAGAGCGATTACCATACCAATAGTTCAGAAAGTTTTTTATGTGCACCGTTAGGGATGCACCATTAAAATCCCTCCTCTTCTGTTTGTTTTTTATAGTTTCACAGGAGTTGGATGCATTACACCTGTTCTTCACTGCAGGTGTGACAGTCAGAATTCCTGTAGCCCGGGAGTAAAACCTCAAAAAGGATCAGAATAGGACAGTAGAAACAGTACCGTGGTTGAAGCCACATTGCAGATGTACATACACAGTTCCACCTAGGATTTGTGGCTAACGTAATTCTTTATTGGAAGGCTTTGACCTTGTTACGGATTCTTGGCAGCTTTCCCCCACTCTATTCATTACTAATGCAAGCTGTCAATCACTTTAGTTCTGCTTTGACATAGATTGTGGCTCATAGGAGTTAGCTCTGTCATTCTTTTTATTTCTTTCATCTTTACTATCCTTTTTTATGGTCTTTAAAGCTGGAAGTATAAAAGGGTTATATGTATATGAAAAAAAATCTGTTTCAGTAACTCTATCAACCTTGTTATAAACAGTCTTTGATTAAAACAGTTACTTTTGAACACAGTAAAAGGAGAATGTGGGTTTTTACATACAACAGCTTGTAAATTACCCTCCCCCTCAAAATAAATCAGAGCTCCTGTTTGCATTACAGTGTTCAGGGTTGATACAGGCAGATCAGCTGCCACATCCTGAATAACATATTAGAGAGGTTTTCCCTATCCATGTGTTTTGACATGAGAGAGCCATCATAAGTGATGTCTTACTATGCGTGCTAATGTTCGCTGAAGTAACAATTTCCACACCTTATTTCGTTTCATTGACCTGGGTGCTGATTAATATTTTAAAAGGGCTCAATACAGGTTTTCAGTTCTGTGTCAACTCAATCTTTGAAAGTTTAGATTTGAATCCTACCAGCCTGATGATAAATAATTTAATACTAACCAATGGAAAGGAGGTGAACAAATCATTCAGAGCAATCCTTTTCTTTAAAAAGCAATCTAATGGCAGTCATATATAAGCTTGAAGATATAGATATGAACAATTCATTATAAAAAAAGAGGCCGCTCCCTTTCAAATTAGAGGAGAATATTACTTCCTGATAATGGTGTAAGAATAGAAGAGAAATAAAACTTCGTTATTGAACAGTTATGGTATTAAATTCTGACACTAAATATTAATCTGCTAGGTGCTACTTTATTATTATCCACTAGAATAATGAAGCAGCCTTTTTTCGAACATTTACACAGAATTCAGTGAGCCCAGTAACTCCTAGTGATGCCCCCCAGGATCAAAGCTTTTCTGTGGAAATAGAGTCTGGGGTAGAGATTGGGCTAGCTTCTGAGGAGTTGAAGCTAACCAGCTTCATCTGGTTCAGATGTTCCCCTATCTCTTCTCTCAGAATAGTGTGGTGAGTGGGAGAACAGTACCCCCAAGGAGTGAGTGTTACCATCAACTCTGATAAATGCTGTAGTGCGGTTATGGCGCACAAAAGTCTTAGAGCTGGGTGCCCACTTTTAGCGAACTGTGCAATCAGAGTCTTTGTTCGGAGGAATTTGCATTTTAAACAGACACACCAGATTAAGGATTGGCAACATAGTCTCTCTTTTACTTAGCAGGAATCCATACACAGACATATTTTCTTCTCAGACACAAAGTAAAATTCATCCGAGTCCCAATCCGGTGCCTCAACAGGAAGATCAACCACTCTGTCAAGTCTGTAGCCACTTTTTCAGTACGGACCTTCCCCTTTCCAGATTTCACTGGTTGAATTTTCCCTAAAAATAGACTTGTGCAGTAAAGCAACCTTTGTAGGGCGCTGCTTCATCTGGAAATACATTGCCAGCATTGATACACTGTTGACTCACTGGTCAGTTCCCATCTACAATTTCCCATTGCCCAGCAACATCTGCTTTCCCAAAGTTTACATTTTGATTTCTGGGTAGAGTGATGGAACAAGTGGTCAATTCATCGTTACCCTAAAAAGGAAGGGTTGGAATGAATAAACCTATTGTTGGAGGGCACCGACTATTTGCCAAATTCTCTTCACAGCAATTAACATGACTACATATAATTGGTGAAAAGTTCAGGGAAGTAGCTAAGGACTTGTTAGGAATTTTTCTTCCTTGATGAGTTTTACTGCAGTAGTCTGAATGATACAACTTTTTTTTACGTATGTATTTACAGGGTAAAAATAATTTTTCTTATTAGAGGTTAATGAGTTTTAGTATTTCGTATTATCTTTGTTGTAACTACCAGGTTTGATCTTGAAAATCATTTATTACAACAGTAGAGTAAATGATGTGTTGAAAATAATATAATAGTCTAGATGATGGCAACAACAAAAAAAGCGTAAGCCACATATTGGGCCTTCAGTTCTCTAGGCAGCATGATAATTCAGACACACAATAATGCTATTTCTGCTTTAATTGGCTCTGCAAAAAACAACCCATGAGTTAAAAACCAGACAAGCCACAGGGAGATATTTAAATTTAGGCAGATCACCCATACCAGTGAACTGCAGTGAAAAAAAAATTGTAAGTGTGTGATGAGCTTGTTGCAGCTCCTCACCAGGAGCCATGAGCAGCCACACACCTGCAAGCCTCAGCTGCTCTGCAGTTAAGCTTGAGCTCAACAAGTGCTGAAAACTGCTGGCAGGTACTGGTGATACTGGTGTTTGTCCTCTCCTTCAAGACATTTCTCATCTCGTATTTTGTGCCCACGCTGTGCACACTCGTGCTGCCAAGCAGCAACGACAGGGGAAGTACCATGTGCTGCAAAAGCAAAAGAAAGGAGATGGGTGAAAGTGCTGCAGAAGAGCTTCCTTCCAAATTGCTTCCAGATGTGCAGGTCTCTTCTGTCTGCTTCATTGTTTGATAGCAGGGAGGAGACCAGCTTACCAGTCTGCAGGCAACTAGAGACATCATCATGATGGCATCTGCAAAAGATGGAGGCTTGGTTCTCCTCCCACCTACAGTGTGGGTGTCACTCCAGTGTCTTCGTGGCACAAGAGAAGCAACTTCGGAGAGGGTAAGCACATGCTGATCCATCTGTAGCGGGGATCCTTGCTGCTGAGTCCTGTGTGGACTTTCCCTCCCAGACAGTGGACCCGTGGTCAGGGCTCGGGTCAGGGCAGAGCATGTCTGACTGCCCTGTGGGGTACAGCGCGAGTGCTGAGCACAGGGCTTGGAAAATGGGGAGAAGAAAATTAAAATGGGAGCAAAGCCGATGTTTCCATTAACTGCAGAGAGGCCTTGCACTTAGAGAATGTGAGAGGCCTGCACTGAGTATGAGGATGATTGTAATACCTCTAATGTTTGCTCTGTGTGTTTGGATTGCAAGCTCTTTGGCCCAAGGTCTGTGTCTCATCATGTATTTACACAGATCCCGGCACAGCAGGTCACTGATCTCAGTAGGGGTCTCCAATCTCAAGTGATAGCAATGAACTGGCTTGGGTTATTTACCCAAACAATACTGTGTTCCCTTGTGCAGCATTGTTTTTATTAATATTTTTTTTCAGTTCAAATGAAATAAAAACATTGTCCACCCAAACACTGAGGAACAATATGAGTGCTCATCTCCTGCTGGGAAATAAAAATTCAAGAGTTTCAAATACCAGTGCTTCCTGCCCCCTTTAGTCACTTTGAGGACTTATGTCTGATGATAAAATGCTTTAAATCCATTTTAGACCTTGTCCAGGCTGGCATTCCTCCTCTGGATCTTAGCAACACAACAAAGCTTGCTTTGAAAGTCTCTTAGAGAGGCAGCCCCCAGTTCATGTAGTTGATACTTATGTGAAGAAGCCCGATTTATTTGTATAAGAGCTGCTTGAACGCACATTTGCAGAATCTATCCCAGCATCTTTTAAAACATGTGATTTAACTTTAAAGCTGAAAAAGTCATTGGGAAGAGTACAAAGTAACGTTTTCTTTTGAATTAAAAGATATATTTTATTTAAGGAAGAAAAAAAACCAGAATCTCTCCACCAAAGTCATTTTCTTGGACGCAAAGATTTTCTTTTCCCATGCACTTCCGTGTGAAAGGTCTGTATATTTTCTTCTGTTCTGCTGAACAGCATTATTAGAAGTTGATTGTGCGTGTAGCTATGTGCAAGATCTCTCTATCTGCAGTATGGTGAGATGCTCAGGCATTCTGCGTCTTATCTGATTGTTTTGCAAAGCATACAAACAGAGTTACTCTCAACCCAAACTCAGTGATGATAAGTGAATGCTGCTACTTTAAAAATGTAGATCAGCAATGATGTCTTCAGCATGGAACCACCCGATGTAGCCAAGGCATAATTTTATTATCCCAGATGAAAGACAAATATGACCTCATTGTGTTTTGTATGAAAAACATTATTTTCAGTCTGTCTGGTTCCTGCAAGCTTGCTGAGCTGTGTTATTCGGTAATGTTTGGCATACGATGACTTTTTCTGAGGCTGGTGTGCAAAAAGAAAGAAAATAAGGCCAGGTTGGAGCCGCCATCTATTTCCATGGTTTTATTCTTGCCCTGTGAGTTCTTTGTCAGACAGTTGCGGTCTGCTACAGTACAACTCCAGTTGTTTTGTGTAAGCATGTCCCAGCTACAGTGTGAGTTCTCTTCCAGAGTGCTAAAAGACGTAAGTTGTGTTTAAAGGCTAGAAAGGTCTGCCCTTAGCTGCTGGGACACTGGCTTTTCCTTCTTTGATCTATTATAAGAGGTGATATTCTTTAAATCAGTTATCTTAATGAGAGCAAACTAGCCAGCACTGAACACAGAGCATTGTCTTACATCGATCTGCACAGATGTGTGAGCAGCCCCACACATCCTTCTGCATGGGGCTTGCGTGGGCATAAACCACCCCAGGCAAGGAGCTTTGGCACAGCAAAGTCTGGCGCAGGTTTGTGTCCTGCTACAACAGTGCATTAATTCTCTGCAGGAACTGCGCCGCAGGGGGGTGGCTGATGCCCCACCGACTCGGTGCAGCCATGGGTCCCGCTACTCTCTGCAGGACCGACATGTGCCAGGCAGCCATGTGCCCAGCCCTGAGCTCGCAGAGAGGCTGCTGAGGGTTAAACATCTCGTCTTCGCAGCCGGAATCTGCTAGGGTTGTGGGAACTGGAGTTTTCAGCAAGGATGAAACACTAGTATTGCTATGTTCATTTCCATTTTGGGGTGAAAGCAGAAAATAGAAGTGAAACAGATGAAGCTCACAGATTTAGGGGAAAAGTTGTTTCTAAATTACAGTTTCATTGTTCTGATAATGCCATAAATAACACCTTTCTCAACGCTGATGTTCCATCTTGGTATATTAGAATGGAATTGCCGTGTTTGCCTCCTCAGTTTGGGAATCCTTGACGTTTTTTCTACTTTTTTCTTACTCTTTCTTCTTGGAAGCAATTGTAATGAAGTAGGAAACCTTGGTTTTCATCTACTTTTAGTGTTTTCCAAATAAAAAATGTAAGGCCAAAATTGCAGTATATTGAACTGAAAGGCAAACTTCCCGTCAAACACATTCACTTCTTTACTGTTCTGTTTCCTTGTTTTCTGTAAAAAAGAAGTGAGATATATTTCCTTACACTCTCTTGAGCTTCACTGAAGAGGAGAGATAAAGAAAGAAAAAAAAAGTGCAGTTTTCCAAAAATAATGACAATAAATAGAAGGTGTAAGATCATTTTTTTAATTCAGCCATGTTTAGCTTTCCATAACACTTTCAGAAACGCCTGTATTTTTAAAAGCATCTGTTCTTTTGATTTACCTGTTACTTCCAGTTGAAATTTTTTAAGTAGTTCTACTTGAGTCAGTTGAGTGAAGAGCCTCTAGAAGAAGGAAGGAAAAAAATATATGCACTTAATGAGCAACAAAGTTAGTGATCTGTAGCAATTACCCAAGTGAGTAATTTTGTTTCATTAATGCACCCTAAAGCACCAAGCTGTTTTGTCAATGGGCACGGCAGGGCCATCGCAATGCTCAAAGAGACAGTTATGTTACCAACCGCGGTGTAAGGGATAGGTTTACCAACAAGGAGGGAGAGAGAAAGTAGCTTAGCGTAAGAAGAAAATTAAAGACCATCTATTATTGTCACGGAAGCCAATGGCAATACTTGTGAAGACTCTAGCAGAGCAGGGTCACACATCAGGTTTTTCTGGCTTTTCCAACTTCCAGTTTCTTGGTTGCTGTGGTTTTTTTAAGAGGGCATCTTGGTACACATAGCGTGTCGGTTTGAAAGGGGAAGGAGAGCATGTACCTGGCTTACTTGAATCCTTCTGGGAGGAAAGTAGAGAAGCAGATAGCAGAAATGAAGGCAAAGCTCTATTACAACTTCTAGGCATCTCTGGATCACTTGATATGGGACACACACAGCATATGATATATTAAGGTGAAGTATTGAATATCCGTGAAGGAGTACTAGCAAATGGTGTCAATTTTCAAACACTTTGCTTTGTCAGCTTCACAAATTTAAAATCAATCATCAAAAAGTCTCTGTATAGATCAGCTGAAGAGACATAAAAGCTTATGGTTATCTCTCTGACAAAAAAGTTGAAATTAAAGATGAGTTTATGAAGACTCAGACTGGCAGAATTCCCTGGTGCTAAAAACTGGGGTCATCCAACCTCTCAGTTTAGAAATAAATGCTGAGGAAAAACAATGACACCCAGTGCACTGCTAATAAATACATCTTGGAGGACAGTTGAACATGCAGAAAAATGGATTTCACAGAGAGGCTTATTTTCAGCATGAATGCCATTTTCTCACTGCATTATCTTAAACATGAGAGAAAAAACAGCTATAAATAAAAAATTCTTGGGCAGTCCCTGGAGACTTGTAAAAAATATGTAGTTTTTGTATGCCACAGTGTAAAAATATTCATTAAAATTAATTTTTAAAATGCCCTGTCCAATATTAGTTGCCTGATGTCCTTCCTTTGATCATAAATTATAAATGAACTGGCAAAAAATGAAGAAACCGTGATTCCATTAATGAATTATTTAAGTGTGATTGTTAGTTTTCGCAATGATTGGGCTAATAAGCTCAGGCTTGTGACACCAAAGTGTTTCTCCTTTGAGGGTGATGGTGATAATGTTATTAACACCATTATCAGTGCGTCCCGTGAAGCACAAACCCAATCAGCTCCTTTGGTGGCTACGGGGTGGCATGGCCGCTGGAGCTTTCGTTGGGCCTGTACTGCAGGAGAGGGAGGTGACACTGAGGAAAGCTGGTGTGAACAGAGTTGTCTGGGTGGCTCCCCCCAAGGCAACACTTTGAAAAAGACAAGCAGCATACTGACACGAGAGGATCTTCTCTCTGCAGCAGCCTGCCGGTGCCGGCAGCACACGCAGCCGGCTTGGCCCATTCCAGCGGCGGCTCCGGGAGCTCCAGTGAGTCCGAGAGCAGCTCTGAGTCCGACTCTGACAGCGAGAGCAGCTCCAGTGACAGCGAGTGCAACGAGGAGTCGCGCAGTGCCACGCCAGAGGTAAAGCCGCATTCTCAGTTCCTCCCCAGCGGGAGCTCGGAGGGGGAAGCACGGAAGGGAGTGAAATCCTGCTCCCTATTAGGAAAATGTTGGAGGTCTGTGCTGCTTGGTGCTGTCAACCTTTTTCTCCCTTTACAGTTTTACATGTATGACCCACATAGTCATTCTAGCTTTTGGAAGAATCCTTCTGGCCTACATTTGAATTGCTTTAAAGAAATATTTAGATTTTTGCCAGTAGCTAGAGAAGATTTTATTGACACAGTATTCAGCTGGGACTAAGGAAAGGCAACATGACAAAACTATGTCTTCAGGGACCAGCTAAACTTTTTTAGTTGTATTAGATTTCTCCAGGGCCACATTGTAAACCAGATAAGGAAGCCTAATTAACCATAAATACTCCATAAATACTCCCATAAAACTAGCAGTCACCACTAGTTGACTGAAATGAAAGGGTGTCTTAAAAACATTTAAAGGCAAAAGCATTGCTTCTGTCTGAGATTTGTTCCTTTTCGTTCTTCAAACCACAGCCTGAACCTCCCTCAACAAACAAATGGCAGCTGGATAAATGGCTGAATAAAGTGAACCCCCACAATAAGACCATCATCAACAATCAAAATGAGCCTCACAGTGAGACCAGCTCCCAGGCCCAGAGCAACCAGCAGGCTGAAGGGCCAAACAAAGGGAAGGTCAACAGCAGCCTGCCCCCAACTGATTCCAAAGACCGGGCGATCCTTAGTCCCATCCGAGAGAAAGCCAAACCGCGAGTTGCCCAGAAAACCCCAGAGGCAAAAAGCTCCAAGCAGAAGTCACCAGCTCATAATGAGCCAAGTTCACAAAGGACTACTGGGAAAAAGCAACCCAAAAAGGTAGAAAGGACTTCCAGTGTAGAAGAGTATAACTGGCCCAAACCAAATAATACCAGCAACACTCCCAAAGAAAAAGACACACAGGAACCCCCTGAGCAGCCAAAGGTTCGAACTAAAGCAGCAGTTGGGAAGACCGCTCCAAGGAAAGAACCACGAACGAGCACAGGTCCCACTTCAGAGAAGAAAAAGTACAGAGGCCCCAGCAAAATTGTCCCTAAGTCCCGGGAATTCATTGAAACGGATTCATCTACTTCTGACTCAAATACAGACCAGGAGGAGAGCTTGCAGGCTAAGGTGTTGCCAGCTTGCACTGGGTCTGGCAATGGCGTCAAAGTGAAGGACTCTGGCAGTAACATCCTCAGCGTAAGTAGTTTAACTAGCAATGGCAGCAACACGTCCATTGATCAGACCAGCAATGACTTGGAGGAGCAGCTCTTTTCTCCCATTCCAGTCGTACAAAATGAACTTCTGTCCCCACTGAGAGAATATGAAGAAATCAAATCTCTCTGGGTGAAAATAGACCTTAGTTTACTCTCTAGGATACCTGGGCAAGAGCCTTTTGAGACTGCGTCTGTGAAAAGTGAACCAAGAGAGGCAAATGTGAAACACAGGAGGCCATCTCGAGAGTCTCCTACCCCAGCAGCTGAAAAACCATCCACAAAATCCAAAAGGAAACACAAGGTAAGTCATTTTCATCATTCAGAGGAAAACACTGAATTTCTGTGAATCCTCGAGGTCAGGACCGCAGGCAGTGATTCCTCACTGCGCCTGCAGCAGGGCTGTAAAGAGGCATCATAACACCAAGGCTGTGTTGTTTTAGAAAGGACATATATTTACAAGTGCATTACAAATTAACATCAGAAACTAGTAAAAAACAAACTCCAGCAGACAAAATCAATGAACAATGTATTTTTTTGAGCTTGCAAGCTTTTGCACTGTATTTGCTCACTTACTCATTAATTTCCAGTGTTCCGCAATCTGCAAAAAGATTCCCGATGATGAGTTAGTATCACTACGGGTTCAGCCATACTCAGAAAATGTGACTTCTATTTGAGAGGCAGGGTTTTACTGTCTGCATAATTAAGGCATTTTCACCACTGGCTTAAACAGGCATAGCTTCATCAAAGTCAATGAGATGGTGCTGGCCTATGCTCCTGGTGAATTTAGTCTTTATATTGTTTCATTGTATAAACAATTGTGATTCATAGAAATACAATTTGCTTAACTAGCTGCTTTCTCTACACAGCTACCTGAAAAAGCAAATATATTTTGACTTAAGGTGTTGCGTTTTATCATGCGGTTTATGTTATTTATGCCCAAGGGTATCCTATCTTGTGGGATATGGCAGTGCACTTCAAACTAAATGTGCTTTCAGAAAAGAAACTGGAGTTTTATATCATAAGTGAAGTTGTATACTCAGTTTTTCGAACCGAAATGGTTGTGCTCTGGTCTGCCTGTGAGAAATCATCATAGCATGTTGAGTTTTTTTATACCCCAAATTTTACAAATCATTGTGAATGTGACTTCAGCTGTCCATTCTAGTGGACTTCTTGAAATCCTGAGTGTGAGCAGTCCAGTGGTACGAGAGAGTTAATACAAGACGAAGACAGACAATGCCAGGCAGACACAGGGTCTGCACCCCTGCCTACATGAGTCACTGCGCTGGCTCCTTCCCTGTTGAATTAAGTGGAAATAATCACATGAGTAAACTCAGCAGGTTTTTATTCAATTTATGTTCTATCTGTACACTAAAGGCAGAGATGTAAGAAGAAAGGAGAAAAGAAGAAAGAGGAAAGGGATGTATACATGTCCATGCTTATGTGTATGTATAAGTACACCAGGGTGTATATTATTTATACAAAAAACCCCTCTTGGTAGGTAACTTAGTGGAGTGTCAGTGTTAGGGAGAAGGAATCTTGGCTGAAACACAAGTATAGTATTGGCAACTAAACTGAGGGCTCCCAGTTAAAAAAAAAAAAAGCGGGGGTATATGAAAGTTGGAACCTCATCATTTCATTAGCTTCGACTTTGAATCAGAAAGTAACAAAATGAGGCATCTCACTCTGGGACTGTACAAACGTAAACAACACTCTGAAACAGCCTGTTCAGTTGCTGTATGATTGTTCACTGCTGCCCAAGGGGAAACAAACCAATTAGGATGACTTGAGGGTATATCAACGGTTAAAACAGGGTAGAGAGCGCTTGATTTGTGTTTCTAAGTCATGCTATTAAAAGATTTACTTTAGCCATCTACTAGTGGGCTTGAAGGCTGATATGAAGGTTCCAGTGACAGAGCAGTAATCAGCTTTGCTTGTATCATCCTAGTTCAGGCACAAAAGTCATGCATCAGGGAATCTTTCAAAGCAAATTTCAAACCAGCTATCGCTGTTAATGACTACCCCAGCTCAGTCCTGTAGTCGTTTAGTCCTGTGAGGAATACTTACTTAGGGAAGTTTTCCTATCACCTTCCATTAAGTCAATGAGTAAAAGCTATTTCCTTGAGTAAGATTTGGTGCTATCAAGTCATTCCGTCTGAATTATTAATTAAATTCCAGTGCACTACAGAAGATAACTACAGCACATGAAGTGTTTTGCTTCCTAATTATCTGGCTATGTCACTTGTTATATAACTTCATGTCATATGTTTGGAGCGTGTTTAGCCCTTATTTCAGGTGACTTTCAGTTCTCTTAGACCGGTATTTTAAGTACTGCCACTGTAAAGGAAATACACTGAGATTCCTGAGCTCCTCTTAATGGCAAGTGAATTTGTGCGTAGATGCTGGATCTTTCAAGCTCTACCTTTTCTGTTAAAGCAGACGGAAAGCCTGGATACTTTTGTTGAAAGCAAGAAGCAGCGCCTGGAGGACCCTTCAGCTTCATGCCTGCTCCCACCTTGTATCTCTCCAATACCGAATCACAGGTTAACCAGCACTAAAGAGTAAGTTCTTCTTTTTTCACATAACATTCATGAGGGATTTCACAGTACTGTTCTACGAATGTCTTTGCTGTAGAGCCAGATGGGCTTTACAGCTCATAAACATAAGTGACCCGGCATTGCTCTTCCCATCCATCAGAAAGGGGATCCACATGGTTTTGGATGAGATTCATTCATCCTTCTGATGGACTACAGGAATTCAGAGTGCCACCGCAACCCTGGTGTACTCTTCTACCCCCATACTGCATCCTTTCAATGTTCTTTCTTGTCCCCATTGTCCTTAACCTCTATGGCCAGAGAATCCTACTAAAAGTGGGCTTTATTTGATTGCCTGGAATATTTTTTTTTAAATCATTTTCTTAAGAGACAGTTCTCAGTTTTATTGAACGAAATAGGGACTGTGCCGTTCACTTCAGTAGCTCTTATTGTTTAACTGTGTGTACAGCAATGCCAGGGGTGACCATCCTAAATGTTTCAGACATACATGCTTTGTATTTCAGCAGACATATAATCAAATAGTTTGTGCCTTTCAGTGTCTTTGAGAGATGGCTATAATGCTTGAGCAAACAGGCGCCACGTAAATAATGATTCTGATTATACTAATCACAAGATTAACATTCTATAAATAACCAAAGAGTCCAATTCCCTTCTGTCATCAATTTTGTGCTTTCACAATTTTGAGATGAGGCAATTCTTTCTGCTTCGCACTAGGGCAAGCAAAGAATCAAAACCCCAATGTGCTTCTGAAAACAGTTTGATTGTAGTGATATTAAATTTAGATAAAGTTCAAAAATAATTTATGAAATAGCACACGAATTTTAAAATCCATAAAGAAAGTTGAGCATCATTTTATTTATACTGGTGTAATTACACAGAAACTTCAGTCCTTGAACTAGCCCCTCATTTTACCACTGAGAAAATCAGAGCTGGAGTCTAGAAAAAGCAGATGAGTTGAAAGTTAGGATGTGATCTGTAACATGTTGCACATTTGATAAACATCATGATGGGTGTTGCCTGATTGTCATTGCTAGAAATACAATGAGCAGAGATATATTGCAGAGGAATCAAGGATTATTCATCCCTAACACCTCCACAATCCATTAAAAAAAATCTTTCTATTCTTGTCGCCAGCAAGCCCTAAGGATCCACCCCCAACCTGATGTTTCTTAATTTGAGCTTGTTTTCCAGGTCATTAATTTGATTCCTTGGAGCTTTCAAGCCTTTGGTATTCTCTGTTAAAATACAATTGTGTCCATCAATAGTTATTTCCATATGCTAGCTTTTCCTCTCGTCTGCCACAAGTTTTGAAACAAAATTTTCTGACTTTTTTTCCACTGCAGTGATTGAAACCTGGAACACGTTGCCTTTGTTATTAGTGTCTTCTAAGTTTGCTTGAAAGAAATGCAATATTGTTTGATATTTCAGGTCTTCAACTCCCAGAGAAGGGCAACTGAATATAGATCAACGTGTTTCCCAAAAGATTAGGGAGCTGGCTGAACTGTGTGACAACAAATTTCTGGAGAGCCCCAGACTGTTTTCAAGCAGTCAGGAGTGGATCTGTTCTCCAGAGCATTAAGCAGAGTTTTAAGGCGAGGCAGAGAAAAGGGGAAGCTGAAAGTAAACTGTTCAAGGGCATGGGGGAAAATAACACTTCAGCAGTAAAAGGTTGAAAGACAGGCTTTGCCATTTGTTCCTTTAATCCTAAAGGTTCTACGTTTTCTTTCAGAACTCCTAAGTCTCTATGTAAGGACTTTGAGGAATGAGGGTGATTCAGCTACAGGTGTAATGATGATGTTCATCCATTAAGAGGTCCCATGCGGATGTTCTCACTCAGGAGGAACCTTAGGTCTCTCCTGTTAGAACTTGGTCCCTGTACCAAGGAGCCAGGTTCTCCCAGGCAGACCAGAGGCTTTCATTGGGCTTTTTTATAGATATAAGACTGTTTTGACAGAAAGATCGTGACCTCTGGGCCAAAATATAGAGGCATTCAGGAGTTTGGAGGAACCAATGAAAGATAGGCCATACTTGTGCTTTTGCAGCTCCCACTGGCTGCCTGTCTATGGTTTAGGCATTTGAATACATTTCTCTCATGATCTTTCCCTAAATATATGGGTTCAGTAAAGCAAACAAAGATGCACAATTAATTTTTAAAGGGTTACATGTCTAATATGAGCAATTGTGTGCCTAATTTCCACAAGTTTCTATGACTGCATGTACCATTTGAGTGTAGAAATTTCAAATGGTCAGTTGTGAACTTAAAAGCCATTTGCACAACTGAAAAGACAGTTCGTGTTAACTAGTCGTTGGATAGGAGAGTTATCTCTGTTTTTTCCTTCCCTCACACGCTCTGGGGCTGATAGCTTTTCCTGAATCTGACGTGAGACTTAAAATATAATTATTCAAGCTATTGCCACTGTATTTTCCTTATTTCTTATATTTCATAGCAAACGAAGGAATAGATGACACTGTGTGTTGTCCAAGTAAGTCACAGTAATACCTTGAAACACTGCTGTGAGGCTGGGCGTTTGTTATAACAGCTGCCCACTTTGCAGCAGAGGATTATTTACGTATTTACTTGCTTGCCAGAGTAATTTTAATTTAAGCATTAATTGTATGTGCTGCTGAATACAATTTATATCTGACTATCTGATTGGTAGACCCAGTCCAGACAGAGCACTATTCGCCAACGTTTGGCAGTTTGTAACACACAGAGAGTTATTTGCTGATGCAAACCATGAATTTCAGACTAGCCTTGTACCAGTGACACATGCCTGCCTGTAAGTCTGTTTGAGGCAAGCATTTCAGCCTGTTTTTCAAGATTTCCTGTTCGCTTTTGTTCGACCTTTAGTTAAAGATGCACCCGAACTTGGAGCGCATTTTAGGAGATCCTTTGGATAGTCACAACAGCGTTCGTTGGGGTTGGTTCACTTTGGAGGCAGCCTTCTACATCCGTGACAATGACTTCAGCTTCATTCAGTTGCTGCCATATGGTCCAAGCTAATGCAGGAGTGACCTTTCCCTGCTAACCCCCTGCAGAAAATCAGATACACCGTCAGTGTGTGGCATTTCATTGTGGACAGGGAGAGAAGAGGCTAAGGAAAGCCAAGTGATTGGTATAGACAATGGCTTTGTCTCACTAATAGGCCAGAGATACCACTGCATACCAGGCAAGTGGATAAAGAAAGGGCAAAGAAAGGCAGCTTGAAATGTGAGAGTAGATGGAAATTCTCTCTCCTTCACACACTGACCTCTTGTTGCCTGCTTGCTTGCTCTCTGCCCTAAAAGAAACCGAGCTGATAAAAAAGCAGATGGGAAGCCTTCTCATTCCTTGATAATTGGCCATTTCAGACTCAAAGATTAAACCCTGCAGTCACAAGACCATCAGTTCTGCTTGTATTTTTTCCTTGCACTTTTATTGTGTTTCTCCCTAGATTTTAAATATAGTTTAACTAACAATCATGTCAGCAAATTAAACCATTGAGTCTTGGTAATTATTGCTATAAATTCATTCAAAATTAGTGATTACTGCAATCAAAGGCCAGTTTCTTAGCCCATTAACAGCCCAAAGCAAAGTGACAATCTGGCTAACTGCTGGTAACAACCTATTTCATGGAGGTTATTGTTAACATAAAGGCTTTGGCATAAATCTGAGGGAGGTAACATCGCTAAATAAATTATCAGCTTAATTCTTGTGAAAAGTCATGAGATTAAGTGGGCAATGGAGAAAAAAAAAAAAAAAAAAAAAAAAAAAAAAAAACAAGGTTCTGCCCGTAGGGG